>VHKM01000617.1:0-307283 GCA_007210695.1 Neogobius melanostomus
AAAAGTCAAATCCTCAGGAGGGCGTAACTGTACAGTGTCGCCAGCTCGTGCTGAATCCGTTTTCTTGTCACTTTCAGGACTAATTGATGCACCGTCTCTCTGTTACGTCTCCTCACCGGACAATGTGCAACGGGCCGTATCTTAGCACGCGTACAGTGCAAAAGCTAGCGCCGAGAGTGATCCGCTCCGTGTTCTTGCCGGTCGTTTTCTTGTAAAACTCCCGAAAACTCCGCACTAGTTAACAGGCTGTAACCGCCCAAATATCGCGAGACATGTAGTTCTTAGCTTCTGAACCATGTAAATTAAACACGGGACCCTACTCTGTTAGCAAACTGCTTTAGTGAATAAACCGGAAGTCGCATCACCGTAGGTATGGACGTGTAGTTCCAATACAGTCCTTCTTCTTCTCTTCAATGTTTGCGCAAGCCTGTACGCTAGCAAAGGTAATGCCCCTTTAGTTCGCTTAAAATCACTTCACTTCATTTTAGATTCTAGAGTAAGGTGGGAGAGAAATACTACAACCGCCTATCTATTGAACGCGAGTTTGTCCTAGACGAAAACAGTGAGTTTTATTGAAAACACTGTAAGCCCAAGGTTAATTCTTTAGATAATATTCTCTTTCAACAGAGGTAACAACAGCGACAGTAACACAGTGAATAGTCTCAAGCTGACCACAATGACATAACCTTGGCATGCGTGCCCATTTTAATTCAATAAATAGCATCAAGCCCACATGCCCCAGTCTTAATCTGGTTATTAACTGGGTTTATCGTGCAGGTGTACCACAGAGTCACTGCCCTGCACCAGAGGTGACAATAAAAATAGTGTCGCCCTCTCGTGCTCATTCTCCACTCCCTCTGCCATTGTTGATTCATAGCATTTTTAAAATACGACACACTCAGCCTTCCCCAAACTAAACCATATATTAATTCGGTCTCGAAAAGAGCCTCTTAGCTAACGTATCGAGCCAGTTCATTCCCCACTATCCCGAATGAGATGGGATCCAGGAAAAAACAATACTAGACCAATCAGCTTTATCCGTTCCGCGAAGGCGAACACAAAAATCTCCAGCAGAAATACAGCCCTAGCCCCAGAGGACGATCTGAATACTGCCTGTAACAACCATAGAATCAGAAGTTAGAATAAATATACGCAGTTTCAGGTTGATTTCTCTCAACCCACTCTATCGCCCACCAAATGGCTAAACAGCTAAGTGGTGAATACAGATACATTGATCAGGACACTCGCATAACTTTTCCAATTTCATTATTTAATAATTAACTCCAAAAACCAGCTTTTCCAGAGCTTGGTCCTTAACCATTTGTAAAAATGTGGTACGAAGTTTCCTTATTAAGAGCCACAACTTCATTATTGGCACTAACACGACTCTCGTCAGCCCCAGAGGTCAATTGGACCTGGTCTGGCAAAAGCCAGACTGGAAAGGGGACCAACTGATGCAGCAGACGCTTCCCATCTCCAGGCACCTTACAACAGAATGACAATATAATGATCTCAAGAAAACTCGCTTTTCCTCCCGCTTTACAAATGTCCCAGCAGCCTCCAAAAGCACTTGGCGCCAGAAATTATGGATAGCTCTACTAGTCTGACCAGTACTGGAGGTCCCAGTTCTGCCTTCTGTATTTTTAAAAATGTTTCCACCATTTCAACCAATAGCGCAGTATGGTGTGGTTCTAAATGCTCCACTGCAGACTCTGAAGGCCTTTTGCTGAACTCTGTCCAGCTTTTTAATTTACAGTTTAGCCGCAGCACCAATAAAGCAACCATGTCCAATGATCTTATCGTGCCTATAGATCATAGCAGAGTTGACCTATCTGCTCCCCAGTCACTGCAGCCAAACTACGAAGTGTCATTAATAACTCTTTTCGACAACTCCAACCGTCTTTCAAATATGCTGTCAGGTTAAACCTCTTCACCATCCACATTCAAAGGAATTTGAACACTTTACCTTTTCTAACTGTTACCATATAAATACAGAGTCATTTGGGCATTTTTCTTTTTTAGACCGAAGTCATATAATTACTAGATGCTGAAAGTCTAAAACCCACGTGTCGCCCAGCATACTATTCATCAAGGCTACCTGAGTTTGCTTAATTAAGTATTCCAAATTTTTCAAGAGAGTCTGGCTGCAGACCTCCACTCTCAGGACCCTGCCTTGCAGACCTCCACTGTCAGGTCCCCTCCGCTGTCAGGACCGGACCGGAAGTGCATATTGAACGGAAGAGGGCAGCATAACGTGTACAGCCCATGGATGTATTATAATTAACGTACAGCCTGCCGGAAACCATTAGAAGAAGAAGTGCATATTTATTAGTTTCCCATACTATATTTTTTCTTAACTTTTTTAAGCAGGGGCGTGCTGGGACCTAATTTCAGCCCGGGAATGTGGAGAAGACCGGCCCGGAATTATGGCTCCGTAATAGTGCGGCAGGTCTCAAGTACAAGAGGTCGCTGGATCAAATACCACACATTGACAATTTTCTAACAATTTCTCTTTTCACATGGGCCGCTGCACACACAGTCTGAGCCTGATACAACCCACAATCAGCACAAGTTATGTAGATAAAAACATTTATTTGACCACGTTTCTACCTTTCACTGCCTTTTAGTCTCTTAACTCGCGCAGACACTTGTCTCCGCTGGATTGGACTGCACCAACTTGAACTAAAGCGGAGGGGTGTTCCACTTAAACACCCTCTGAGTTAGTTCAATATGAAATGGTATCTCCCCGCCGCATGAATGAAAAGTTCGATGCGAATATTTTTCAGATTTTTCATTCATCAGTCGTTATTTGATAGATTTCCATGACAATTACGCTTGTGTTACTTCATTTATATCTGGAACAGCAGCTCATGCTCCTGCTGCAGCCCAGTTAAAGCCTTTAGGCCTGGAATAATAATATATTTCATTATTTTATTCTGATGGCCCCTCTGTTTTTAAGTCAACGTGATTACACGTAAATAATACTTACATATTTAGACATAAATGAATGCGCCAAGAGCTAAAGTGTGCTCACATAGAAACTAAACAAAAATTGAAATGTCATCTTGTTCAGCGCTGGTATCAAACCTATGTGGTTTGCACTGGAGGCGCCCGACTTACCCACATGACTACCAGACAATTATCTGTAATGTAATCATTGTGTATTATGAAGCGTAGAGGAGTGAGATTTACCTAACGTACTTCTGGAAGCCAAGCAGCCTCCGTTACATAGGCTACTCCTGGAATACTTGCTTTTGAATCATATTTACATTATATACATAAAATATGGCCCCAATAAATAAAGTATATTCACATGGGGAACGACAAATACGTCCTCCGGTATGCCTGCTTTTCATTTTGGAAGGGGAGTGTGGAGGTCTGCAGCCAAACATGAAGGCTACTACTTATAGTTGCTTTTATATCATATTTGTATACATATATTATACATTTTTATATCATATTATCATATTACATAAAATAAGCCAAGGAACAACGACAAATACGTGCTTCCAGTATATCCGGTTTTATTTTGAAAGGCTTCGAATAAATTTCCGGTCCGACAGCGGAGGGACTGACAGTGGAGGTCTGCAAGGCAGGGTCCTGAGAGTGGAGGTCTGCAGCCAGAACCCCTCTCAAATTTTACCCTACGCCAAATAGCGCCATCATCTGCATAAAGGGATTTTCCAAAAGCTGCATCGACCACACTGAAAAATACTATTTATCATGACATCAAATAAAACAGGGCTAATTACGATCCTTGGGGCGTACCATTTAGAAACTAGCCGTTTTAGAGAATTTGCTTTCTATTTTTACCTGTATTGTTCTACCGTTAAGGAATCTTTAATCCATAGGAACATTCTTCCCCTAATACCGGCATCAAAAAGTTTAAACAGCAAACCCTCCCGCCACATACTGTCATAAGCCTTTTCTATGTCAAGGAAACTGCCACCACAGCCTCCTTGTTAATCACTGCCTTTCGAATATCCTGATCCAATACTGCAACAGAGTCCATGGCATTTCTACCAATCCTAAATCCATTTTGGTAATTCACAAAAAACCCAGTAACTTCTAAAGAATACACAAGTCTATTCGTGACCATCCTCTCCATCACTTTACAAAGCACTGAAGTCAATGCAATGGGTCTGTAAGATGCCGGAGAGGATGGGTCCTTTCCTGCTTCAAGATAGGAATTATGACAGCATGTTTCCAAACCTTTGTAGCGACCCAGCTTCCCAAATGTAGTTAAACAAGACCAAGATCTCTTCAAGCACTGGATCATCCATGCAAAAGCTTATAACTTATCTCATCTTGTCCTGGTGAAGTATTAGCCCCAGCTTCTACTGCCTCCTTAAGCTCCTTAAAAGAAAAATACACATTAAAAGCACTGTTCGCATCCTCACTGCATGTTAACTTCCAACTGTTTTCTCGCAGAACTTCATTTCTAATTCTAAGACTTTCATCCCTTAAAAACTTCGAGTTATGGACATCTTGAAATACTTCTACACACATATTTGCTTTTTCTTGCTAGAAATAGCTTCTGTATTTCCATTCATTAACACAGGTACAGCAGTATTAGTCCTTTCCCTACCATGCTATGAATCCTAGACCAGATTTGTTTAACTGGGGTTTAGGGCTAGCGTACTACAGTACTCCCTCCAGCATTTCTTTTTTGCCTCCTTGATAGTTTCCGAGCCAAAGCCCTACACCTTTTAAAATCAATAACATTTTCCTGGATAGGATGCATCCTTAACTTTTTAAAAGCTTTCCTTCTATCACTTACTGCTTTAGAACATTCCTTGTTCCACCAGGGGACAATATTCGATCACGGGCAACCTTCTACTTGGGATAGACTCTGAAGCTACCCGTAGGATCATAGCTGACAAAGAGTTACACATGTTATCTATAGAGCCATTACTATCCACCCCTGCCAACCCCTCATTAGTGCCTTCCCTGAACCTGTTCCAATCAGCCCGGGAGAAATCCAACCTAGATGGTCTGCCTGAAGATCCTACCACAAGTGCTCTATTAAAAATTGCCATAACAGGAAAGTGATTACTACCAAATGTATCTTCGCCCCAAACTCCCCACTCCGCTATCCTGGCCAGTGCCGGGCATGTAAAAATGAGATCAAGGCAAGAAGTCTTGTTTGTATTAATATCAATCCGAGTTGAGCTTCCATCGTTCAAGATTATAAAATTACTTCTATCCAAAAAGTCCTCTACCACACGCCCATTTGCGTCCCTTTCCTGGCTCCCCCACAGAGGGTTATGGGCATTAAAATCACCCACCCACACAGCAGAGGGACCTGTCCTCTCTCAATT
Organism: Neogobius melanostomus; assembly: GCA_007210695.1. Taxonomy (NCBI): domain Eukaryota; kingdom Metazoa; phylum Chordata; class Actinopteri; order Gobiiformes; family Gobiidae; genus Neogobius; species Neogobius melanostomus. The sequence goes on from VHKM01000617.1 coordinate 5,322, forward strand.
TCATCAAACTCTGCCAAAATCAAAGGCTTACACGGGTTGTAACAATTCACCAGAAATATTTTACCCTCAGTGCTCCACACCTCAGTGATTAAACACTCCAAAGAGACTTTACATTCACATTGTTTATACTGAATACCCACTCTAATAAATGTAGCACACCCACCACCAGAACTATTGCCTCGATCCTTACGCAAACAATCATAACCCGGAATTGAGAAATCTAGACACGATTTCAGCCATGTCTCTTGGACACACACGATATCCGGTTTCACAGCAAGATCTCTGATAAACTTCTTAAACTCTTGCCCATTGGCTATAAGGCTCCTAGCATTCCATTGCAGGATGCGGACCATGGGAGATTAAGCTAAGTCACCCCAAAGAAGGCTTCAAGCCCCCTTCCTCCATATTACTTAATACTTCTTCCTCGGTTCCATCTCCTGCCCCACTGCTGGTGCTGGACTGGCTCGATGACTGGCTTTGAGCCTCCTGAGCCTCCTTCATGTAGCTGAACAGCAACTGGGGAGCATAGTCCTTAAGCCCCAAGAATCTGCCAGCAGACTCAACCACCACTTGATTAGATCTGATCTTGACTTTTTACCACGGGCTCCATACACAACATCAACAATGAATGCCATAAGTGACTCCTTGTTTACTACGAAATCCTGATTAGGGCTGCCACACGTCTCTATCCTCCTTTGAAGCATTGGGGGAACCATATTTACAGCCTAGGCCTCAGGCTTTCCCTCCACCTTTTTCACGGCTTCTGCATAAGAGATCTTGTGTTGCTCTTGTACGTGCTTTGCTTTTACAAACAACGGGCAATCCTTAGAGGACGCCATATGACAGCCTCCACAATTACAGCATTTTGGAGACGGCACACTACAGGACGCAATGTCGTGCTCTCCTCCACACTGGTACACCGCCTATTACCGCGACATGAAGCAGCCAAATGCCCAAAGTGCTGACACTTGAAGCATCGCATCGGGGGTTTCTGATAACTCCTAACCGGAAATGACAAACAGCCAATAAACACTCTTTCTGGCAAGATATTACCACTAAACGTGATCAGAACTGGAGCATTGGGGTTTCCGCCTTCACAAGCTTTAAACCGTTTAACATCACACACACTCCCACCTCTGATGCTTTCCTTCATTTCACACTCCGAAATTTCAGCACATACACCATAGATGACGCCCTGAACAATTTCCTTTTTTTCTAATATCTTTGCTTCCACTTTTTTCCCGGCAATCTTCGCTACCTTAGCCACTTTTCCACCTGATCCTTGCTTTTACACAGGACCAGCAATGCTCCATTCGACAGAGCGCGGGCATCCAAGCCCTCCCCAACACTTTTAAATGCCTCGGCCACTTTTAACGGATTTAACCCTCTAAACCCGTCCCCAGTTTGTTCCTTTAACTTAAAGATAACTCGAAACTCTTCGGTTGACTTTGCTATTTTCATGACTCGAACTCCGTCTCTTCCAAGTGAGGCGTCTGCACCACGCTTCCTAGCCCCTGTTTTACTTTTATCCCTTTCCTGAATAACCCTTCCTCCACCTCCCGAGGAACAGGCCATCCAAAAAGTTGCAAAAGCAAGCAATCAAAGCTAAAACTGAGTGGATAGTAAGTAAGATGTACAACTCGCTGACACTACGGCGTCTCCGCTCTCCGCCTCCAATACAGTCCTACTATCACATATTCCATTTATTTTATTTTCAAATAAAACATCATTGTGTAATGTGACCAGAGTTATCTTTGGCGCATCCCCTAGCCCAGGCGGTTTGGCAGCTACAATAGGTCACTATCACGTCACAAAAATTACAATCAAACATATCCTGAAGTAACAACTCTTTGAATCAATGTTGTGAGTGCGTGGACGATGTGACATGTAGCCGATGCCACACAAACTTTTCTTTGCACGCAAAACATATTTTGGACTCTGCTGGATTGAATTAGCAAAGGGAGCATTAACTTGTGTGAACTGCAACAAAAATCTAACGAAATTATTTATTTATTTCATCTTTGTTATAAAGTGCTTTTCATACAAAGTGCAGCTATGTGTGCTGGATCAGGACCATGAGGCAGAGCGCGTCCCGCATCCAGGAGGAGACGAGTGCGCGCAGCTGCAGCTTCGGCAGTTTTACGCACAGAGAAGGCTGGCGACTGTCTTTTTATTTGTGCATCCACGGCTCGGCGGTCCCAATTCTCTGGCCTCCGCTGTGGCGTCCCTCCTCGTAGTGACGACGTAAATTATAGCGTACTCTTTAAAAAACGCCACACTTTCTTTACAGATGAGATAAATGGCACAGTCAACAAAACAATAATCCACTGTTCTTTGAACACCTGCATTCTCTGTCAACTTTTCGTTTGCCATTTTGCTTTCCCTAACACACAGTTCTCTGCAACTGCCTTGTCTGTCACCGCCGCATGTCAGGGGATGAAAATTCAGCAAATATAAATGGTATAACCCGCCCCGCCCCCGCAATCACTAAAAATTACGCGATACAAATATGATCCGTCTGAATTGACCACGGCTTTAATTCCGTCCACAATGTGCTTGAAATGAACAGTACTCGGGTCGGTCGGAGTGTGTTCGCTTTACCTCCTCTGTCTCTGTCTCTCTGTCTCTGTGTCTCTCTCTCTCTCTCTCTCTCTCTCTCTCTCTGTCTGTCTCTGTCTCTGTGTCTCTCTGTCTCTCTCTCTCTCTCTCTCTCTCTGTCTCTGTGTCTCTCTCTCTCTCTCTCTCTCTGTCTCTCTGGTCTCTCTCTCTCTCTCTTCTCTCTGTCTCTCTCTCTCTCTTCTGTGTCTCTCTCTCTCTCTCTCTCTCTCTGTCTCTCTCTGTGTCTCTCTCTCTCTCTCTCTCTGTCTCTCTGTCTCTGTGTCTCTCTCTCTCTCTCTCTCTGTCTGTCTCTGTCTCTGTGTCTCTCTGTCTCTGTGTCTCTCTCTCTCTCTCTCTCTCTGTCTCTGTCTCTCTCTCTCTCTCTCTGTGTCTCTCTCTCTCTGTGTCTCTCTCTCTCTCTCTCTCTCTCTCTGTGTCTCTGTCTCTGTGTCTCTGTCTCTGTCTCTGTCTCTGTCTCTCTCTCTCTCTCTCTCTCTGTGTCTCTCTGTCTCTGTGTCTCTGTCTCTGTCTCTGTGTCTCTGTCTCTGTCTCTCTCTCTGTGTCTCTCTCTCTCTCTCTCTCTGTCTCTCTGTCTCTGTGTCTCTCTCTCTCTCTCTCTCTCTGTCTCTGTCTCTCTCTCTCTCTAGAGGAGGTAAAGCGAACGCACTCGAGCTCCATAAAAGCGTTCTCTGGATCACAAGCTGCAAAACACTGCTTGTTTTTATGAAAATCCGCCGCATATTTACGTCAAACACCTGCTCTAAAGATGATGAAATAAGTTGTGACTGAAGTCAATGAACGCGCGTACGGCGGCAAAGAGCTGCTGTAACGCCCTTCCACCACAGGTACCGAGAGATCACCAGGACCACGAATGAAACCATGAGAATTAAGTTGTTTTTAGGGTTTTATTACAAAAAGGAAGTATAGCTGATAGAAGCTTGGTGGCATTTGTTATGCATACGGGGGGAGAGTCCACTGTTGGTAGTTCACAAGGGTTACTGCATGTTCTGCCAGGGTCCAGGCTGCGTCGGCTCGCTCTGCTTCTGGCTTCCGGGTCCTAGCCACCGGTCAGGTACTGTGACCCCAGTGTTCCCCATGCCCACTCAGCAGAGCGGCCGACTGGTCTTCAGACTGGCCTGGACCCCGGCTGGACAGAGGACACAAGAGTGAATGAGATGAACACATAAGCTTTCACAAAAAAACAACATTACAAACTTCACATGCTAAAGTAACACTTTTACTTTACTGGTATAAACCAAATTTACTTTAGCATACAGCAAGCACAAGCTACTTCACATAACTCTCAAAACACAACTGACCTGGACAGAGGACACAAGAGTGAATGAGGGAGAGGAAATGGTTCAGCTGGTTTAAACATGTAGCCCCACCCCTTCACACCTGCCAACTAATTAAATCAACCATGGCCATTGGCCCACAGCAAAGGAAAAAACACAAGCAAGGAAAACCACACCCAAAATTAAAGAGGCAGTGCAGGAGGACCCAGTTCTACCATGTTACACTGCTGTGACCGGCCCGCAATCAAAGAAGAATTTCGCGGGCCTTAGTTTGAGGACCCCTGGTGTAAGGCTCACGTAACTGTATTTAAATAGGGAAACGGTGGAACAGCTTGGTCGCTTCTAACTTCACCCCAGTTTGGGGCTATAGGCTACCTTTGCTGGGAGCGGCTAAATGCTAACAACATTTGCGTGACTGAGCGCACGCACAAAGACCAGACAGGTAATGCATCAACTCGTCTAATCTCAGTATTGAAAAACAGTGGCCTATTCCTTTTAAAGCAAGGCACATGGTTGTTTAAGCTCAAATAAAATAAATTTTACTTTATTTTATCTTTTTCATTTTTCCTCATTTTATTATAAACATTTTCCCTATTTTGCCTCATTTTTTCAATTCTTCCCCCCCCCCCAATTTATGCCCCATTTCCCCCTATTTTGGCCCCTTTTCCCCACAATATTATTCACCAATTTTTCACACATTTCCTGACATTGGAGATGAACCCGATATTGTAGATGTGCAGATCTTCCGCACATTATTGTTCTGTTTTCTGCTCTACACGACAAATATTGTTGTATAGGTATCGGGAAAAAGTGGAAAGAATTGTAAAAAAAACACACAAAAAACAAATTCTGTGGTCTGCTCAGGACAATTATCGTCTTGTCTTGTATAAATTTGCAGCACATTTTGCATATTTCTGATGCTTTGCAAAGATATCGCCTAATGATCGTTATCGAGTAAGTCCACTAAAATCATAGCCTGGCATAAAGCCAGACTGACTTTATTTGATTGATTGAGTTTTTATTTCGAGCTACACACAAGGCACAAAAGCCAAAAAAAGAAAGAAAAAAATATATATATATAATAAAAGAAAAAATAATTAACATTCTGGCTTGAAAAGGAGTGGGAAGAAGACAAGCTTATTGACTCCCACCCCTGTTCATAAACTTAAATTTTATGTATTTATAAAGACAGTCTGGAATTGTGGTAATAGGACGTGATTTCCAAATCGGGGCTCGAACCAAACACAAAGCGACTTACGCTTTGCGTTTACGTCCTCCGCCATGATTGTTTGTAGTCCACACGTGCAGTGGAGTAAATGTTCCGGTGAAAGCTCTCAGAGCAGCTTCTTGCTGTGGCTTTAAGGACAAGTCCAGCTCAATTAAAGCAGAAGAAAGGGCACTGGTAAAAGATCGTTGTGTTGCGGCCGCCATCTTCACTGTTTTGGTTACGGCCCGGAGGAGCACAGGTGTTTGATGGGAAATCCTAACGCGGAAGATGACACACTGTTTACTCCCGCTTCTCGTGCTATGATTGGCTCGTCTTGGTTTTGCCGGAGTCAGCGAGATTCAAATCGCACAATTCCAGACTGTATCCCCATGTATCTCTGAACATGTCTGGCTCGTGCCAGGCTACTAAAAACAATCAATCCATCCATCCGTCCACGTCCACAGAAGGACGGCTTCATGGTTCTAACCGGGCCTGTTGGTCTCTCATAAGGGGCTTCTGAACCGCTCTTTGTCTGACCCGTCACCTAGGACCTGTTTGCCATGGGAGACCCTACCAGGGGCACAAAGCCACGACAACAGAGCTCCAGGATCATTCAGGCTCAAACCCCTCCACCACGTTAAGGTGGAGGTTCCAGGAGGGCACTGAGATTATAATTTTTATCAAATATTATTCTCATTCAATATAGAGACAAGTATGTTTCATGAGCTCATGTACAGTGTATTGGTGTTACATCTGCACGGCAACACCAACTTCCCTTTTATTCTTTGAAGCCTTTATAAATATGTTATGGGGTAGAAAGTATTACATTTATCTTTCAAATGTAGTGGAGTAAAAGTAATACGTTTCCCAACAAAAAGACTCAAAAGTGCATTTACTTTGTTGGGGTTGAAGACTTCTTGGTAAAAAATATTATTAATGGGTTACAAAATGACTAAACAATAGGTTGATTATTGTTTCTAAAAAATAGAAATAGTCCAGAGCCTCACCCATCGAGAACACTGGCCCTGTGAGCTATGACATCATCACTCCAGCCGACGTGACGTCAGCGTGCAGAGATATTACAGGTTGTAATATCGGGAATTTTTCAACATCGGAAATGTTCCAAGGGAATTAATGGAAATAAACAGGGAATATATCAGAATCAGAATAGTATTTATAATATTATTATTATTTAGTATTTATATTAATAGCATTGTTCAAGAACAGGTTCACAAACTTTTTTCTCCGTACAATCGTGCAACATAAAACATATAACACAGAACTGAGATAAAAATAAGCTATGACAACTTTAAAACTATAAGGCTATGGGGCATGCATAAAGAAGATTAGAATACACAAAATAAAAAGTAAAAGATGATACAGATGACAACAATTTGACATAGAACACCAGTGGGATTGTATTCACAGATGTGCAGGTGTATTAAGAATGATGGGCCCCCACATATTTTACAGATGGGATTTAACCCAATAAACACAACTCATTTGTTCGGGCAAAATACGCATTGAGTGCATGGTGCCCCAGCACATTTAATTTTGGAAAAAAGGTCTGCTTCTTCTCTGGGCCCTAGAATCGTCCTAACCTTCTGTAATGGAAAATATTTGGATGCTTGAAAGTTCAGATTCAGATTCAGAAAACTTTATTGATCCCTCAAGGGCAATTAATTTGCTGCAACCTCCAACAGATATTGCACAAACAAACACATCACAACATTCATTGTGTGTGTTGTGGCATTTCTCACCACTATAAAGGAAAACTTGAAAGTATTTGTCTTATCAAAAGTGTAAGTTTTATTTAACAAACGTGCGGAGGGCCAACACACAGGTAAACTCATGGTTAGCTCTGAGGAACCAAAGTCTCTCCCTTGGTTATACACATGAGGGGCCGTCCCAGCACCAACATGGGAGGGGCCACAGCTGCAGTGGGGGTGCCTCGGATGAGAGCAAGCGTCACCTTTTGTGATGATAGAGGGTGCCCATTGTGATGTCTTTGGGTGAGGCAGAAACCCAGCATGTGCTTCAGCTGAGGGGAGCCGAGATAGGGACAATCCGCAGAGTCTTTATGTCCATTGTGATGTAGAAAGCCGACGCTCCCCAGCCCCCGACCAAAAGGCCCAGCATGACAGCCAGACGGTACTTCACAATTAGTGTATTACTGACTTCAATTTAATTAACTCTAAAACTGTCATTACATGTGTCACTTCCAACGGTACAGACAATGGCAGATAATAAAAAAAGGACACATTTCAAAGAGGTCAGTATCACTTAGTAAACACACTCAGTTCAGTGACAGAGGAAACAAAAGAGTTAGCGAAACGATTTGTTTTCCGAAAGGGCACATAAAAACGACGTCCGTTGTGTTTCATATGTTGTATGATTTTCATTGGGGTAAAGCTTATTGTTGCATTTCTCAACAGGCTGCAATCTGTCTCCAAAAGCAATACAGATGCAAAAACCACGTAACTGCTACTAGGGCTGTCACCATAGGTATTGGTGTTGAAAAGGTCTCCCTGACATCCTGACGGTGTCTCCAACACATGGAAATGTAATGTCTCCAATATCCTATTGAACTGTAATAGCTCTGTATTGATCCAGGTCAGCCCATGCTGAGCCATTGGAATGTGACTAATGTTATAGCAGCTGAGTAGCTTGGCCTGTTCTCCAAGCCAAGTCACACCCACCTTTCCAATGTCGTACATCCCACATCATGTAATACTATTTAAACTGGGATTTTCGGTGACTGTTGAAGTGCATGGGGACACACTTTCAGATCTTGTATTGCTTGCAAGGAATAAAACTTTGTGTTTGTTCCATCCCCATTTCTTGTAAAATGTTACTCTTACTTTTTGCTACTAAAATAAGTAACAGTAAGGTCACTTTAAAATAGTTTTACTCCAGTAAAAGTAAAAAAGTAGATATACTGTAGTACTTGGTGACTACTTGAGCACTGAGAAACTATTCTTGCCTAAAAGGCCATGAATACCTTTGTAAATTGTATTTGCAGCATCTTTGGTAAAAAGAAAAAAAAGAAAAGAACTCTAAGGTGTTTTTGTTTTTTTAATCTCAATGTATTGTTAATCACTTATCATTTACTTCCAACACATCCACATCCAACTAAGAGTTCGACATTGTTTTGAAACTTTTCCTCATTTACAAACTTAGGCCCTGCCCCCCTGCCGCGTCACCACTCAGTCCTGCAGTACCTGCTCCAGACTCGGGCCAAACACGACACAGCGCCTTTTCTCTCGGTGTTTCCATGGCTGTCACCCACCCCCTCTCCTCCTGATCGGCCTCCCCGGCTGAAGCCCGTCTCAGCGAGGCCCCCGGACAGAGGACACCGCTCCCGGCCTCCCTCCCTCTCACCCTCCCTCCCGCCTCCCTCCCGGACAGAGCTCCAGGATGGCGGCCGTGAAGGCGCTGCATCAGTGGTGTCGGCTCCGGTGCGAGGGCTACCGGGACGTGAACATCACCAACATGACGTCGAGCTTCAGGGACGGCCTGGCCTTCTGCGCGCTCATCCACCGACACCGGCCCGACCTCATGTGAGTACGACCCCCGCCGAGAGAGAGGAAGAGGAGCGGGAGGACAGGGTTCGGCCGCGGCATGACGCGCACTGTTCCCGGGGTTGGAAGTGGAAGGAGCTCGGTCACAACACGCAGCACATGGACGAGTTTACAGAGAAAGTTTCGACGTGAGAAACTTTTAAGAGGAGGTTGTTAGGTAAAATGATAATGGTTTATGCTTGCATTGCGCTTTACAAGCCTGTCGTGAGTCATGACAAGTTTCTCAAAGCACTACACTGTTGGGGGTAAGTTAATATTACTTATTTCTTTATGGACATATTTTTATTGGAGGATCAGCTTCATGAGATGCATCATCTCGTTATCAAAGGGGGCACCATCACTCAGTCACTCACCCGCCACATTCACACGGGTGGTGGGTGCAGTGTCTTGCCCAAGGACACAATAGGTGTTTTCCACATGCAGGCGCGTGTCAGCCGAATGGTTCTTTCACCCGCTTTGTCGAGCTTTCCATAACAAAGGCCAGTGCCAAACCGGTCTGACCAGGGATACCAGCCGCTGAGTCTGGTCACCGCTGCGTCAATTCCATTTCCCACAGCAGTACATATACGCAAGCAAACAGGAAGCGGGGTAAACCAATCAGTGAAGGCCTGGCGTCTGCTGTTGATGTGTTTTTAGCGGTTTTAGGTTCATGTTTGCGCAGGATTATGAATCACAAAACTCACCTACTGTCGATGTGTTTTTGGTCATTTACCGTCGATTGGAGACACACTCTTTCTCTTTCTCGTGCGCTGTTCGTAGATTGTTATTGAGGGACTTCCGCGTCCTGTGAATCATCCCAGGTAGCAAAGTTTCTCTGGCCCACCATCGGGCCATCACCTCACCCACGAATCGGCCCAGACTCGGCCGGGCCCGCGGCCCAGTATCGGCCGAACTACAGCAACGTGACTCTCAGTTATTATGACGGCCCAGTATCGGCCGAACTACAGCAACGTGACTCTCACTTATATGACGGCCCAGTATCGGCCGAACTACAGCAACGTGACTCTCACTTATATGAGCCAGTATCGCCGAACTACAGCACGTGACTCTCATTATTATGACGCCCAGTATCGGCCGAACTACAGCAACGTGACTCTCACTTATATGACGGCCCAGTATCGGCCGAACTACAGCAACGTGACTCTCACTTATATGACGGCCCAGTATCGGCCGAACTACAGCATAATTACTTTAATGTAGGCTATTAGTGTCTGAGAATCGGCTGGGCCGTCGGGCCAGCACTGGTACAATAACCTAAACACGCATGTTAGACTTTAAAAGGAAAAAAGGCGATGAACACATTGTTTCAAATAGCCTGGGCTTCATTTATTTAAATTCCAACAATTAAACAACGTTGCAATGATGAAAGTGAAGGAACATACACACACAAAAACACATGAGGAAACGGATACAAAGTGGCCTGCGAGATCAGTCCTGCAGCACGGCAAAAGGACAAGGTCTATCCAACATAACAAGTTTCAACAAGAAAACTTAAGTTACAATATTGTTACAATTTTGCAGTTGAATTAGGCCTAAACCTATGCATTTATTCAAACGAATAATTGCATTGTTAGGCCTAATTACAATTTCACCTACGTTTAATGCGTGCGGTCGATCCGAGTCCAAGCCAAATCTAAGCGTTTACCCGTAGTTTCGTTTAAATAAAATAGAAATAATCTATCAACATCATACTCATATTTCACGTAGCTAGCTGAACTGACAACCACGCGTAGTATATCATCCTTTCTTGGGGATCATGGTCAGCGAGTCTACGGCTCCGCCTTCATCTCGCGTTATGGAGTTAACTTTCAAAGGGGACATTCCCAAACGGCTGCGGTGTTGTAAAACCCATTTGCTAAAGGGATGTGCGCACCATGGGTTGGACCGTGGGTACGTCCCGTGGACACCTCTGCTCCAGGTATAGGGGAGGCGACCACCAGCTGTTGAGCGAGCCGCGGGAGCCCCGGGTTCCTTTCGCCGCTGTTCAGTGTTCGGCACGAACGCGCCTTGTGTTCTCCCTCCCGAAAATCTCCTCCCGATTGTGCGTGACCGCGTGCCACTGTGGATATCATTGCACCACATAGGCCTACATGAAACTCCAGATCGGTCAATAGGCAAACTAAAGATGTTCTTCCCCGGTCCAGCCGCACTGTTCAGGCAACTGTGGATTTAGACAAATTATCATAGATTTTCCCAGCGCATATCCCAACTCCAGCGCGCGCTGCCTATAAGCGGGGGCAACATTTGGCTTAAACGAATCGAATCACAAATAAACACTTTTAATACAAAATACTGATTTGTATTAAAAGCCATGGCTATGACAATCATAAAATGTAGTGTTTACCATACATTTGTTGAGGAAACTGGAACAAGTCAAATTTTCTTATACAATTAAGATTATACTTCTGGCTTTATGCTTTACTGGTCAAAAATCGATTCAAATTTTTAAAAATGCACTAGCATGATTAAAATTGATGAGGACTGTCTAAGGCTGCAACCATGTCTCATCAACAAATCAGCAGAAAACACTGCTCCAAGTAAATATAGCTACTGCATTACAATTCATATAAAAACATCAACAATACAGAGCAGGGATTCTGCACTGGTGATTAGCGGTTTTGATGATGATTCCAGCTTCATGGCTTGTTAAATGCTTGATATCAATAATCTACATCACATTAGGTTCAACAGATTCAAACTGCAGAGCGTCTGGAATAGCCTCTTTTCATTTGGGTTGCGGCTTGTCACAAGATGATGGGACCCGATGTGACACCAGTTGAGAATCACTGAATTACAGCTATATTGTGTATGTGTCTAATATCTGAAGACACTTACAGTCCTGGTCTTCAAATAAACAGTGAAAGTAGCTGTCAGGAACTTGTGGCCAGTTGTGCAGTCACTAGACAGAAGGAAACACAAATAAATTAGACAGCCTCTCATTCAGGCACTAACACACACTGTCTAAAACTAAGACTTTTAATGCCAAAGTGCAAGAGTGGCAGCTTTGAATGAGAAACATAAATGCAACATAATAACTTCAAATGCATTGTGCTGTATTCCTACTGCAATTACTTACATTTTTTGGGATGCAGAGTTCCAAAGTACTCCAAAGACGCCTGTGTTACTGTCCTAAAACACATAAACAAAAAAATATGAACTTAATAAAAAACAGCTATAGTTGCACACAGTGGGGCGACAATGGCGCAGATGGTAGAGCGGGGCGTCTCGTGATCGGAAGGTCGGGGGTTCGAATCCCGCCTCCTGAAGGTGCACATTGTCGTTGTGTCCTTGGGCAAGACACTTCACCCACATTGCCTCCAGTGTCTGCATACACTGGTAGCCCCCTAGGAGAGACCAACAGGCCCGGTTTGAACCGTGAGGCCGTCCTTCCGTGGACCCACCACCTGCAGAAGGAGCCATGGGGGCTGGTGCTATGTGATTTGGGCAGCTCCAACGGCTGCCCCCACGACCCGGCAACGGACAAGTGGAAGAAGATGAATGAATGAGTTGCACACAGTACACAGACAACAGATAAATTGATTATTATTTGTTTCCTTTTCGTTGTTCTTTGATATTTCACTTGATTATATTTTAGTCCTTATTTTAGAAACAAAAGTTCAACCCCTTTACCACCCCGTGCCCCCCAAAAAGGAATGAACAAAGTAATCAACTGAAAGATGGACCATTATTAAACTAGCCAAGACACGTGACCAAACTAAGCAAAAACCCATAACTGAACCAAGTCAAAAGAAAAGCGAAAGTAGGACAGCCGGTCTCACCTGGAAAAGGAAAAACACAGTGATCAAAAAAAGAGCTATATTACAAGCATGCCAAGCTCAGGCACGCGGCGTGCCGCAGCTTACTCTGGAGCGCACGCTGGCGAGGCGCACCCGCAGGTACACCATGAGCAGAGAGCGCGCTTGAAATCATGCATGTACGGCGGAGATTAAAAAAAAAAAAAAAAAAACATAATGGAAAATTATTTAAAAAGGTAAGCAAGGGGAAAAGAAAAAATATCTGCCACAGGCAGAAGTTATAGCTCAGGGCACATGTCGTCCAGTTACTTTTGAGCAAACTGAAATGGAAGTCTATATTCAAGTCTACAACTAAAAAAGCCACTATATTTCACGAAAATTATATATTAAATAGGCTATTATCTTCATTTAAAAGAAATATGTGTGTGTGGCCTACCTGCTCTTGTTTCTCACTGATCTTTGCTGCTTCAGATTGACCTCTGCTACTTCTCCAAAAACCTACAGACAAGATAGATTTTTAGGTGATTTAACATTGCAATTAATCACACAAATAGACCAAAAGCAAAAAAGAAATGAGACACTTTAAGTTTTTTTTTGTGTCGTTGTTTGTTTCCGGAGCCTTTAACAAAAATAACGCAATAGGTTAGCTATTTTCAATTTAATCTTACAGTGGATTAATAGATATGGCTCTATTTTGGTCATTACCTCTGCGTCTGACAGAGTGTTGTCCTGTCCCCGGGCCCGGCTCTGTTGACGCTGTTCAAGCTCTCCAGCTGATGGTAGTCCCTCTAAATTCTGATGTCCGCTGTTGGGGACATGTTCAAAATGTTATTTCTCGATTGAACTTCGGGTTTGGTACAATTCTGTATGAAGTTATTTGATCGTGCGCTAATCTGAACCCAAACACTATTTGACAATTGAATAACGGACACTTCACTGCGTAAGGCGAAATAATAGCCCAAGCTTCTCATTCGAACAGAAATATTCATACAGTCTGAATCTAGGTTAGGCTATGGCTTAGTTGAAAGTTAAAAAGATAAAAGTAGGTCTACAGAGAGCGTTAGTAAAAACATCTTTACTCACCGGTTGGAGAAGACGAATGCCAGAAATTGCGCCTTTGGATCTCCAGTGCTGGTCTTCAGCCTGGCGCACGGACAGTGAGCCGATGCTCGCTTGTTACACCCGGGAAAGGCTCGGGGAGACAGTCGGTGCATGGGCAGTGAGCCGATGCTTGCGTTTACTACCCGGGAAAGTCACGGGGCTTTGGGTCAGCGGCTGTCGGTTTGCGTGTAGTGGGCCGATAGACAACGTTTGCCGCGACATGTCCTTCAAATTTAGCCAAAGTGACTGAAACTTCCCTTTCGGAATCTGACAAAAATGAGGCTTTAATTCAGTTTACAAAATTATCTTGTTCGGGGCAGAGGAGGCGCTGCCCAATCAGACTGAGCAGCTGTTAAAAAAACTATTCACATTGCAGTTCTAAACAGTATTAAACACAACTGTTGTGTTGTTTCTGTACAGCTCATGGTCCTAACTTCTTCGCTGCCACAATCGGGCCAATAAAAAAAATAGCAATCGGATCCATTACTGATTCCTAGTATCGGCCCATTCTCTGTTTTATTGGAGTTGGCCTGACGCACATCGGTTTAAATCGGGCCATCTACTGCAATAGCCTGGTGAGCCGCATTTGAGGCATCGTCGGCAGGGGGCAATAAAACCTTATTCGGGCCGATCAATAAACACTGGGATTGGCGCTACTATTGCAAGTCTGCCTCGGCCCATTCAAGAATAACAATGTTTCCGCCGAGTCGGAGCTCAGCCGACACTGACGTGGCTAAACCAGAGTTGGCCCGAGTGTCCTTGCTACCTGGGATGCTGCTCATGAACAACACGTGCCACAAATAAATGAATCTGATTGCACGGGATCGGTTTGATTTTGCGGATACTGCCAACGGAACGGGGGTGAGGTGTCCAGACTGATCCCCCTCTGTATAAAACAATATAGAGGGGAATCATTCTGGTCTCACCAGGCTAATAGGTTTTGGGACCGACCTCTGGCTGTGGCCAAAGCGTGCTAGCCCATGTATGATGTCACGTGAACAGACTGCTGGCCTCTGATTGGCAACGAGAGAGTGGACTGCCTGGATACGGATTTAATATTTCACAACATCATACCGCTGTGCTAAAAGGGGATTTTGCCGACACTAGCATTTAGCCGCTGTTAGCGCAGCTTTAGCTGGTGTTAGCATAACATTTGCATGTAGCTTACCCTCATAGTTCGTAGCTTACCTTCATAGTTCGTAGCTTACCTTCATAGTTCGTAGTTTAGCAGTTTCTTTTCTGTTTTAATACAGCTTGGCTCCTCTAAATGATTCCATAACTCCCACCAGATGACAGAATTTGTCCACATTTGTTCTCATCGCGCCTCTAAAAACTTTTAATGACGTTCTGTATAGCGTGCTCGTCTGTATGGGCGCCGCCCACAACAAATGCGAGTGTGTGTGTGGTGGAAACGGAAAGGTCTGCGGGGTTCTGTCGATATGTGCACGTAGATCATGGCGTGCGCGGCCAGGTCGAGCTACGTGGAACGCCGGCTAATGACAATCTGCACCAACCGAAAACCCGCTGTACCGTCTGAGCCACTGTCGCCCCCAAAAAAGCACGTACAGATTTGGGCTATAAAGGAGTTTGGGATGGAATGTTATTATTGGAAATTTTCAAAGGTAAAATACTGGAGTTATTGTTGACACCATAGTGAGTTAGATGGATTAATCAGGCGTAATTCAGCAGCTTAGCGAGTTGTTCAACGGGTTTTTCTTCTACTTTTTATACTGTTTTTAGCTAATGTTAGTCAATGGATAACGTTCGCTAACACCTATACAGTATGTGATAATTATTGGCTCATCTTTTCAAACTGGCTTTTAACACTTAGCACTAAATTATGGAGTATGGAGTGAATGAATAATGACGACAAGTGCAGCGCTTTGAGAAACTTGGTAATACAGGCTTGTAAAGCGCAATACAAGTGTAAGGCATTATTATTATTATTATTAAATTATGTCTAGAATGCAATAATTTAGTGTTTTTAAATTATTTTATCTGTGTTCTTGCCAACGCAATTAAAAGTAGGGGCCCCCCATGCTGTGATTTTGCCCCCGCGCTGTGTTTGAACCAAATAGGGGGGATTTTTAGTTGTTTTTTCCTTTTTTAATCGATACCGTCGTAATAATACCAGATTAAAATGTTTAAAAAAGATAATTTGGCCCTCAAAATGTAGGTAATAGTGTTTTATAGTTTTACGGTCGTAAAACGGCGCTTTACGGCAATGCCGTACTTCAGCCTGTCCCTACGCTATGAAAAAATCCTGACGAGAACCATGCTCAGCAAGGAAGCTGCAGCACCTTAGGCTTTGTCCGATCTTATGCTTATTGGCTCCCAGCTTCAGAGCCGGACTGATGACGCTGTAACTGTATGATCTCTGTCCTAATACAATTGTTGTCCTACTGTGCTTTGTTTTTCTGTTTTACTGTATCATGTGTGGACACCTGCTGCATAATAATTTCCTTCGGGACAGTAATAAAGTTGAACCTTGAACCTTGAGAACCATGCTGTGAAGCACGTTGGTCTTCCTGGTGTTGTTGTAAAGTGCTATAGAAATAAACTTTGACTGATTGATGGCGGATCTCCATGGTAACAGTGAATTTCCCCGAACTAGATAAAATAATTCTAGAAGTTGTGTAAGGGATAATGCACGATGGACACCTCGGAGTGCATTATCCCGCTTATACCATGGTCCGGCAAACTGAAACTGTTCATTGGGATCTGTTTACTTATTTTTTTAAGTCCTGGGCAGGAGTTATTTCCCTTTTTAATCAGTTTTACCTGAAACTAGTTCCATCTCAATTGTTTACCGTTACTATGGAAACAGCTGCAGTGGAGTGATATAGAATCTAGAATGTGATTTAACTGTTTTTTTAACTGGTGTACATTATCACTTTTTAATGGACACCTTCCAGCCAATCAGAATCGAGTATTTCGATTCCACTTCGCCCTGAAGGTTCTTATTTTCCCGATAATGACCGGCGTTCTATACATTATCCCGCTTATTATACGGCTGTTTGCCATCTGTACACACACAAATAAACTGCATACACTTTTATGAAGGCAGAAAGGTTTATTTAATGATTTCCGCGGCAAATAGTTCCCAAAAGTTTGCGCGTTGCTTGGCAACGTTTGTTGATTCCAGGCAGTGTGGCGAGGCTAGTAGCAGCACAGCTAGCTACTTATTGCTAGCCTAGCTACTTAGTTGAAGGTGCAGTTGGAGAGGAGGAATGGTGGTGAATCTCTGGGTAAGTTGAAAGTCGGACTCCCGTTAACTTCACGAGCGATTCCCTCAACTTCTCTCTTATGGACGGGGACAGAGCTAGTGTCCGCCTTTCCGCTACTACTACTCGCGGAGTGATATGAAAGACCTGTATTACAAGCACGAACTCCGTTGCCATTGGCAGCGGTCATTATTTTTTTCAGAGGTCTTCTATCAAAAATAATGACCGGTAGAACGTTGGGAAATCACATTCAAATCAATGGAGCGTTCTACTTGCATTGTGAAGGGCCGTATAATAATTACATATAACTGTCGTCACAGATTGTTTTTGGTTAGAAATAGGGCTGCACTACATGACAAACGGACTACAAAGGCCTGTATTCAGTGTGGGCGACAGTGGCTCAGATGGTAGAGTCTTACAGGATGAAGGTTGGTGGTTCCAATCCCGACTCCCGCTCGGACTGCTGTTTTGTCCTCGAGCAAGACACTTCACCCACCACCTGCTGGGCTGCAGTGAGTGAGCTGCAATCTTCCATGGGAATTAACAGGAATTTATGGGAATTAACGGAAATAAATGGGGAATTAACACAACTGAAGGTTGTTTCTTTTCAGACAGATAAACACTGAAACAAAGAAACATTTAATTTGATAGTTATACACTGAAATATCTAAACGGTGTTCCAAATTATTAAGCATATTATATTTTTCTCAGATTTTCTAAATTGTCAACTCAAAGTCAGCATAATTTTTAAGTCTTTAACTGTTATAGGATCATTTGAATGTGATTGTAAAAACCTCCCACGAGAAACTTTTTTTCTTTTTTAAATAAATGTAATAAATAACTCAAAATGTACTGTACTGTTCCAAATGATTATGCACAGCAGCGTTTCAAAACATTTTATAGGTTGTAAAGAACTGAACATTTTCATTTATTGAATTTGTAGAATTAGGAGGTCAGATTTCCTAAAATCAAACGCTATATCAATCAAAAACATCTTAACAGGTCAAGTTACATTTTAACATAGGACTAGGGTCCGTGTACCTTTCGTTCAATCAATTTTTCAATTTGAAAACTACAATGAAATTACACAGAAACGTGTGCTATCAGCATTTTTCATTTCATAAAATGAAACGAAATCACTCAAATTGGCACATATTTTCATATTTCAATATTATACAAAAACGAAAAAATGAAAATTGAAATCACAGCCTCAGAGCGTCATTATTTCGTTTTATCGATTTGCGTATAGCCGGAAGTTCGGCTGTACGGTTCACATTAAGGTCCGACCTGAAACAAAAATTTAGATAAAAACTAACGCGGAGATTGTATACATTGTTCAATTTTCAGTTCTTTGTCCTGGGGTATTAGCACTCCTTTATAATAATTCCTCAGAGATGGGAGCTAACTACAGCGCTATGCTAGGTGGCCAACGCGCCCATAGCAGGCCGCAGATGGCACTACCTGGAGTGCGTAACTCGTGCGCTTCCCCGAGCTCCTTTCTCCTCCTCTAAACAATGCACGAATCTTCTGTCCACCTAGATGCGGACTCTCTACATTTGTGTAGAATCTGACATTCTGCGAGATGGATTGGACCGAACGCTTTAGCTACAATTACGCACGGAGCTAAACATACTGTGCCAAGTGGCCAGTGCGCCGTTCGCAGGCTGGGAAGGTGGCACAACCTGGGGCGCGTAGGTCGTGCTGTCCCTTGAGCGTATCTCTCCTCCAGTTCTATAGCCCCAAGGAGAGCTTTAGTAAACAGCGGTTTATTGTAAAAACCTGGTTAAATTGTATTATTATTAGTGAAACATTATCCAATCCAATCCAATCCACTTTATTTCTATAGCACATTTAAACAACAGAACAGTTCCAAAGTGCTGCACAAAACAGAAAAGTACACACAAAACTCAATGTAGCTCAACCAGTCAATAAAAATAGAATAAAAAAAATATATAAGTCATCACAAATGGAATAAATAATTAAAATAAGAAATAAATAATCAATTTATAAAATCAATAAAAATCGTAAAACAATAAATAATAAAAAAATAAATATAATCTATGTAAAATCAATAAAAATAAATAAAAAAGACACAGGGACCACACAACTCACGCGGTGTTAAAAGCCAGAGAATAAAAGTGGGTTTTAAGACGAGATTTAAAACACTCCAGTGTTGGGGCTGTTCGGACGTGGAGGGGCAGAGCGTTCCACAGCTTAGGGCCGACGATGGAGAACGCTCTGTCCCCTCGAGTTTTACGTCTCGTCTTAGGAACCACGAGCTGGAGCTGGCCCTCAGACCTCAGAGCGCGCGCTGGGGTGTAGACTTCAATGAGGTCTGCAACGTACTGAGGGGCCAGTCCGTTCAACGCTTTAAAAACAAACAACAAAACCTTAAAATCAATTCTAAATTTGACTGGAAGCCAGTGCAAATATGCGAGGATTGGAGAAATGTGGTCGCGCTTTTTAGCTCCAGTAATAAGTCGTGCAGCCGAGTTCTGGACTAACGTGAGAGTGCATTTTGGGTAATGCCTGTATAAAGAGCATTACAGTAGTCCAGGCGTGATGAAATAAAAACATGCACGACTTGTTCAAAATGTTTAAAAGATAAAAACGGTTTGACTTTAGATAAAGTTACATAGATAAAGACTTTATGGAGTCATCGATCACTTATGATACTGATCCGGGTTGTCTGAATTAACAGAGGCAGGTTTGTGGATAGCTCAAGTGCATAACCTTCATAATGCAGTCACTGAGTTTTAACTTCTGGAAGCTGCACCAGTGTGATTGAGGGCGTGATAGGGGATTGGTGCTGGGATTTTGGTGTTCTGTTAACCTTCATTGCACACTTCTTTTCTATTGAATCTGGTAACCCAATGTGTGGAGCTCACCTTGTTACTTGTACAAAACGTATAAATATACAAGTTCCAACACACCCTACACAGTTTTGATGACATTAATTTATATATATATATATATATATATATTTATCAATATAATGTATACATCTTGCGCATGTCTTGGCTTGTACTTTTCAATTTGATGAAGCAAAAATTCTGATCCGTTCTGCACAAGACGGAACAAATATTCAGTATCATAAGTGATCGATGACTCCATAATGTTTCACTAATAATAATACAATTTAACCAGGTTTTTACAATAAACCGCTGTTTACTAAAGCTCTCCTTGGGGCTATAGAACTGGAGGAGAGATATGCTCAAGGGACAGCACGACCTACGCGCCCCAGGTTGTGCCACCTTCCCAGCCTGTGAACGGTGCACTGGACACTTGGCACAGTATGTTTAGCTCCGTGCGTAATTGTAGCTAAAGCGTTCGGTCCAATTTGAGGGGATCCCATCGGCCTGGGTCTCTATAGCCTGTCCGTCCATGGGAGTGGATCTTTCCAGCCTCTGTGGTTCTCCCCGAGGTTTCTCGTTTCTCCCACCGGGTTTTTGAGTTTTTCCTTGCCGTGCTGGAGAGTCTAAGGACAGGGGACACCCGCGCCGCTCGTCGCCACCTACTGCTGACGCTTATTTGGACATTATGTTTGCCTGGATACTTGATTTAAATGTTGTAATCTGTAAAGCACTTTGTGATGCCTTCGGTATGAAAAGCGCTTTATAAATAAAGTTTGATTGATTGATTGATCCATCTCGCAGAATGTCAGATTCTACACAAATGTAGAGAGTCCGCATCTAGGTGGACAGAAGACTCGTGCATTGTTTAGAGGAGGAGAAAGGAGCTCGGGGAAGCGCACGAGTTACGCACTCCAGGTAGTGCCATCTGCGGCCTGCTACGGGCACGTTGGCCACCTAGCATAGCGCTGTAGTTAGCTCCGTGCATAACCAATCCCATCTCTGAGGAATTATTATAAAGGAGTGCTAATACCCCAGGACAAAGAACTGAAAATTGAACAATCTCCGCGTTAGTTTTTATCTAAATTTTTGTTTCAGGTCGGACCTTAATGTGAACCGTACAGCCGAACTTTCGGCTATACGCAAATCGATAAAACAAAATAATGACGCTCTGAGGCTGTGATTTCAATTTTCATTTTTCCGTTTTTGTATAATATTGAAATATGAAAATACGTGCCAATTTGAGTGATTTAGTTTCATTTTATGAAATGAAAAATGCTGATGGCACACGTTTCTGTGTAATTTCATTGTTGTTTTCAAATTGAAAAATTGATTGAACGAAAGGTACACGGACCGACTAGGGCTGCACGTTTTTCAAGTTTTTCATTAACCGTTAACCGAGGCCCTTAGCGGTTAATACTCGGTTAACCATTAGTGTGCGCACTAACCAAGCCCCACCCATCCGCGGGCGCCGCCCCCTCCGTTGCGTTATACTGACAGACGCGAAAGGGGTTTTTCATTGTTAACACCTTTATAAGCTGAATGCCCATCTCGACTGTGCATGCGTGGGTCAATCAGGCTCCTAATTTGGGCCCAAACAACCACTCCGCCATTGAAATGTGTGAGTTCAGGTAGCGGAGTGTGAACACTGAAGTATATTGAGCCATAACCGTGAACTATAAGGCTTACGGGCATTGGTTTACAGACTATAAGTCTCAAGTCACATTTCTTGCAAATATTTAAGTTGTCAATATCTTGAAAGGGAAAAGTCAGGGCAGCGGCTCCGTAGGCAGGAGCGGACCATCGCGGACAGGGGAACGACAGGACCTGGGATCAGCCCGACACAGACACCCTCACTTTTTAAATCATTTGAATTCGTCTTGTAATTTTTTACTTTTAAGTTTATTTGAATGGACAAGTATGTCACATAAGCTAATGTTACATACTGCAACATTTTAGCCAAAGCTAATTCTCAATGTCCGTCCCTAGTTGGGCCTTTACATAAAAATTAAACAATACATGGTTAAAACATAATTAAAACACATATCATAATAATACAGTACAACACAAACACAGCAGAGCAGACGGTCAGTGGTCACATTTCTGACCTCTGATTAAAGAGTCTTTAAGTTTGTGTTTGAAAAGGACCCAGTTTGACTATCCCTTCAAGTCAGTGGGTAAACAATTCCAGGCTTTAGTGCCTTGTACGGAAAAAGCTGATTGTCCAAATGAAGTCCCTAATCACAGGGAAAAGTTCCAAAACGGTGTTGATGTTAAATATTGTGGGTAAATTCCCATCTGTAAAATTAGCGACCAATTAGCCATGTTGTACGCCATCAGATCACTCGTAAAAAAATAAAAAATAAAGTACATTTAGATGGCAGAGCCTATGTGTGTATGTGGATCTCTCTGGTCACAATTAAGAAAAAGATTTCGTTTACTGTCCACCTCCTTATTGACAAAAAAAAAGAGGGATTCTATGTTATTATTTCTCATTTCAGTTTAAATGTTGTGAATATCGGCGACATGAGGCCACAGTTTCAGATCCTGGACTTTGTCCAACAGTCGCCTTCAAGGGTCACAAATGTTTTTCTCACATAGTTATTCCATAGTTATTCCAACTATATGAACAAGGACTGGTCGTCACTTTTGAAGCATCTCTTCGTATGAATGGCAGTTTGGTTTCTGTCCATCTCCGTACACAGCCCTGGTTGTAAAAATAGACTTTAAGCTAATATTGTAACAGGCTCCATGGCGACGACAAAAACGCTTTAAATCATCCACTTTCCAGCGATTAAAACGCTCCAAATCAGAGCTTTCTTCATTGCTTTACGCTAACTATCATTATTGTTTGGTAGCCAAAAGACATTCCATTACCCATAATGCAACGGGCGAGCCGAGATGGGCATTGGGCTTATTAAATGGCTGGAACACATTTAAAACAAAATTAATTTATATAAATAAAACGCTGTGGTAATGACAGAGCAGTCAAAGTAGGTCACTGACTTGCGTTCACGTGGCCCTACAGTATTTTTATTTATTTTACCTGCAGCCATTTAGCGCGCTTTTTTTTTTAAACATTGTGCAAAGAAACAGTCATTCATGCGTACAAGAACAACAACAACAACAACACTTATCTCTCCACCACGTTTTAACAATAACGAGAAAGACGAGTTTTGTGCATCCTAAGTGATGCCCGGGCGTTGGCTGTTGAGATGGTACAACAACGAAGTTGAAGTATATCTAAGCACTGCAATGCAGTACTTGCATTTTGATCCGTCATTCTCGGTTGTAAAGCGCTCCCACGCTGTGCCGTTTATGGCCCGCTTCATATTGAAAAGTTAAACTAGCTAGCCATGTGCGATGACTGCTACCTGTGAACAAATGTTTGGGAGCACTCTGGCGGTCTCTGGTGGTGCAAAAATGTATTACAAGTATTTTCAATGGCACAGCAAATTATACAAGCCAGTAGAGATGTAACGATTCACTCAAGCCCCGATTCGATTCGGTTTACGATTTTAAGTTCCCGATATCGATTTTTTCCGATTTTTTTAAACCTTTTTTAAGAAAAGAATATGACCCATTCATACCAATGTTTCTTTTGTTTTAACATCTGCATTTTTGTCCTTGTAACAAACTCCAACTGTCTCAGTAAGAGAACTTTACATTACAAAAAATTACAAGACATGAAAATGAACTATAATCATTTTGACATGTGTGCTTGTAAATTTACATGTTTTCAGCATAAATAAAATGTGTAGCAAAGCAAACATTTTGAGATTATATTTATTTTACCAAACTTTTTTTTTTTTTTTTTTGCAGTTTGAACATAATACTACCATTTAGAACTGATTTTACAGTGCAGTTTTTTTCACCCTCGAACCCCTCACTGCCTCCCGGTGCAGCCTTTGTAATCATGAGGAAAAAGACATGACAGCTCCTGTAGGTATTGGATTATTTGACAAGCGGACATTTGATGAGGATTTCAGCAGAATCAGAGCAGGTTGGTCAGATGTTTGTCAGTTTACGATCTTTGGTAAACTTCTGTCAAAATGCTAAACTCTGCGTTAGCCGCTAACGCTAATCTCGTAGCGGCTAACTTTAGCTGCGTCTGCTGCTTCGATGCCTACACGTGTATGTGTTTACATGGTGTGGCGTGTGTTGGGGGTGAGGCGGGGGAGGTGTGGAGCTTGTCTTGAGAAAAAGTTAACGTCGTTAGAAACAACGAGCTATGTTCCGGTCTATTCGGTCGCGCAAAATGGAGCAGCTGAGGGTGGCTTTAAAATCGATTCTTTTATTTTTTACATCGATTCACATTTTATGAATATTAAATCGATTTTAAATCGATTTTCGATGAATCGTTACATCCCTACAAGCCAGTTAACCGAGCAAAATGCTTTTACTCGGTTACGCAATTTTTAACGGTTAATCGGTTAACCATGGACACCCCTACATAGGACCCTGATTTGATAGCAGCTTCAAAGTTCTTGCATCCATTAAACTTGTGAGTTTTTACTTGGATTTCTTTGCAGGATGTCAGAATAGCCTCCGAGAGCTGCTGTTTGGATGTAAATTGCCTCCCACCCTCATAGATGTTTTGCTTGAGGCTCCAAAGGTTCTCCATAAGGTTGAGGTCAGGGGAGGATGGTGTCCACATCATGAGTTTCTTTCCTTTTATGCCCATTGCAGCCAATGATGCTGCTTCATCAGCAGAAAGATCCTTTTTCTTTCCTATATTGCTTGAAAATGGTGGTCTGCTTAATAATGTGGAACGTCCTTTTTCAGTAGTTTTTCCCTTAACTGGACTTACCTGACAACTAATTATCACAGGCGTCTGAGACTGATGTCAGTGATTCAAAGAGCCTTGAGACACAATACCATCCATGAGCTTAATTGACCCCTCCTGGAACTGCGGTTTGAGTGCCCGAATGATCCTGGGAGCTCTGTTGTCGGGGAAGTCCAACGTGATTTCGTAATCGCAGGGCACGCGATTTTGCGTGCCCTGCGAAATTTACATTAACAGTATTTACAATGTTAATGTAAATAATGTAAATAATCACTCAAATAAATTCCAAAGTAATGGAGCTGCAAGATATGGCAGCAAAGTCCGCTCCGCCGCGTGCTTTTGTTTCCGTCTCAGTCTAGTTAAGGTGCGGTAGATTGTGGATGTACAGTGAAAATATCAGCGTTTATCATGCAGCCACGCGAAGGACTGTTGCTTTCTTCTCCGTTAGCATTGCGTTAGCCGCAGCGCTCATCACTCCATTCTCTCGCTGCTACTACACGCTCTGATGATCACAGAAACTACCTCACCTCCGGATTCACACGTCTCTGCCTCAGCAGAGATGAGGGCAAGCCTGTGCTGCTTAAAGAGTAAAGATTCGTTTGTGGCTCAGTTTCAGAGGCTTATGTTTGGCAGGCGGTAGGAGTCCGTGTCATGTCTTATTTTGCTGAGGAAATGCGCTGTTTAAGCTGAAATGTCACTAAATGGCTGTGGAGTCAAAGAGAAAGTAAAGTGTCTGTGTTTGGCACCTCATGTCGCCGTCTCCTTGCGTCAATGTTCTCCTCTTTCTTCATATTGTCCAAAGTTACATCCCAAAACCAAAATGCTGCTCCTAATTAGGGCTGAACGATATGGACAAAATTTTATATCTCGATATTCATGCCAGATATCTCGATATCGATACGATATAACTATGGGTTAGGTGAAAACTAAGCATTTTTCAGAAAAATAAAATCAAAATATAAAAGCGTGCAGTTTTATTGATGAAAATCTATATCGTTTATATCTTGCTTTTTCGATTTAAATATTTTGAATGTTCATATCTCGATATAAATACGATAATGATATATTTTTCTTTTGCGATATTGATATCTTGAATGTTCATATCTTGATATCGATACCATAACGATATATCTTTCAGCCCTACTCCTAATTCCTAATTGTGTTTTGGGGTGTGCTGCATCTGGCCTCTCCGTGTCCATCAATAACGCGCATCTGAAGCAACTACGAGTTGCAGCTCAGACCGGTATTTGATTGGCCGAAATAATAAATAATAAATAGTTTATTTTGTATTAATTGTGAGTTTGATTTCCTAAAACCTTTCCAACTACAGTATTTAAGGCATGTGTTTGTTCTTACTTTTCCTGCACTTTAGTATGGGTGATATTACTGACTGGATCAGTGAGTGTTAAACATTTTTTATATCTATATATATATATATATATATATATAATTTATCTTTTTAATTTATTTTAATTTATTTATTATAGACTGTTAAGTTCAGACAGTTTTTAAGAAGTGCAGTCCACATATAGGTCAGGCAACAATTTTCTTTGCTTTATTGTTGCAATTTTCACTTCAAATTAATCTCAAGTTATTGTTTATTATGAAACAGACTGATTTATTGCTTGTGTTAGGTGAAAAATACATGAGAAGAGGACCTTGCAACATTAATCGCATATTTAGTCACAATCGTAATATTGAAGAAAAAAATTGCGATTAGATTATTTTCCAAAATCGTTCAGCCATAGCCCCTGGTAGGGTCTCCCATGGCAAACAGGTCCTAGGTGACGGGCTGTCCTTCTGTGGACCCACCACCTGCAGGAGGAGCCATAGGGGCTGGTGCAATGTGATTTGGGCAGCTCCAACAGCTGCCCCCACGACCCGGAAACGGAGAAGTGGAAGAAAATGGATGTATGGAGTTTAATTGAGTTTTTTTGTTTTTTACCTTTTTGACACTGAAATATAATTTGCATAATAATTTGGAACACAGTTTATTACAGCAGAGATGAAAGGTCTCAAAGAAATAATTTTTGCGATGTCTGATCCAGGGTTTAAAGAGCACGGTAATATAGGTTGTGGCCGATACAAAAAAGAGCTTTTGGAAATGGAACAGTCTTATTCTATGGTAGTGCGCACACTAATGGTTAACTGAGTATTAACCGCTGAGGGCCTCGGTTAATGGTAAATAAAAAACTTGAAAACGTGCAGCCCTAGTCCTGATGATACGGTCCTCACACTTCTTTTGCGGGTCTTACCTGAGCTTAGACGAATTGATGCGTACCTGTCTCGTCTTTACGTGTGCGCTCAGTCACGCAAAAAGACCAAAGATGTTGTTAGCCTTTAGCCTCTCTATGTGGCCAAATGGGGTGAAGTTAGAAGTGACCAAGCTCTTCCACATTTTCCCTTTATATTAGGAGCACTTCCACTTCTGCGCGGTAAAGGTAAGATACTGCGCGGACGTTGAAGTGCTCTTAAGGTGTTATCTTAGGTCAAGATGAACCAGTTTTACGATTACCATAATTATAAAAGGACGCGGTAGGTTATCCGTAAGAATTTTAGAAGCCACGGTTTACCGCGGAAATGTTTCATGCTGACTCACGAGCCGCTGCACGTCATAAACAGCGCGTAAACTCACCGGTAGTTTAGCGAGGCAGAAGGACGCTCTCCTCCAGTGTTGTATCCACCCAAAAACGATTGAAGTCAGCAGAGTGGGACCTCTTTAGGATCCAAAACATGACCAAGGCGTTGTTGTTGTCGATGGAACATCCGTTATGCAAACCCTGTCGTCAGAAAGTTGCAGCAAAAGGCGCTGATATCGGCTACGTCGAATATAAACAACATCTTGGAGATAATCCTTCGCTGTAAATGTCCAGGTCAAGGTAACGAACTGCATAATTCACAAAAAGTTGTCCAAATGATGGGAAATAGCCACAACTGGCTCAGGATGTAAAGAAAAAGCTAACGCGCTCCGCTCTGTTTCAGCGTAACAGTAAGAAAGTGAAACCGCGCACATGTGGAAATCAGCTGTTTAAAAGAGTCTCCTTAGTCATTTTGTAAACACGTTTCATTCTCTGTTCATCAAAACATCTGACAAATAATTAAGCAACAGCATAACTTTTGAGAACAGGAAACCTAGCCTAGCTTGTGGCCTAATATAATATATAGTAAAATAATTATGGTCATTATAAAGTAGTAAAGTTGACATTGTTTTGTATTATTCAATACTATATTTATTTTAATGCAAAACAATCTTAAGCATTTTTCAGTTTTAGAAACAGTGAATGTTTACAAGTTCAAGTATTAAAAAGCTTTTTAAAGACAAAAACTAAAAATATCAGTTCTTTCCTTTCATTTGGTCGATAATCGTGAATAATTCGTAAAATCGCAATATTTTCTTTCACAATAATCGTGACTCAAAAAATTTAAATCGTGACACCCCTACTTACAATATAGTTCCCCGTTTTTATCCGCTTAGAAAATCGACATGTTTAATTTTGTGTAACTGGATTGTGTAACTACTCATGTAACCATATTTAAATAGGGGGAATGTGGAAGAGCTTGGTCACTTCTAACTTCACCCCCCAGTTTGACCCAATAGAGGAGAGGCTAAATGCTAACAACATCTTTGGTCTTTTTGCGTGACTGAGCGCACGTGTAAAGACCAGACAGGTACGCATCAACTCGTCTAAGCTCAGGTAAGAACATACAGTATCTCAGTATGGAAAATGGTGGCCTATTCCTGTCATTTTATAGGTTGCATTCATGTTCTAGAATGTGATGATGTCATAATCTCAGATGGAGTGCAGGTGCCAATACAACTGTATGGGACGAAGGCAGTTTTTGAAAGAAATATCCAACAATAAAATTGACAAATGTTGTATCTCATCAGTATATAGAAGTGATTGAATAAAAAAAAAAGTCTGTTTATGGCTGAAATCCTTTCTACTGGCCAAAATTACAAACTTTAGTTTATACACACTAAAAGAGAAGACAATGAACTTTGAAACAGGTTTCGTTTCTTGTTAATTGTCTTAGTAATGACAGAGATATTTGCCAAAAACTAAAGGCTCATTCATACGTCATAAGACCTTGCACCCTGAGATGCAAGAACAAAATGAAGTCACTTTTCCCTTGTAATCATGGAACTGTTGTCAGTTACAAAACGTTTCCATGGCTACAATGCAAAAAGGCAAAACCTCACAGTATTACAGTGGTTAGCGCTTGTACTGCACAGCTAAAAGGTCCCAGGTTCGATTCCCACCTGTTTGCATGTTCTCCCCGTGTCTGCGTAGGTTTCCTCTGGGTACTCCGGTTTCTCCTACCACTAAAAACATGTACAATAGGCCAGGATGAATGAGAGTGTGTCTGAGAGTGCGCATGGCGGATGACGGATGGAAATTAGCACAAGGCTACAATCCGTTCAACAGCCCATAAATACTTAAAAAACAGAGAATACGAACATGATGCTTCTGCTGAACAATCTGCTGAAAAAACATCCATATGGACCCTATTTAGACTTGACTTTATTTGTGTGTGATAAATAAGTTTATTTTCCGCCAGAAAATGGCTAAAAAGAGTGAAAAATGGTGTTTCCCTAAAGATTTAGTTTAGTTTAGTCATTTTGTCTTTCAAAATTCATGCAATTGTGGATGCTCAAAATGGAGTAAGCTTATAAGTGCCTACCCCGTGTTCAACTCAATATACATTTACTTAGCATAATAAATTGTAAGGTCTAAATTACATCGACTTTAGATACTAGCAAGTCCTTCCTGAGCTGAACAGATACAGATTTATAACGATACAATCATCAGGATTAAGCTTCAGACATAGCAGAATTTGCCATGAAGAGCATTTAAATGCATAACACAGCAGTTTAGTACATTTTTTTTATAGATGTTTGCAGAATTAACCAAAGGAAAAAGAACAATTGATAGGACGACGTACATCTAAAACAGAATTACTACGTCGTTAATCTGACTTTTAAAGATGTAATTGAAGATTAATCCCAGGTTTACACTGTAGTTCTTTCTGGTATATGTTCCAATATCAGTCTAATGTTGTTTCTAATTATTACATTAACAATTATTGACATGTTTATCATGCGTTTGACTTGTGTAGGGACAGGCATATTATATTCTGTGTATTATAATTCACTTTTGGTCCTGTTATTTCCCTGTTGTCATTCCAATCTCCAGTTTTTAGTTTTTTATTGTTTCCCTGTATAGTGTTGTGCGTTAAAAAGCTAGAGCGTAGAATGGGCCAGTTGAGAGTTGGCGATAGCCCCCATTCAACAAGCCCTCACCCAGCTACCCTATCTTACAACTTTATGGATGATGTCCTATACTGTGGGATGCGTTAAAAAGGACGAGGCTTTATGAGCCTGTTGGCCAGGGGAGGGTGTCCCTCTGACCAACAGCCCTGTGTCTCGACTTCCCTTGTTTGCTTGTGTAGATACTCCCTTCCCCCTGGGTGAGGCCACACCCCCTTGTATGACGCAATGCCATCTGTATCTATGAATGGGCCTTTAGACAGAAAAATCTGCAGTTTAACAGTTACCATGGTGACCACAATTGAATTTTCAGTTGCCCTCCACCTCAGTCCTACTGTGCGTTCTTCGGAAATATCAGGATTTTTGCACATTGATATGTGTTGTTTTAGCCGCAGGCTAAAGGATTAGACGTGAGGATTAGTTTAGTTTAGTTTATTTATTTGTTTGAGCAGTTAACCTGCTCAAAGGGAGTGGGCTGAAGCCAAAGGCTTATAAGCGCCCACCCCAAAATGTCTGCAATAAAAACAGCAACACACTAAATAAAACAAATAGAATATTATTATTTTTTACTTTTACTTGAGTTAGGGCTTGGCAATATATCGATATTTAAGATATTTCGATATATTTTTAAATGAGATATGGAATTTGACCATATCGCATATATCGATATAGTTCAAATTCAGATAAGCTATTAAGTTAACAAAAAGAAACAGGTAATCTCAAGCTGATATTTAAAAGAGTTTATCTTAAACTGAGCACTTTATTTTGTCATCTCTTTATATATAAATGCTGCCCTCAGAAAAAGATTGACTTATTTCATTTTATAGGCTATTTTAATTTAAGATATATTTTTATTGAAATGTGCACCTTACAGAGCTTTGTTTTACAGTGTTTATGTTTACATTTTTATTGTAAGTTTTCAATAAAACTACTCTTATTTGGCTTTGACTTTGACTTAACAATTTCTTTTCACAGCTCTTACTTTGCTGAAAAAATATTGTATGTATTGGATGTATATCGTATAACGATATTCAACCTAAATATATCGGAATATGACTTTTGGTCCATATCGCCCAGCCCTAACTTGAGTAGTTTTTCAAGTCACCGCTTTTTAGTAAAATCATTTCTTGTTGATGTCACTCTGACTGGAGTGAAGACTTTTCTCTCGGTGTGTGAAAGAGAGGTTGGTGGTGGCAGGAGCCTGTGGCACAAATTGACAGAACTGTCTGCCCCAGGGCAGCTGTGGCTACAACAGCTTATCACTCAGGCATGTAAAGCAGTAGTTTTGACTAGGGCTGCAACGATTAATCGATTAAATCGATTAACTCGATTAGTAAAATGCTTCGAATATTATTTTCCCGCTTCGATGACTCGTTTAATTAATATAATTAATATCATATAATTCTCTACACAACAGAGCGGAGCTAGCTGTGCTAATACTCGTACACAGGCAGAACCAGGTACCAGAGCGGAGAACCAGGCTGCCGTAATCATCAAAACACGGCTCAAACAAGAAGAAACTCAGCAACCAGAGGTGAAGATAGGACGGAGGCTAACGAGGCGAAAGGACACGGCTCTCCCCGCTATCGTGCCACAACAATGCTAACAGCTGCATCAATGATGATTTACCATCAGGACAGACGATCTACACATTCATCCACTGTCAGGCCCGGACTGGCCATATATATGACCGGGCATTTGACCGGTGGGCCGGTTCCAAAATGGGCCGGTGCGTTAGATTTTATTTTTTTATTTTCTGCGCAGCCCGTGTTTTCTGGAATGGAATCATCCAATGGCCCATCACAGGCGCATCAGTGGCACATGTGCTGCACGCATGAGCCGGCCCAGTCTATTAATTAACCCTGCTCGATGGCAATACTATGACAAAAATAATTAAAATGTTAAATTAAATTTCCCTCTTTTAGGAAACCCCTCTGGTTGAGATCCTGGGAAAGAAACATTTCAAGATTATGTCTCCAGTCAGGACCTACTTCACTTGAATAAGAGTAAAAGTACTGATATAAAAGACACTATGAAGCTGCTCTCTCTTTATGTTGCTGCTTTTGGGAAAAACTGATAAGAAATGAAGAATAAATGATGTTATTTCTAGCAGAAAAATCCTTTGTTTAAAACTATGTTTTTTCCCTTTTATAATCTGCTCTAAAGTCATGGAATTTAGTTTTTCAATATAAATAAAATACTTATCAGATTAATCGATGTAAATCGATTTCTAAAATAATCGATAGTTGCAGCCCTAGTTTTGACACTGGTGTGTCATGAGTGTGTGACAGGGAGAGTGGTTCCTTTGAGCCTGATGTAGGTAGAAAATGGCTTTATAAATGTGTCCATTTGACCATTTAGTGTTGGCTTCATTCATTATAAAAGGCAGAGGCTTTTCTAAAAGTGGCAGTCATAATAGACCTATAACTCAAGGGTTCCCAACCTTCTTTTCCCTGCGGACCCCTTGAGTGGTTAATTTTTGCTCCGAGTACCCCCACCTCGCCTATTCTGCCAATATTTTCACAATGTGAAACGAATTTAGAAGAGGATTATTTTTAAAATTATTTTTCACACATAAGCCAACTCAATGCTAATGCTCAACTCAACAACTCAACATCTGTAAATCAGTCAAGTTGTTTTGTATCACAACAGTCTTGCCACAAACACTAAGAAAGTGAAACAAACAACCAATGTAGTGTCCAGGCAAATATAAAGTCCAGCTGGTCCAGAGAGTAAAGCGGGTCGTCTTGTGACTGGCGGGTCGGCGGTTCGAAATCCCACAAGTGCAAACTGTCATTGTGTCCTTGTGGAATACACTTCAGTGGTTCCTTGATGTAAAGCGCTTTGGGTGCCAATGATGGTAGAAAAGCGCAATATAAATGTGACCATTGGGAAGATACAACAGAGTCCACTAAATCGATTCAACGGTTGTTTCGAGAATCATCCAATTCTCCTCTTCAAAGAGCCAAAGCTGTCCAGTTGAATCGATTTAGTGGACTCTGTTGGATCTCCCTGGATGCTTGAGATGAATCTTTGTTGAATTTAAACAGAGCGTGGTAAGTTTTGCCTGATGATTGTTGCGCTGGACTATGTCACCCACTCTCCCATGTGATGGGACTGAACAGCTTTGGCTCTTTTGAAGAGTAGAATCAGATGATTCTCCAAACATCGAGCAATTACGTGAAAAATGTCCAGGTGAATCAGTTTAGTGGGCTTTGATAAAAAGAGTATTTATATATTTTCTTAAACTTGATGTTCAATGTTTTGCTGTGTCTGGTGAGTTTTATGCACCAATGCACTCAGGATCTGCACCATCCATCCATCCATCCATCCATCCATTCATTCATTCATCCATTTATTTATTTATTTATTTTCTTCCACTTGTCCGTTGTGGGGGTAGCCGATGGAGCTGACCAAATCACATAGCACCAGCCCCTATGGCTCCTCCTGCAGGTGGTGGGTCCACAGAAGGACGGCCTCATGGTTCTAACCGGGCCTGTTGGTCTCTCATAAGGGGCTTCTGAACCGCTCTTTGTCTGACCCGTCACCTAGGACCTGTTTGCCATGGGAGACCCTACCAGGGGCACCAAGCCCCCGACAACAGAGCTCCAGGAACATTGGGGCGATCAAACCCCTCCACCACGTTAAGGTGGCAGTTTCAGGAGGGGAGGATCTGCACTAAAAAACAAAAAAACTAAAATAAAACTAAAACCTTATTTTGTGTGTTGCAGAAACTTTGACTCTCTGAGGAAAGAAGATGTTTATGAAAACAACAAACTGGTAAGAGACCGCTGACTTAGACATATTGGCTTTTGGCTCATCAAATATTACATTTGTTTTAACAAATAAACCACATGTGATCAAATTTCAGTTGTAGTTCCAACTTTCCTCATCCACTTCCATTTTTGCCGTAAGATTTTTTGGAGTCTTGTTTAGGCACAATTTGCTAAAAGGAAAAAAAAAAGAAAGAAAGAAATTGTTTGCAAATTGTCGTTTGTTTAATGAATGTACTTTGTTGAAATGGTTTTGTAGACCATTGCAATGATATTTATTTTGCAATTATTCAAGAGTTTAATCTAACATCACATCAAGAATAAGAAATGTCTAAAATATTGGTCTAAATTCAAACAAGCAAATTCCAAACCAGAACAAAATGCATTCCTACTGTAAGCATAAAATGAAAATCCTCTCTAATTAAAGCGAATATAATGTAGAAATGACCCTGGGAACTGCCTGAAGTGAGACACGTACCACAGTTTGAGAACCACTCGGTCATGTGGAGGTTAATTATTGCTCAGCAATAAACGTCAGTTTATGGCTACATTTATGATGTTGTGTTGTCTGTCAACTCAAAACAATCAGGACTGAGGAGTTGAGCTGCACAATTTAGGCCAGGGGTCTCCAACTAAATTTCCCTGGGGGCCAAAATATATCCGAAGGGTATTGCCGGGGTCCACAAAAAAAGGCTCCAGTAAAATATATTTTTATTTGTCTTTATTAAAGAGCAAATATTGAATTAACTGTGTAAAACAACATTCACCAACTCTTAAAATTCTCTCTTAAGACAAAAATAAACCAGTGAATCGGGCTCAGTCCTAGATGAAATCTGCAGTTAATGCTTCCCCTCAGTGAACGGAGATGTGTAGGACACACAGGCCCTGGCCGGTTTGGTGCCTTAGGCAAGATTGAACTTTTGCACTTTATCAGCTTTGTGTCACAAGTTTCTGCTACATTATAGTCATTATTTATTCATCCACACTCAGTGGTGGTAATCTACTATTGTAGCCACAACCGCCCTGGGACAGACTGACCGTTTACCACATGGCTATAATGTGTCATTTATATCCTGATCTCATATTATGTCAGTGCCCTCTGCTGGACACGTGTAGCATCATCCTTTTTTGAAAATTTAAGCTGCCCCTTAGTGGCTGGAGTGAACATTCTGGTTATTTCTTTAAAAATCCATAACTCTGCACAGGAATGGGCTAGAGACGTACCTTCTTTTTTTGTGACATATTCATCAATTTGTGGGCCGGATTGAATCATCTCGCCGGAAGTGGCATGCGGGCCGCCTGTTGGAGACCCCTGATTTAGGTAAATCGATCTTGTAGTGTTTTTATTTGATTGCGAACTAGGAAACATGAGCTACAAACAATAATAGAAAGTTGAGAATTGAGCAGTGGAACACATTTATGTGAACGATAGCTCCAGTGTTTCACATAGTAAAACCTCCATTAGTTTATTGATATGGAGTGTGCCCCTCTTCCAAATCCCAAAAGAACGTCTGAGTACAAGATTTCGTGTTTCAAAATCTGGTATTGTAAAAAAAAAAAAAAACTGTAGAAGGTGACAGTCACAGCACAGCTAATGATTAAAATCACTGGCTTCAGTCTAATTCTCAATAATATCTATCGCAGTATTGGCTTTAGAATATAAACTTGTATTGTCGAAGCAGTACTGATATTTTCAAAGTATAAGGGTATTAGGGCTGCACCATTTTGGAAGAATACTTCACTCCAGTTTTTCTGACAGAAAGTAGACTTTGCTTAATAGCCCCCCTTTAACTTTTTCATGAAAAGATGGTGCCAGTGTGTGTGGCCTGTCGTCTGTCTCTACGCACTCTACTTGTGTTATTGCTAGTTTTAGCAGTTGTCACTGTAAATGTCAATTGTCTACTGGTGTACGATCGCCAAACGCTACTAGATCTGCGACCATCAGTCGAAAATTTGGTTTCATTTAAGTATGATGGGCACAATAAATTCTGTCCCCCCTTTCTCTCTGGGCTCCCCGCTTACCTTCGCCAGACAGCGGCTCCACCCGCGCGTAAAGCGCGCCGCAGACGCAGGGGAAAGCGAGGAGGCAGGCTAGTGAAACTGAAGGCTTTGATCGCTCTGTCCTCTGAAACTTCCCCACGGATTGGATCGGAATATCATCGCTTCGTCCCGTGGCGTAATCTGGACCCCACGAAGGATTCCCTGCTCGTCGTCCCCAGGCTGCGTGCCCTCGCTTGCGCGGGTGAATCTGCAGAATCTCCGGCCGCTAGCTTGGTCTGCTAACGTTCCTGTTCCTGCTCGATTTGCTCTGGTGAATGCTAGATCACTAGCAAATAAGACTTACATCCTGAAGGATCTATTTGAGTCGCGTGGACTGGATTTTCTCTTCATAACAGAAACATGGATGGGTGAGTCGAGTGCTCTTTGTGACCTACTGCCGCTGAACTGTCTGCACTTTAACGCCCCGAGATTATCTGGCCGTGGAGGGGGTCTCGTAACTGTTTTTAAAAGTAACTTTAAGTGCAAACAGCTCACACCCACGGGATCATATCTAAGCTTCGAGTTGATCGCTTTTGAACTGAGCTCTGCGCCCCCGGTGCTGTGCGCTGTCATATACAGGCCACCGAAATATAACAAAACTTTTATTAGTGACTTTTCGAATTTCTTGACTGAATTTGTACCAAAGTATGACCGTATTCTTATTGCAGGGGACTTTAACATTCATGTGTGTTGTCCTGAAAAGCCTCTGGCTAAAGACTTCTTAGGTCTGCTGGAATGTTTTAACCTTGCACAGTGTGTAGTTGGCCCCACACATGAACATGGGCACACTCTAGATCTTGTTCTCACTCATGGTCTTACTGTGTCTAACATTGAGATCTGTGATGCATTTTTCTCTGACCATTCACCTATTGTGTTTGATATCCCCCTCTCCTGTGCCGTGCCCAAACCGTGCGCTCTTGTGCGTCGCTGTCGGGTGGTTAACCCATCCACTGCTGCGGACTTCTCTGTTCTGAGGATAGATTCTCCTTGCCCCAACGCATCTGTTGACGAATATTGCACTGGCTTCAATGACGCTTGTAAAACTGCGCTAGACATTGTTGCCCCGGTAAAAACTAAGCTGTCGAAACCAAAGTCTGAACCGTGGTTAAATGACGTCACGCGCGCTGCCAGACGCGAATGTAGAAGGGCAGAAAGAAAGTGGAAGAAAGATAAGTTGCATGTCTCTTTTCAGATATTGAGAGACAGTTGGCATTCGTATCAAAAAACCGTGAAAGCTGAAAAAAACAGTCACTTTTCTGACCTTATAGTCTCAAGTGGTCATAACCCTTGCGTTCTTTTTGACACAATTAAAACGGTTCTTAGTGTTCCTGAATCACACTGTCCTGAAGACCCTGTGAAAATGTCTGAGGATTTTTTGCATTTTTTCATTCACAAAGTTGAAAACACTATGACCTGGCACATCTGCCACTTGTTCAGTTGTCTTTAATCAATTTGAACCTGTCACACTGCAATGCTTGGAACAAGTTTTTGGCCAAATGAAAATGACAGGCTCTCCCAATGATGTGATCCCTCCGCGTCTTTTTAAAGAGCTCTTTCCAACACTGGCACCTTATGTATTGGATATCATTAATGGCAGCCTAGCAAGTGGAGCGGTTCCTTTATGTTTTAAACACGCTGTGGTACAACCTTTTATTAAAGAAATCAAGCCTGGACAAATGTGATCTCTCCATTTATCGTCCTATTTCCAAGCTTCCATTGGTGTCAAAAATCCTGGAAAAAATTGTATACCTGCAGCTGAGCTAATTTTTAAACAAAAATGGCATTTTTGAAGTTTTTCAGTCAGGTTTCAAAACTGACCACAGTACCGAGACCGCTCTGTTGAGGGTTTTTAATGATGTTCTTTTAACTTCGGACTCTGGTCACACTGTTGCACTGTTGGACCTAACAGCAGCCTTTGATACAGTTGATCATCAGATTTTGTTGTCCCGGCTAGAGACCTGTGTGGGAATAAAAGGTCTGGCCTTAGCTTGGCTCAGATCATATCTGACAAACAGAAGCTTTTCTGTCCAAGTTGGGAATGCGGTGTCCACTACTGCCCTCTCACTTGTGGAGTACCGCAAGGGTCAGTCCTTGGACCTTTACTCTTTTCTTTGTACTTGTTGCCCCTTGGAGCTACTTTGCGTAAACACAATGTAATGTTCCATTTTTATGCAGACGACTGCCAAATGTATTTGCCTTTGAAGCAGTCCAAGTCCCTTGTTGAATGCCTCGCAGAAGTTAAACTGTGGATGGCCTACAATTTTTTGCATTTTAATGAGCGTAAAACTGAGATGGTGCTGTTTGCTCCTAATGACTCGTCTGGTGTGGTCACAGCTGAGCTGGGCTCCTTATCCCAAGCTGTCAGTCCTGTCGTGACTAATTTAGGTGTAAAGATGGACTCTGTTTTTAAACTGGACGCCCAAATAAGTGCCGTTGTGAGTACCTGTGTGACCTCCTTGTTCCCTATGTCCCTCCCGCTTACTGAGGTCAGCAGACCAGGCTCTACTGGTGGTTCCTAAGACTAAGAAAAAGCTGAGAGGTGATCGTGCTTTTTCGGTGGCTGGTCCTAAACTTTGGAATGAGCTGCCTTTGAATATCAGGCTGACTGATTCACTCCCTGTTTTCAAATCTCTCCTGAAAACATATTTTTTCCGTTTGGCTTTTGACACCCTGGAGAGTTGACTTTTACTGTACTCTGTTTTATCTTTACTCATGTAATTATATCATGTTATGTGTAAAGCACTTTGGTCGACTATGTTGTTTTTAAAGCGCTTTATAAATAAAGTTGGATTGGATTGGATTAAGTTCAAGACAGGAATAAAGTGGATGCACTGAGTCGGAGAGAGTGGGCTGTGACCTTGTGTTTGATTAGCACTGGACAAGTGTGCCAAAGTGAAAGTAACATTCCTTTGAGCAGAGGCGTGAGCTATGGCCTGTCTGGGCCTGCTGTCTCCGCGTCACTGACAATCAATGACTGAATGACATCATTTTATAACAATCCACACACACAAGGAGCTGACATTTAAAAGAGGATTGTCTATTAGGACGACATTTGAGTGAAGAGGCGCAGCATGTCATTCCCACACGTTATTTGTTTCTTTCTGTTGTTGCTGTTCAGTTCAGTTCTCTGTTATTTGTTGGTTCAAATCTGGGTTCATCACTAAAGCCCTGGTTTAGTTCTGTTCTAGTTTACAAAAACATTGGCAACTAAAAATGTGCAAAAGTTCCATTATTGTCATGATTTTTCTCATTTAGTTCGACTTTAGCCTTGTTTTGGCCCTTAGATCCTTTTTGTCTTCTTTTAGCACGATTAGGATAAAAAAATAAAATAAAATCTAGGGCAGAGGACCTGTTGACTCACTTTTTGGTGTATAACCTGTTTCGGTCCACATGCCTCCTGCAGTCATTCAGTGTGTTTTGTTCATATGTCCAGGGTGCAATTTGTCAAAAAAACAGAAGGGGGGATAGTTACTCAATCACTTTATTGCATAAAAAGCACATACATTTCCTGCTGTTGAACTTGAAACCCAGTGTTGTAAGATGTGTTCTGTCTAGTAGCTCAGTGTGTGTGGAGCGGAGGGTGAAGTTGATGCCTCTGTGTGCAGGGTGTCCGGCCTGTGTGTTTTTGGGCTGAATATAAGTGCGCACAGCCCAATTCAGTGCGTAATGATCCAGCCTGTAGCCTACTCCGAGGCAGATATTTATATATGAGACACATAGGCCTATGTTACGTGTTCCTCTGTATAGTTTTGGATTACATTCAGTGAGGAGCAGCGAGGGAGACAGGAGATGGGAGACTTCAAAAGGCCTGTGCATAGACGACAGAAGTAAGGGGGCGACGCTCCAGAGCGCGTGTTGCTCAGGGAGTTGGGCCGTTTTGGAAAACTCTTGATGATCAAACTTTAAGTAACCAGCGTAGTGTGACCAGGGCGACGGGTGTCTGTCTTTTTTTGAGGGACAGAGCTGGAAATGTTACAGCATGCACATGTATGCGCACTGCTGGCACTTCTCAGAACCGAATCAGAACCGTGCGTAAAGGTTCCTCATCCTGTTTGTCAAACTGTCGTAACTGGTGTAAAACGCGCTGGGTGTCACACATGGCTGGGGCATTAACGCACGGGTTGCGCGGGTTACGGGATCCCCCGCGGTCCCCGCAGGCTGCCCGCGGCTCGGGTCCGGTCATAAATTCTCCTTTGATCGCGGGCCGGGTTGGGGCGGTCGCCGCCATTGCCGCCATGCGCGCATTCATAGTTCAGCCACGATTCATTCTATCATCTTTAGAGCGGGTTTTTTTGACGTAAAATA
This sequence comes from Neogobius melanostomus, assembly GCA_007210695.1. NCBI lineage: Eukaryota > Metazoa > Chordata > Actinopteri > Gobiiformes > Gobiidae > Neogobius > Neogobius melanostomus. Next base: position 45,108 of record VHKM01000617.1, read on the forward strand.
GGCAAGTCAAGGCAACTTTATTTATACCGCGCATTTCGCACACAAGGCAACTCAATACGCCTAGGCAGCGTTTTTGCTGCTTGTGGCCCAGAGAACGTTTTTGTGGAGCTCAAAGTCTCTATTTTCCACGGCATGTGCGTCTGTGCACGACTTCTCTGCCCCTCTTCTGCAGCGCTCTGCACAGAGCGAGGGATAAAACACGCCAGTCCTGTTAATTTCAAGCTCATTTCTGTATGTGTGCAAAATAGATGTAACTGATCATAAAGTCAATCAGGATACATAACACAGTTCACTGTGCATATTCATTCATCAGAAATGACACATGCAGTAGCCTTACAGGCTACACTTAAAAAGTCCACTCTCACAATATAGTTCCCCGGGCCTGTGCCATCCCGGGAGCGCGTCAGTTTGCAAAAAACACCTATTTGCAGCGCAGCGTAGACCTCGTGTGCATTAAAGCCCCTAAAGCAGAGCTCACCCCCGTCTCATGTAAAATGAAATCAATTGGCCAGCAGGTGCACGGACCTTGAACACACAGCCAATTTTCCAATTCTATCCCCCCTACGTTTAATACAATATTACAGCAGAAGTAGGGATAGGGATACAAGAAACAGAGACAGGGGCAAGAAAACCAGAAGGGGGGAAAATCCCCCCCAGCAAATCGCACCCTGCATATGTCTTGAAATTGGTCGTTGTGTTTCTTCATACAGTCATGCTCAAACAACTGATTTGAAACATTTTAACATTTTAAATCATAACGGAAAAAGAAACTACAAAAACACTGAGGAAAAGTTTATATACCCCAGTGAGCTCATGAAACATACTTGTCTCTATATTGAATGAGAATAATATTTGATATTGATAAAAATTATAATCTCAGTGCCCCCTGGAACCGCCACCTTAACGTGGTGGAGGGGTTTGACCTGAATGATCCTGGAGCTCTGTTGTCGGGGGCTTGGTGCCCCTGGTAGGGTCTCCCATGGCAAACAGGTCCTAGGTGACGGGTCAGACAAAGAGCGGTTCAGAAGCCCCTTATGAGAGACCAACAGGCCCGGTTAGAACCATGAGGCCGTCCTTCTGTGGACCCACCACCTGCAGGAGGAGCCATAGGGGCTTAGCCCTGTGAGACCAGAATGATTCCCCTCTGTATTTTTTTATCCAGCGGGGGATCAGTCTGGTCACCCCGCCCTCGTTCGCGGCTTCCGCAAAATCAATCCGTTCACGTGCAATCAGATTCGTTTATTTGCCGTGACGTGTTATTAGCGAGCAGCGTCACTCACAGGACGCGGAAGTTCCCTCAATAACAATCTACGAACGACGCACGAAAGAGAGACAGCGTGTCTCCAATCGGCGGTTAATGACCAAAAACACATCGACAGTAGGTGAGTTTCGTGATTCATAATCCTGCGCAAATATTAACGCAAAACCGCTAATAACACCGCATCAATGGCAGACGCCCGCCCTTCGCTGATTGGTTTACTCCGCTTCCTGTTTGCTTGCGTATGTACCGCTGTGGGAAATGGATTTGACGCAACGGTGACCAGACTCACTCGCTGGTACAGCGGTGAGTCTGGATTTTTCCAGGCTAATATGGGCTGGGGATATGTGATTTGGGCAGCTCCAACAGCTGCCCCCACGACCCGGCAACGGACAAGTGGAAGAAAATGAATGGATGGCAAATAATAATAAAAATAAAAAATCTCTCAGGGAATGTACACTTTTGAGCACAACTGTATGTCTTGCGAGGGCTGGGCAACGTTTATTTTATAATAATATAAGATAATATTTTCTTTCAATGTAGACTTTTCGTCCACGTCCTGGTCCTCTGACGACATCTCGTGTGTTTCTGTTTTGCCCATTAGACCAGTTAGTGAGAGTTTGTAGCTGATTTTATACTTAAATTTAGAAGATCCTCTTACCATGTTGCATACCTTCCTGTTTGTGTGCCCAGCCCTATTAGTCTAGTAAAAAAATCTGAAAAAGGGCTCCGTTAACACTTTTGTGGTTCCGGAATGTTAGGGGTTGGCAACCTTGTTTTTATGTTAATATAAGATGTTGGGAACATATTTCATGAATATGCCACTCGCGTATCGCGTTCGTCTGTTTTTTATTGAAGAAATAAGAAGAGAATGTTTACCAAAAAGTCGCACCTTCAGTCATGCACTATCTGTCAGATAAAATGAAATATCTGCAATATTAAACAAGATTTTCTCATGAAATTTGCACTGTATGTGTAGTTTGACATTATGTCACGTCACAGAAAATCTTTGCTTTATAGGTTTAAAAATAAACAAATTATGTCCGTTTTTTCATAGTGGAAACAAGCTGGTCGCTGTAACTGAACTGGCTGATACTCAGTTCGATTGTTGTATCTTCATAATTAGGCCAGATTTTCTGAAATAATTGCCACTGTATATAGACTATATCAACCTCATGCAGTGTGCCACATTTCATCTTCATCAGTTAATGCATAAATAAATTATATGACATTTAATTGGTGAATGTTAACCGAAATGGCTCATTTTCACACATGTACTGTTGTCACATAAAATGAAATATCTTCAGTATAAAATAAGATTTTCTCATGAACTTGGCATAGTATGTGTGGTTCAATGTGATACTATCAACTCTCAGGAAATTGTGGCCTTACGGGTTTGAAAATAAACAAAATGTGAGTTTCATTGATTGAAGAAACAAGATGGCCGCCGTAACTGAAATGACTGGTATTCAGTGAAATTGTAATATCTTCAAAAGTATACCAGATTTTCTGGAAAAAATCTCACAGTATATAGAGTTAATTAACCTAAAGTTGTGTACAAAATTTAATCTTCATACATTAATGTATGAAGAAATTACATGAACTTGAATTTGAGTCTAATTATACTATAACAAGAGAATTCAGCACATAGAAGCTTTGCCCCTCAGAAATATTCACACTCTGTGACCAACATTCCTCGCCAACATTGTTTCGGTGGTACTGATGTTTGAATGTGTTAGTTTGAGGCTGTTTCTGAAGGTGGTCGATCGGCCATTGGCAGAATATCACCAATAATCTGCCTCTGACCAGTTGTAGCTGTGACAAAATATAGAGTCAAATGATCACAAAACATCACAGGTTTATGCATAAACACAGTGTAAGAATTTGATCTGAACAATGGGTACTCTAAGTAAATATATAAAATACAGAAAGCATTAAAGGATTAATCTTAATTAATACATGAAATATAGAACTTATTTCTAGTCACAAGTATCATCAGCTTTTAGGGCGTTTTGATGAATTCTCCCATAGCGTCCATATCCACCTGTGCATCTCACATGATTTACTTCTGCATTTTGCTTTGTTACAGCAGTTGCACTGGCATTGTGTTATTTTAATATATATACCTGGAATTAGCATTCAAACAAACATGGAACTACTGTATGTTCACATTTTTGGAGAATGGTCAAACGGTTGAGCTTTGGGCCTGATAAAGGTAGAAAAGCGCTATATAAATTGAGTCCATTTACCATTTAAATGATGAAAACCACACAATATGCACAGTATTTCTGGTATTTGTGGCTTTATCATGGGGTTGAACACTTGACGGTGGACCATTGCTGGCCCCTACGGTGTTGGTACCTCCTTTGGAACAGAGGCTGCTTTGTTTTCCCATGCATAGCTCACTGCACTCTTCCTTAGATTGAGTAGAGTGCACTACATTGTTCTGCCTGTGACTAGGATCCTGTTTTTATGATGGACAAATCTCTGTCTCCAGGTGTTACATTTTCTGTAGTTTTGCCCCTACTCCAGACATTTGGGAAATAACCACACCCTTTCTGCTAAGCTCTGTTAAGTTTCTGTCTTGTTTAGTTTAGTTTATTTTTACTTTTGGGCCCGTTGAGCTTCAGTAAAAGGACTATCTTGGTTGTGAGGGCCTCGTGGACATAGAATTCAGCTGTCTCTGTCTCACTGCTGTTACAGCCTCTGAGACGGTGAAACAAGTAAACACGGATGTCACATCATAGAACACCATCGGCAAATGTCACATACGACCAACTGGGCAACATCATACCAGGGGTCACAATATGGGCCTATGGGAAGCAGTTATACGCAATATGGGACGCAACCACACCATACCACACTGTATCACTGACGAATCGAGATAGGTGTCCCATGACAGCCACAAATCAAGTGTCTGCAAAAGTTACCTATTTCATCTACGGAAGCACACATGGCTACTCTATGATTCAAATCATTCATAAACTATGAATGATTAGGATTCTAACAGTCTGTGGGAACCTTAGACAGTACTCTATCAAAGTTCAAAGTCCAATAAGTCAAAAAACAAGGCAAACAGGTCACAGAGTCTAGGAGAAAGGACGTGGCTACTCCCCATATATCTGGATTAGGGGCAAAACTACAGAAATGTTTCGACAGGTCAAAATCAAAGTTTATTTCTAGCCAGTTAACACCTGGAGACAGAGATTAGTCCATCATAAAAACAGGATCCCAGTCACAGGCAGAACAATGTAGTGCACTCAACTCAATCTAAGGAAGAGTGCAGTGAGCAATGCATGGGAAAACAAAGCAGCCTCTGTTCCAAAGGAGGTACCAACACCGTAGGGGGCATCAGTGGCCCACTGTCAAGTGTTCACCCCCATCATAAAGTTTGTTTAATGATAGTGTAATTCCAGGTATATATATTAAAATAACACAATGCCAGTGCAACTGCTGTAACAAAGCAAAAACACAGTGTAAGAATGTGAGATGCACAGGTGGATATGGACGCCATGGGAGTATTCATCAAAACGCCCTAAAAGCTGATGATACTTGTGACTAGAAATAAGTTCTATATTTCATGTATTAATTAAGATTAATCCTTTAATGCTTTCTGTATTTTATATTTTTACTTAGAGTACCCATTGTTCAGATCAAATTCTTACACTGTGTTTATGCATAAACCTGTAGTGTGTGATGTGTGATCATTTGACTCTATATTTTGTCACAGCTACAACTGGTCAGAGGCAGATTATGGTGATATTCTGCCAATGGCCGATCGACCACCTTCAGAAACAGCCTCAAACTAACACATTCAAACATCAGTACCACTGAAACAATGTTAGCGAGGAATGTTGGTCACAGAGTGTGAATATTTCTGAGGGGCAAAGCTTCTATGTGCTGAATTCTCTTGTTATAGTATAATTAGACTCAAATTCAAGTTCATGTAATTTCTTCATACATTAATGTATGAAGATTAAATTTTGTACACGACTTTAGGTTGATTAACTCTATATACTGTGGGATTTTTTTAAAAGAAAATCTGGTATACTTTTGAAGATATTACAATTTCACTGAATACCAGTCATTTCAGTTACGACGGCCATCTTGTTTCTTCAATCAATGAAACTCACATATTTTGTTTATTTTTAAACCTATAAGGCCACAATTTCCTGAGAGTTGATAGTATCACGTGAAACCACACATACTATGCCAAGTTCATGAGTAAATCTTATTTTATATTGAAGATATTTCATTTTATGTGACAACAGTACATGTGTGAAAATGAGCCATTTCGGTTAACATTCACCAAATAAATGTCATGTAATTTATTTATGCATTAACCGATGAAGATGAAATGTGGCACACTGCATGAGGTTGATATAGTCTATATACAGTGGCAATTATTTTAGAAAATCTGGTATAATTATGAAGATACAACAATCGAACTGAGTACCAGCCAGTTCAGTTACGGCGGCCATCTTGTTTCCACTATGAAAAAACGGACATAATTTGTTTATTTTTAAACCTATAAAGCAAAGATTTCATGTGAGGTGACATAATGTCAAACTACACATACAGTGCAAATTTCATGAGAAAATCTTGTTTAATATCGCAGATATTTCATTTTAACTGACAGATAGTGCATGACTGAAGGTACGACTTTTTGGTAAACATTCTCTTCTTATTTCTTCAATAAAAAACAGACGAACGCGATACGCGAGTGGCATATTCATGAAATATGTTCCCAACATCTTATATTAACATAAAAACAAGGTTGCCAACCCCTAACATTCCGGAACCACAAAAGTTACTATTTCAGATTTTCGTACTAGACTATATGTCTTGCAGAGGTTCAGTATGTTTTGTCTATACAGCGGGAACCATATGTTTACACACACTTTGTAAAAAGACATATTTGTATTTTTTTTGTCAATTAGAATGTTAAAAATTATTTCTATTTGTTAAATGCCAGAAGAATGAGAGATATAATTTTCTACACATTTTTTTATTACGTATTATAAAAGCAAAAGTTGACATACATTTCATTCGGGCGGCACGGTAGCGCAGCGGTTAGTGCTCTCGCTTCACAGCAAGAAGGTCCCGGGTTCGATTCCCACCTGGACGGGGCCTTTCTGTGTGGAGTTTGCATGTTCTCCCCGTGCCTGCGTAGGTTTCCTCCGGGTACTCCGGTTTCCCCTACCACTAAAAACATGTACAATAGGTTCCCCTCTGGGGCCAGGACTCCCCTGAAAAAGAGATTCTTAATCTCAGTGGGACTTTCCTGGTTAAATAAAGGTCAAATCAAATAAAATTAATATTTGGTAGCATTGCCTTTTAAACTGTATAACTTGGGTCACACGTTTTGGATTTCTCACAATAGTTAGCAGGAGTCACTCTGGATAATGACAAACTCTTACCAGGTTCAGTATCTTCACCAGGTCTTTAGCATTTGTTCTTGAGTTGATCTTCACATTTCAGACACAGCACGTTCATCTCTGGGACAGAGAACCCGCCTTCTTTCTGATCTGTATGATGACTGGTCATTTCCATCATTGTTTTAACCAATGAACCTGAACCTTGAAGTGTCTTGAAATTACACCAAAGGATGAACCAGACTTGTGCTTCCAAGGTCATGACATCATCATCTGGGCTTTCCCAAATTGTTTAAAGATAATACCACCTTTTGCAATGCCCTATCCCGTCAGACCTTGGAAGCTAAGCAGGGAAGGGCCTGGTCGGTACTTGGATGGGAGACCATTTGTAGGAAGCCTGGCAAATGTAGTGTGTGAGTGGGTGGTGGTGGTCGGAGGGGCCGATGGCGCAGACTGGCTGCCTCGCTTCAGTCATTCTACCCCAGGGCAGCTGTGGCTACAATAGTAGCTTACCACCACCAAGTATGGAGTGCATGAATAGTGCAATGTAAAGCATCTTTGAGTGTCCAGAAAAGCGCTATATAAAACCAATGCATTATTATTATTATAAAGTGTATGTAAACTTCTGACTTTGTAAAAAGTTATAAAAAATGGTGTAGAAAATTAAATTTCTCATTCTTTTGGAATTTGACAAATAGATTTTTTTTTTTTGCAATTGTAATTGCCCTAAAAAAAATCAATTTTATTCTGGTTTCATATCAGACCGTGAGAAAAAAAAAATGCAAATGTGTCTTTTTATGAAGTGTGTGTAAACATCTGGTTCCCGTTGTATGTCTTGTAGGCCTTCAGTGTGGCGGAGCAGCAGTTGGGGATTCCCGCTCTCCTGGATGCAGAGGACATGGTGGCCCTCAGAGTACCCGACCGCCTCAGCATCCTCACATATGTGTCCCAGTACTACAACTACTTCCACGGGCGCTCCCCCAGTGAGTACTCACACTGAGGGCATGTCTTTCCACATCATGATTAGGGATGGGAATTGATAAGATTTTATTGATATCAATACCATCAATAATTTTACCTATCGATTCGATTCTCTATCGATTCTCTTATCGATGCCTGACTTGTCTAAGTGTTGGGGAAAAGCACGGAATGAATGTGCTTTCGATAAACTTTATCAAAAAGACACATTGTTAGTTTTCCCAAGAAAAAATATTAATTAAATAAAGCAAGTTTCCAAATATACTGTGGCTCCTGCTGGCACTCAGCCTGCCTGGCATCCTCTAAAATATAATAGTAACATTTGTACTTTTCAACAAGTGTCTGTAACTTATAACAGACTGATGCGTTTTGTAACACCTAAACAACAGGACTCGGTCTCAGCCCAAACCCATCATCCTCAAAAACACCGTGACTCTGAGTTCATTGTTGTCAAGTCGCCCAACAGTGACAAGCCTTTTCCTGTTTGAGTTTTACACAATAAAAGTCACTGCATGTTATTGGTTCACGAAGACTCTTATTGTGAAAGGGTGCGACAGCGACAGAGCGTTACATTTACAGCAGCTCGATGTCATGAGAGAGACCTCTCAGAAAAGCTGCCAAACGGCAACAAGCATTTACCAAACTTACTCTACTTACTTCAAGCTAATTTTATTATCTGGATTTTTCATTTATAAAGTGAGTTTGCTTTAGGTCCAAGTCTATGATTGCTGTGTTGATTATGACAAAGTTGAATACATTAGTATAGTATTTTTCATCTTCAGTGTGTAATTTAAGTTATTTTTGTCATTATAAAAAAATCGTGATAAAATCGAAATCGTAAGTTTATAATTCCAAAATCGTGATATTCTATTTTTGCCATATCGCCCACCCCTAGTGTCATGTCAATAGCGACGTATCGAAAGTTTGGAAAGAAACTCCAAAGTCGGGCAATACAGTGTTCGCAGCAGCAAAGCGACAACGTAGAACTGACACGTTTATAACAATGGACTGTTTTAATTGACGACACTCTTTCGTCTCTCGTGAACGCGAAAAACGGCGGGTAAGGGCTAAGCGGAGGGCTAAGGGGCAGAATTGAGATTGGGCCGATGTTTCCCTGCTTACTTTGAAGCAACAGACTCAGAGAACTATGTCATTACGCACGTGCGTCTAGCTCTGAGAGTGTTTTCAGAGCGGGAGCATCGATAAGAGGGATCGATAATGAAGTAGACGTACGGTTCCGATGCTTTGCTCAAACAGAACCGGGTCTACTTGTAGAACCGGTTCTCGATTCCCATCCCTAATCATGATAAAGATCAATTATTTCAGTGGTTTAGCACAGCCTTTTTTTCAGAAGCTTAAGCCAGGTGTACACTGTGCGGCAAACAATCACTTGTCGCAGAAAAGCTTTGGTCGTAGGCGTAGCTCAAAATCACACGACCAAAGACGGGCTGCGATGATCTCTATCAGGCGTCTCAACAAAATACAACATCAGCAACACAGGCCAGGCATGAGTGGGACGCATTTTACTTTCACCGCACTTTTGTGTGGAAATAAACCCCGCTAGCATGCGGCACTTGTCTCAGCTAAACACACGCCGTCTGAAGCCTCAAACTGCTACGACAAAGCTAAAGTTGTAACTACGACTGTCTCTTTGAACAATGGAGATGAGAGTAGCTCACGATTTTACAGTCCACACATCTTTAATGTGACATGTAATTATCTTATAAAGAATCACTCGCCCTGGCTTATCGGACCCCTCAGACTACAGATTGGACAGTACTCAGATGAATATATAATAATTGGGGCTGGAACAATATATTTTTTTGTAGCATACTGCATTCCAGATTTGTTGTGTGGTGCATATCGAGAACCATGAATTATCACAATACTTTTAATGACATCTTGTATATTAGTAAGACGGCAGTGCTGGATGATGCCAGGACAGATGGAGCCGCACCGCACATCTGAATACTTGACCTCCCAAACACTGACATAATAAAATATGTTTACAATAAACTTCCATGTAATTTCCATTAGGGCTGAACGATTTTGGAAAATAATCTAATTGCGATTTTTTTCTTAAATATTGCGATTGCGATTAAATATGCGATTATTGTTGCAAGGTCCTCTTCTCATGTATTTTTCACCTAACACAAGCCATAAATCAGTCTGTTTCATAACAAACAATATTAGATTCATTTAAAGTGAAAATTGCAACAATAAAGCAAACAAAATTGTTGCCTGACCTATTCAAAATTTGTGAACATGTGGACTGCACTTCTTAAAAACTTAACAGTACAGTCTATAAATAAATGATACATTATATATATATATAGATATAAAAAAAAAAAAAGAAGATAAAACTCACTGATCCAGTCAGTAACATCACCCATACTAAAGTGCAGGAAAAGTCTGCAAACAAACGTCTGCTTTAACTAGTTGGAAAAGTTTTAGGAAATCAAACTCCCATTTAATACAAAATAAATTATTTATTATTTCGGCCATCAAATCCCTGTCTGAGTTGCGACTCGTAGTTGCTTCAGATGGGCGTTATTGATGGACACGGAGAGGCCAGATGGAGCACATGCCAAAACACACTGGAACTGGGAGCAGCATTTTGGTTTTGGGATGTAACTTTGGACAATATGAAGAAACAGTGACGCAAGGAGACATGAGGTGCCAAACACAGACACGTTTTACTTTCTGTGACTCGCAGCCATTTAGTGACATTTCAGCGTAAACAGCGCATTTCCTCAGCAAAATAAGACATGACACGGAGTCCTGCCTCGGATTGTAGTTTCCAACACTTTTCATACAGCGGTTTAGTGTTAATATCTAGCGTCTGTACTACCTACGGAGCGCATATGCGGTAGATGTAAAGGTAAATAAAGGCACATGGCCTCCGCGGATACTTTATGGTCATGAACCGTCATTATGCTTTTGAGATAAGTTCTTTATCCACAACATTCCCATCATAAGCCTCCTAAACTGAGCCACAAACGACTCTTTACTCTTTACAAGCAGCACAGGCTCACTTACGGAGGCAGAGACGTGTGAATCCGGAGGCGAGGTAGTTTCTGTGATCATCAGAGCGTGTAGTAGCAGCGAGAGAATGGCGTGATAGCGCTGAGGCTAACGGAGAAGAAAGTAATAGTCCTTCGCGGTGGCTGCATGATAAACGCTGATATTTTCACTGTACATCCACAATCTACTGCGCACCTTAACTAGACTGAGACGTAAACAAAAGCACGCGGCGGACCTGACTTTGCTGCCATATCTCGCTACTCCATTCACTTCCCAAATCGCGTGCCCTGCGATTACGAAATCGCGTTGTGTCATATCGCGATATAATTGCAAATGCAATTAATCGTTCAGCCCTAATTTCCATATATGTACACAAGGTAACATTTGGATAGTGAGGTCATACTTAAAGAGTAACTAAACACCAAATCAAGTTTTTTTTACTGATAAACTGTCTCAATGGGTGTCTCATAGTGTTGTCCACTGGTCCCTGACATTATTCTGACATTATAGCGCAAACATGTGTAAAATCCTAACTTTGGCCTGAAAACAAATGGGTTGCGCCCCCTTCAGGGTTAACTCTGCTACTAAATTAGAATTTCCTGATTGGCTGGAGACGTGTCCACGGCCTCCACAGAACGTCATAAGCCGCACCAGCTCCACACATCGTCATCAGGTGCTGCCCATTGTCCTGCCCCTGTACCTGTGGTTTATAACCAAGTCCCTCCCACGTAATCAGTCTGCTGTGATTGTGCCAATGCAAAGGCCCACACACTCACCCCCCGCATGTCACCCCCAAACCTCAGAGGCTGCCTCTTTCACAGCACTTTTTGACTTTTGTTTGTGGGTAGGGAAAGGCTTTGGCACGCCCGTTTAGGTACTCTTTAATCTACTGTATCGCTAATTGTGCAAATAGCATCAGCCCTTATGTGTCGCTGTACATTCTGTATTGTATCACGACTAAAGCTTATCCTACCAGCCCTAATGCTTTGAAAACAATATTTAAAAAAAACATATTTAAAAAAATATATATATATTCTGCGGTGAATTCCTTCCATTGCCCATGAAACAGAAAGAGACTGTGTAAGCCTAATAAAGAATACAAATCCTATTGCACTTCAATATAATAATTAAAGGACGACTGAAGTCTTCCTGAAGCCTCTGTAACTTCACTTTGTGCAGTCGGAGGGATGGCGGCTGTGAAGCGTCCAGCGGAGGGCATCATGGAGCAGCAGCCTGCTGGGAAGAAGAACACGCCCGTGTCCGCTAAAGTGTTCGCCTCATCGGGCCCGATCAAAGAGAACCTCCCCCCGGCGCCCGTCTCTGCAAACAAACAGGTGAGACCGGGACTAGGTCTGCAGGCCAGACACGGTCCTGGAGTTAATCTGGGCTAACACAGAATCCACATCGCAAGAAGCTGCAATGTATAGCATGATCTTCCTAACACAGCAGTTTTCTTATTTAGTTCCATTTGAGCTTTGTTTTGGTCCAGATTCAGTATTTCTAAGTCTTGTTTTGACACCGTTGATTGTACTGTTGAAATGGTTTAGTGAAAAATCGCAGTAATGTTATTATCGCAATATTAAAGACCCACCATTTTTCCACTCCTAATGTCGGTGCTCAGTTTGCCTCCACTGTGGTTTAAGCATGTTTAACAGCTGCTAACAAGACAGTGATAATAATGAAATCCAGACGCTCAAAGGCACATCATTGACTCCTTTCAGGCCCAGAGCGGTGCTGGGCTCAGCAGGCGGAAGCGATGAACCGATACCCAAACTGAATCAGATATCATTGCGGAGCCATAACAAAATATTGGATCGGATATCGATTCCAAATTTCAGATCCTGAACCGATATTTGTTTTTGCTCTCACCATTTTAAAAACACAAGTTAATCTAAGTGCCTATGGACATGCTTCGTTCTACTCTCCGCTAACGTACTTTTGATCTTAGCGCAGTTAGCAGCAGCATTGCTAATGCTAGCATAACCTAAATCAAGGTTGGGGCAGAAGCAATGCCTGACTCACCGAAAGTAACAGGGTCTCAGGGTTTGTATTTTAGATGATGAAATGCTGTCACAGAATGACTGAACATATTTGTAATGCGCAAGTGCACCAGGAGCCACTCACTTTTCCACTCGCTGAAAACCAGTTTCTATACGCACGTTGAATGTTATTGTTTACTGTCGGTGATCCCGCACATGCGCACTATGCTGGGGGGCAAAAGGCTCGCCTCCACAATCAACAGCATGAATGTATAGGTAGAGATTACAGCACTATAGTGGTTCAAATAATAAATTTATTATCAACAATAATTGAGTATGGTGACTTTTACAAAACTACCTAAGAAGGGACTAAAATTGGCACATTTAAATATTCGTAGTCTGAGAAATAAAGTAATTGACATTTCAAATATTCTATCAGAAGGTAATTTACATATACTAGGAATCACTGAGACTCATCTGGATTCTACATTTGAAGACTCCTCATTATATATACAAGGATACAGCATATATAGGAAAGACAGAAATGCAAGGGGTGGCGTAGTGGCCATCTATCTACAGGAGCAAATACCAGTAAAAATTAAAATTGATCTAACGCTACCTAATATGGAAGCATTATGGCTCCAAGTTCATATTCCATATTTAAAGCCATTACTGGTTTGTTGTTGTTACCGTCCACCCAATGCAAATTCTGCTTACTTGGATGATTTATGTACCATGATAGACAATGTATGTGATTGTCAAATGAAGTGTATATTGTGGGAGACCTTAATATACACTTCAATATAGACTGGAATTCACTGCAGTGTCCTTTGAGGAACAAACTTCAATCCATTACTGAGGCATGCGGTCTAACACAGCTTGTGACCAAACCAACTCGGATATGCTGTAGAACTGATGGAACAAAAACATCTACCTTGATTGACCATATCTTCACTAACTCTGGTGACCTCTGCACCACAGCTATATCCGTCCCAGTAGGCTGTAGTGATCATAACCTAATAGCAATGGTGAGGAAAACCAGAGTTCCAAAAGGAGGACATAAAATAATTGTTAAAAGGTCATACAAACACTTTACTGAAGGTAGTTTTATTGAGGATGTCCGTAACATTTGTTCGGATGATGTATTGATGACTAATAATCTAGCTGATGCAGTAGAAGTCTTTAATAAGATGTTTTCACAAGTAAGTGATAAACATGCTCCTCTAAAAAAGAGAACAGTAAAAAAGTAAGAGTGGGTTGGATTGATGCTGAACTTAAAGACTGCATGGTACAAAGAGATGAGGCTAAAAAAGTGGCAACTATCTCTACTTATGAATCAGATTGGCAGGTATGCCGAAAACTGAGAAATTATGCAACTAAATTAAACAAAAAGAAAAGGAAATTGTATTATAAAAAGCTGATCATAAATGAGAAACACAATAGCAAAAAATGATGGAGTATTCTAAATAATATTATGGGAAGAAATTCTAAAACGACTCCATCATTTCTTGAATCAGGGGGTTCTTTTATTACAAAGCCACTGGACACAGCCAATCACTTAAACAATTATTTCTGTAATAAAATTGATCAACTGAGAAGTGAGATGGGACAAGCTGATGACTCAAAAGCAGAATATTTAATAAGGAACAATATTATGGCAGGAAAGAACTGCAAGTTTGAGTTTATTAATGTTACTGTTGGCCAAGTAGAAAAATTACTATTAGAACGTAAAGAAAAACCGTCTGGTGTCGATAATATTGATTCTAAATTATTGAAACTTGCTGCAAAGTTAGTTGCTGTTCCTATTGCTCATATTCTAAATTTAAGTCTTAAGGGAGGGGTCTATCCACAGGCTTGGAAAATAGCAAAAAATGTGCTTTTACCAAAAAATGCTACTGTTCCATTTTGTGGCCCTAACAGTAGGCCAATCAGTCTGTTACCTGCTCTGAGTAAAATTATGGAGAGGATTGTATTTGAACAAATCCAAAAATATTTGGACAATCTGAATACAGATTTCCAACATGCGTACAGAGCAGGTCACTCGACTGCGACTGCTATGGCTCAGATGACAAATGATTGGTTGATAGCATTAGACAACAGAAGGTTAGCAGGAGCTGTATTGTTGGATTTCAGCTCAGCTTTTGTTCTTATAGATCACAACCTTCTGTTGAGTAAAATGCAATGCTATGGGTTCAGTCCAGCAGCATCACTGTGGCTTAAGAATTATTTAGAAAACAGGAAACAAACTGTCTTTTTTAATGGAAGCTTCTCAGATGTAAAAACAATTAGCTGTGGTATACCTCAAGGAAGCTGCCTAGGTCCACTCCTGTTTTCTGTATATACAAATGACTTGCCACTAGTGTTACAAAAGTCAAAAATAGTAATGTATGCTGATGACTCAACCATTTATTCATCACAAAGTACGGTTGAAGAACTTCAAATTGTTTTAAAGAAAGAATTAACATCAGTATTTGAGTGGGTCACAAATAACAAGTTAGTTCTAAATATTGGCAAAACAAAGAGTATTGATTTTGGAACAAAACACATGCTGCGGGATGAACCCAAATTGAGTCTTGTTGACAAAGATGTAACTGTTGAGCAGGTGCGACAGACCAGACTGCTTGGTATTGAAATTGACAACGAACTATCTTGGTCTAAGCATATTAGTATGGTGGCCAGTAGAATGGGAAAGTGCCTCTCAAAGGTTAAAAGATATTGTCATATGTTATCTTCCAGTATGACTACAGATGTTATAAAAACACTTGTATTATCGCAGTTAGACTACTGCTCAGAGATTTGGTCTTGTGCTGCCGTAACAAATATAAAAGCTCTACAAACCGTTCAAAACAGAGCAGCTCGTTGTGCATTTCGGTGCTCACTCAGAACTAATGTAAAATGTATGCATAATACACTGTCCTGGCTCAAGGTAAAATAGAGATTTACTGCTTCTTTAATGAATTTAATAAGAAATATAATTACAATTAACCTTCCAAATGTACTGTACAAAGAGTTACATTTTAGTTCGGATGATCATAATTATGAAACCAGACATGCCACGGAGGGCAGATTTAAACTTCCCAAAGTGATAACCAACAATGGAAAAAGTACTGTAATGTATAGAGCCATGTCTGGTTGGAATATTTTGCCAAGTGACATTATTTATGCAAACAGTAAGTACCAATTTAAAGCCCTTTTGAAAAGGCATCTTCTCATGTATTTGATAAAACCTGTTGTGTGACCAATGGTGGTCTAATTAAGTAACTTGACCATTACGCTACTAATGCTGTCATTACATTATCTCTTATGTATTCACTGATAGCATACACTATGTCCTTTGTACATTTGAGGTGTGTGTGTGTGTGTGTATGTGTGGGGGGTAATATTATCACTCGGTGTTGAAAACTGGTGTAAATATTGTTTTGTGAGCAGCATGCTCGATTGACTCCAGGAAGAATCCATTAGCTGTACTTATTACAGCTAATGGAGATAATAATAATAATAATAATAATAATAATAATATTTATTATTATCGAAATAAATCAAAATAAATACAAATACAAATACAAACACGGCCTACTCAAAACCTTGTTAATATCTCGAACATCATTTTAAGACATCCACCGGCAATACCGTCGCTTGACAGACCATCCAACAAATTTAAACTGAAAGTGCCAACTAATTTAGATCATCTTTGTTCCAAGGATCACAAACTACTGCACTCATCGGAAAAGCCCATTTCATCCGTGCCAAATACTACAGACTCAATGTCATAATAATAAAAAAACACTGTGCAACTAACATGAAACTATAGTCAAGTTATTCTTAATACTTAAGTCTACATTTTCGCCTAAACCAGTTTAATATTTACATTTAGGCTATTAATTTATTACCATAATAAGCACTTAAATATTGTTAAAATCACACCCAAAATTTGGACAAAATGATGTGTTGTACATTTAGAAAGTGCTTGTTTCAAAAGCCTAATGTGACTGGACTGCCCTCACTTGTACAGCATAGGAACATCTACTGCGAGGCTTTAGCACACATGTAGGCACTTGATAACTTTTTTGTGTCTGTGCATGTGGAATAGGTATTTATTTTCTTACCTCTAACAATGTGAAGTGAGCAAATTCACTCATAGGACGGACGGTCCCCTCCTAATCGCTGTTAGCTGTTGCTTCCTTCATGTTAGATCTGTTCTTGAATCTATGAAACATTACGCTCCTCTCCTTCCTTCGTTTGTTTGTGTGGCCTACAGGGGCGTGTGTGTTCACTACATTTATTTGATTATATTTAGCCATATTTAGCATAATCTTTTGTCAAAGGTTTTCAGCTAATTTATTATACAGTATGAAGGCCTGTGCTTTCCTTTTGCCCTGCAGTCGGTGACGCGGTTCAGAACCATGTGTGCGTGACGTCACTCGTCAACGTGCGTATAAGCCAGTTATAAGTCTCGTGGTCTCTGCGTCCAACCTGCCCCATCAGCCCAAACTCGCATATTACATAGAAAGCTTTCGCCTGAACACGAGTGTCCTTGTAGGACTGATGACTAATGCTGATTTTCTGAAGAACTCTGTCATGTCCTGTAACAACGACCAATAACATCAGACTTTGACCTCTGAGTCACTGCACAGGAACTTGGACTTTCTCCAGACTCAAAAGAGGAAAAATGGCACAAATGTGTGTCTCCATGTTGCAGCCTGGCTCCCCTCACACTCCAGTCGAGTACATTTATATTTACAGAGAGAAAAGCACTCCCATTAGAGCAGCTTTTCTAAACTGCTGTTTATAACTGGTGTGGTCCATGTGAAAAAGTGACATATAAGTGAAAATACAGAAGCTGTGAGCCCAGAAAGACAATATGTGAGAAGCTATGTGCCAACTTTAAAACCTACTTATAGGTGCAGTAGGTCACTTTTATACTAAACAAAACGTTAGTGTGTGTTTGACCTTTCAGTGACCCAGTGGATGTATTGGTGGTTAGCATGGCACTTTATGCAGGACTGTATAATGTAAACGGTATACCATGAATACAGTTTACTATATAGTACTCTCTTTACTGTGTTCATAGGTCTCTCTTTACTGTGTTCATAGGTCTCTCTTTACTGTGTTCATAGGTCTCTCTTTACTGTTTCATAGGTCTCTTTACTGTATTCATAGGTCTCTCTACTGTATTCATAGGTCTCTCTTTACTGTATTCATAGGTCTCTCTTTACTGTGTTCATAGGTCTCTCCTTACTGTATTCATAGGTCTCTTTACTATATTCGTAGGTCTCTCACTGTATTCGTAGGTCTCTCTTTACTGTATTCGTAGGTCTCTCTACTGTATTTGTGGTACTCTTTACTGTATTCGTAGGTCTCTCTTTACTGTATTCGTAGGTCTCTCTACTGTATTTGTGGTACTCTTTACTATATTCGTAGGTCTCTCAACTGTATTCGTAGGTCTCTCTTTACTGTATTCGTAGGTCTCTCTACTGTATTTGTGGTACTCTTTACTGTATTCGTAGGTCTCTCTTTACTGTATTCGTAGGTCTCTCCTTACTGTATTCATAGGTCTCTTAACTGTATTCGTAGGTCTCTTAACTGTATTCGTAGGTCTCTCTTTACTGTATTCGTAGATCTCTCCTTACTGTATTCATAGGTCTCTTTACTGTATTCGTAGGTCTCTCTTAACTGTATTCGTAGGTCTCTCTTTACTGTATTCGTAGGTCTCTCTTAACTGTATTCGTAGATCTCTCCTTACTGTATTCATAGGTCTCTTTACTGTATTCGTAGGTCTCTCTTAACTGTATTCGTAGGTCTCTCTTTACTGTATTCGTAGGTCTCTCTTAACTGTATTCATAGATCTCTCCTTACTGTATTCATAGGTCTCTCCTTACTGTATTCATAGGTCTCTCCTTACTGTATTCGTAGGTCTTTCTTAACTGTATTCATAGATCTCTCCTTACTGTATTCATAGGTCTCTCTTAACTGTATTCGTAGGTCTCTCCTTACTGTATTCATAGGTCTCTCCTTACTGTATTCGTAGGTCTCTCTTAACTGTATTCATAGATCTCTCCTTACTGTATTCATAGGTCTCTCTTAACTGTATTCGTAGGTCTCTCCTTACTGTATTCATAGGTCTCTCACTGTATTCATAGGTCTCTCTACTGTATTCATAGGTCTCTCTTTACTGTATTCGTAGGTCTCTCACTGTATTCTAGGTCTCTCCTTACTGTATTCGTAGGTCTCTCTTACTGTATTCGTAGGTCTCTCTTACTGTATTCGTAGGTCTCTCCTTACTGTATTCATAGTCTCTCTTACTGTATTCATAGGTCTCTCTTAACTGTATTCATAGGTCTCTCCTTACTGTATTCATAGGTCTCTCCTTACTGTATTCGTAGGTCTCTCTTAACTGTATTCATAGATCTCTCCTTACTGTATTCATAGGTCTCTCTTAACTGTATTCGTAGGTCTCTCCTTACTGTATTCATAGTCTCTCTACTGTATTCATAGGTCTCTCTTTACTGTATTCGTAGGTCTTCTACTGTATTCGTAGGTCTCTCTACTGTATTCGTAGGTCTCTCCTTACTGTATTCGTAGGTCTCTCTACTGTATTCATAGGTCTCTCCTTACTGTATTCATAGGTCTCTCTACTGTATTCATAGGTCTCTTTACTGTATTCGTAGGTCTCTTTACTGTATTCATAGGTCTCTCCTTACTGTATTCATAGGTCTCTCCTTACTGTATTCATAGGTCTCTCCTTACTGTATTCGTAGGTCTCTCTTAACTGTATTCATAGATCTCTCCTTACTGTATTCATAGGTCTCTCTTAACTGTATTCGTAGGTCTCTCCTTACTGTATTCATAGGTCTCTCCTTACTGTATTCGTAGGTCTCTCTTAACTGTATTCATAGATCTCTCCTTACTGTATTCATAGGTCTCTCTTAACTGTATTCGTAGGTCTCTCCTTACTGTATTCATAGGTCTCTCTACTGTATCATAGGTCTCTCTTACTGTATTCATAGGTCTCTCTTACTGTATTCGTAGGTCTCTCTTACTGTATTCATAGGTCTCTCTTACTGTATTCATAGGTCTCTCTACTGTATTCATAGGTCTCTCTACTGTATTCATAGGTCTCTCTTACTGTATTCGTAGGTCTCTCCTTACTGTATTCATAGGTCTCTCCTTACTGTATTCATAGGTCTCTCTTACTGTATTCATAGGTCTCTCTTAACTGTATTCATAGGTCTCTCTTAACTGTATTCGTAGGTCTCTCTTACTGTATTCATAGGTCTCTCCTTACTGTATTCATAGTCTCTCTTACTGTATTCATAGGTCTCTCTTACTGTATTCATAGGTCTCTCTTACTGTATTCATAGGTCTCTACTGTATTCATAGGTCTCTCTACTGTATTCATAGGTCTCTATTTAGTGTATTCATAGGTCTCTCTCTACTGTATTCATAGGTCTCTCCTTACTGTATTCATAGGTCTCTCTTTACTGTATTCATAGTCTCCTTACTGTATTCATAGGTCTCTCTTTACTGTATTTGTGTTCTCTTTACTGTATTCGTGGTACTCTCTTTACTGTATTCATAGGTCTCTCTTTACTGTATTCATAGGTCTCTCTTTACTGTATTCATAGGTCTCTATTTACTGTATTCGTAGGTCTCTACTGTATTTAGGTCTCTCTTTACTGTATTCATAGGTCTCTTTTACTGTATTTGTAGGTCTCTCTTTACTGTATTCATAGGTCTCTATTTACTGTATTCATAGGTCTCTACTGTATTCATAGTCTCTATGTATTCATAGGTCTCTATTTACTGTATTCATAGGTCTCTATTTACTGTATTCGTAGGTCTCTACTGTATTTGTAGGTCTCTCTTTACTGTATTCTAGGTCTCTCTACTGTATTCATAGGTCTCTACTGTATTCATAGGTCTCTATTTACTGTATTCATAGGTCTCTACTGTATTCATAGGTCTCTATTTACTGTATTCATAGGTCTCTATTTACTGTATTCATAGGTCTCTACTGTATTCATAGGTCTCTATTTACTGTATTCATAGGTCTCTCTTACTGTATTCATAGGTCTTCTTTACTGTATTCATAGGTCTCTCTTAACTGTATTCGTAGGTCTCTCTTACTGTATTCATAGGTCTCTCTTTACTGTATTCATAGGTCTCTTACTGTATTCATAGGTCTCTCTACTGTATTCATAGGTCTCTATTTACTGTATTCATAGGTCTCTTTTTCATGTCTCTACTGTATTCATAGGTCTCTCTTTACTGTATTCATAGGTCTCTCTTTACTGTATTCATAGGTCTCCTTACTGTATTCATAGGTCTCTCTTTACTGTATTTGTGTTCTCTTTACTGTATTCGTGGTACTCTCTTTACTGTATTCATAGGTCTCTCTTTACTGTATTCATAGGTCTCTCTTTACTGTATTCATAGGTCTCTATTTACTGTATTCGTAGGTCTCTACTGTATTTGTAGGTCTCTCTTTACTGTATTCATAGGTCTCTCTTTACTGTATTCATAGGTCTCTACTGTATTCATAGGTCTCTACTGTATTCATAGGTCTCTCTTTACTGTATTCATAGGTCTCTCCTCATATTACTGTATTCATAGGTCTCTATTACTGTATTCATAGGTCTCTCTTTACTGTATTCATAGGTCTCTCTTACTTATACTTTACTGTATTCGTAGGTCTCTCTTTACTGTATTCATAGGTCTCTCTTACTGTATTCATAGGTCTCTCTTTACTGTATTCGTAGGTCTCTTTACTGTATTTGTGGTACTCTTTACTAGGGCTGAAACAACTAATCGATTAATCGACGACTAATTGATTATTGGCGGCACGGTAGCACAGTGGTTAGTGCTCGTGCTTCACAGCTAGAAGGTCCCTGATTCGATTCCCACCTGGACGGGACCTTTCTGTGTGGAGTTTGCATGTTCTCCCCGTGTCTGCGTAGGTTTCCTCCGGGTACTCCGGTTTCCCCTACCACTAAAAAAACATGTACAATAGGCCAGGATGAATGAGAGTGTGTTTGAGAGTGTGAATGGGGGACGACAGATGGAAATTAGCCTAAGGCTACAATCCGGTGTGGCTTGTTTACATGCATGAGACCCATGTATGTTCATTAACATGCACTGTCCCGACCAAATAAACCAATAAATAAAAATAAAATAAATTAATTGAATTAGTCGACAACTATGTTAGTAATCGATGAATTGATTTCTGGTTCACACAGACTCAAATAGAGCAAAAATGACATGAAAATGTAGTATTTTTGATGAAAACCTACTTTGTTTTTTATAATTACTGTGTATGTAATGTTTTGCACATTGTAAATTTCATAAATATCTGTCTGATATTAGCGCTAAGAGCTTCCAATAAACATTTACTTTAAGTTTACTCCATCAACACGTCCTCAAGCGGCACCACTTTAGCATTTTGTGATACTTTTTTATTTTTTAAATGCAATTTTCCTACACTATTCACAGCCAAGCGATTATTCGATTAATCGTAAAAATAATCGATAGATTAATCGATTACAAAATAATCGTTAGTTGCAGCCCTACTCTTTACTGTATTCGTAGGTCTCTCTTTACTGTATTCATAGGTCTCTCTTTACTGTATTTGTGGTACTCTTTACCGTATTCGTAGGTCTCTCTTTACTGTATTCATAGGTCTCTCTTTACTGTATTTGTGGTACTCTTTACTGTATTCATAGGTCTCTCTTTACTGTATTTGTGGTACTCTTTACTGTATTCGTAGGTCTCTCTTTACTGTATTCATAGGTCTCTCTTTACTGTATTCGTGGTACACTCTTTACTGTATTCGTAGGTCTCTCTTTACTGTATTCGTGGTACACTCTTTACTGTATTCGTAGGTCTCTCTACTGTATTTGTGGTACTCTTTACTGTATTCGTAGGTCTGTCTTTACTGTATTCATAGGTCTCTCTTTACTGTATTCATAGGTCTCTCTTTACTGTATTCGTGGTACACTCTTTACTGTATTCGTAGGTCTCTCTTTACTGTATTCATAGGTCTCTCTTTACTGTATTCATAGGTCTCTCTTTACTGTATTCATAGGTCTCTCTTTACTGTATTCGTGGTACACTCTTTACTGTATTCGTAGGTCTCTCTTTACTGTATTCATAGGTCTCTCTTTACTGTATTCGTGGTACACTCTTTACTGTATTCGTAGGTCTCTCTTTACTGTATTCGTAGGTCTCTCTTTACTGTATTCGTGGTACACTCTTTACTGTATTCGTAGGTCTCTCTTTACTGTATTCGTAGGTCTCTCTTTACTGTATTCGTGGTACACTCTTTACTGTATTCGTAGGTCTCTCTTTACTGTATTCGTAGGTCTCTCTTTACTGTATTCATAGGTCTCTCTTTACTGTATTCATAGGTCTCTACTGTATTCATAGGTCTCTCTTTACTGTATTCGTGGTACACTCTTTACTGTATTCATAGGTCTCTCTTTACTGTATTCGTGGTACACTCTTTACTGTATTCGTAGGTCTCTCTTTACTGTATTTGTGGTACTCTCTTTAGTGTATTGTGGTTGTCTCTTTACTGTGATCGTAGTACTTACATTACTGTATTCGTAGTACTCACTTTACTACCTTCTCTCCAGGACGTCCCAGCACAGCGGCCCCATCAGACTGGAACACTCAGCAACAAATGTGCATCCTGCAACCAGCACGTTCATCTGGTGCAGCGCCACCTGCTGGATGGAAAGCTCTACCACAGGAGCTGTGCCAAGTGAGAACATTTCCTCCATTCCCTCATCAGCAGTGGTTTAGTTAAATCCTCCTGCTAGTGTTTACAGGTGGAATTCAGTAGAGAGCTATTTATTTTTAGATTCCATAAACTGGAAACCTCGCTGCCCACAAAGCTTCTAAAGCTTCTTGCCTGAACCAATAATGCAATAACGACCAGTAACGTAATCATTTGTCACAACTTTACTTCCGGGTCCAATGGGACTTTAGCCCTATTCCCTATAATGGGATTATGCTGATTTTGAACCTTCTGTAGATCTGACTATAAAACTCTTTTTAAACATCTGATCGCACAGAAATATCACATTTGCTCTAGATTTTCTTTAGTTATGCTTTTCTGGCATTAATTATCACATTATTATTTTCACCATGAAATATAAATTATCTTCATTTTGCCTGGAGAAATGGTGAGATAATTAGGTGTAAAACCATTTGTTTTTTAAGAAATATTTAGGCTAATGGCTTTGTTTCCTGCGATGTGACCCAACTGCGGAATAAATAAGATGCATAGATACAGGTGGGGTCCCGTCCTCATTAATTGTTATAATGGGTGTCACGGCTTTGGTCTATGGAACTCAACAGTTTGGACCTGGAAGTAGCTTGGTTGTTGTGTGTGATGTCACATTTAACAACCCTTTTATAAGACTGACAAATTGAAAAGGTCTTTGGCCTAATTTCTCATTTTATCCCCACAGAAGTCTAACAGGGAACCCCTTCACTGCTGACCTGTCCAAGAACACTTCCCTGTCCCGGCCGGCTCCCGCCCCAGACTCTAGGCTTGCTCCCAGCTGGCTCACACACAACACCACTGCCCCCTCTAGTGTCTCCTCTGGCACATCACACCCTCAGCCGGCCAACTCTGCTTCGAGCCACGCCTCGAACCGCACCACTCCTTCACCATCTCCTCCAGGGACCTCCGTTAACGCCTCCAGCGCCACACCCACTCCACGGCTCGCCAGCTCGACCAAAACGAACTCCCCCAGCATCTTAACCACCCCGTCTTCCCTCGGCCTCGACAGATTGGGTCCGACAACAACTACAACAAGTACCACTCCCACCGCCGCACCGAGAACCTCCAAAAACCTCCAGGCCAAGCTGAAGTTCTTCCAGCCCAAGAATGGGGACGGTGGTGGAGAGGAGAAATGCGGGGATGGTGGCGGTACGGAGATGTTTGGAGGGCAGAGGGGGGAGCACCCAGCCAGTCACTCTGTCACAGTGGTAGTGCAGGTTGGAGAGAAGGACAGAGAGAGGGACATGGAGAGGGAACGGGTAAGAGAGGAGAGAGCGAGGAAGAGGGAGGAGAGAGAAAGGGAAAGAGAGAGGGAGAGAGAGAGAGAGAAGGAGAAAGTGAAGGAGAGAGTGAGGGAGAGAGAGGAGAAGGAAAGAGAGAGGGGGAGAGAGAGGGAGAGAGAGGAGAAGGAGAGAGAGAAGGCGAGAGTGAGGGAGAGAGAGGAGAAGGAGAGAGAGAAGGGAGAGTGAGGGAGAGAGAGGAGAAGGAGAGAGAGAAGGCGAGAGTGAGGGAGAGAGAGGAGAAGGAGAGAGAGAAGGAGAGAGGAGGAGAGAGAGGAGAAGGAGAGAGTGAGGGAGAGAGAGGAGAAGGAGAGAGAGAAGGAGAAAGGGAGGGAGAGAGAAGGAGAAAGGGAGGGAGAGAGAGGAGAAGGAGAGAGAGAAGAAGAGAGGGAGGGAGAGAGAGAAGGAGATAGTCAGGGAGAGAGAGGAGAAGGAGAGAGAGAAGGAGAGAGAGAGGGAGAGAGAGAAGGAGAAAGGGAGGGAGAGAGAGAAGGAGATAGTCAGGGAGAGAGAGGAGAAGGAGAGAGAGAAGAAGAGAGAGAAAGAGAGAGTGAGGGAGAGAGAGGAGAAGGAGAGAGTGAGGGAGAGAGAGGAGAAGGAGAGAGAGAAGGAGAGAGTGAGGGAGAGAGAGGAGAAGGAGAAAGAGAGAGTGAGGGAGAGAGAGGAGAAGGAGAGAGAGAAAGAGAGAGTGAGGGAGAGAGAGGAGAAGGAGAGAGAGAAAGAGAGAGTGAGGGAGAGAGAGGAGAATGAGAAAGCGCAGAGCCAGGCCAAAGCGTCGGCTGCAGCGTTCATCTCTAAGAAACTGACCGAGGAGAACAACAAGCCGGGATGGACCGTGAACCAAACACACAAGTGAGTTCCCAACTGTCTCAAATCAATAGGTTTTTATGAAAGGGAAGATTGTGTCGTAATCGCTTGTGTGAAAGTCCATTGGACCGGCTTTAGTTTGGATGTTGTTCAAGAGCGTTTCGATAGTCCATCATCATTACTCTAAGGAGCAGGTGTTTACTCCCAAACTGCTGAGGGTATTGTCTAACACTGCATTATAAGCAGTAGACATGATGTTAAATACCCGCCTCACCGTTCAGAGAGAGTCTCGCCACTCAGACATTTGTCATCACATTCATATGATCACAAAAAGGTTAAAATAGCCCCACAAGTTGAACTAATTTGCATGAGAAACAATTGGCTTGACTTTTATGTACACTTTATTTAGTTTAATCTAAAGAGATGGAACAGGAAGCAGTTATGAGCACACAGGAAGTTAGCCAAAACTAGCACAATATTGCGTTAGTTTTTGCTTCCTGTGTGCTCAGACCTTCCTGACAGGGTTGCAACCAAACCCTCCCAAACAAATCTGAATTTCCAATGTATTTTACTCGTTTATAGAGTCACTGCACTTCTCTGGTGATGCGGGACAGTCCCTCCTCTCACACATGGATAAAGCAGTTGTAATTGCCTTGAATGAGCGGTTTTGTCATAAAAAGGGGGTTTATATTAGAATCAACTAAAGCTATTGTACATTTTGTATGGTAAACAGCTCTGCAAAAAACTGCGGGCAGTTTTATTCACCTGCGGAAATGTTTATAAAACCGCCTAATTCCGGATCTGGCCTTCCTTCTTTCTGAGGAAATACTCCTATAGGGACTACAACTGGGAGTACTACAGGGAGTACTACAGGGAGTACTACAGGGAGTACTACAGGGAGTACTACAGGGAGTACTACAGGGAATACTACAGGGAATACAGGGAATACTACAGCAAGTACTACAGGGAATACTTAGGGATGTCACGGTTACCGGTGTTGCTGTAAACCCGATATGAAACTGCTGGATATTTTTTGTTTTAGATCAATATGGCATTTTCTAACCAACAAAGTGTAAGATAGTGATAAAGAAGTGTTTGAGATGATTACCAAATGCCTGTAGAAAGCTTCAGACTCGCTCTTTAATGTAACATATCGTCTGTCTCCATTGACATAGTCCAGCAGAGGTCGCGAAGAAGGAGGTGGTCCGAGGGAGAGTCAGGCTGCGGGCCGACGCCTCGCTACTCTCTGACCTGACCGTCCCCACCTCCGAGGACAGGCGCTCCCCCAGCCCCAGGTGCACCCCCGAGGCTCAAAAATCAAGGAGCACCTCCCCACACCCCTCAGGTATTAGACAATGTGTCTCTGAAGTTCAAATGTTTCCATTGCCGACACAGGTTAAAAGGAGTGTAGGAGTGTAATAGGAATAATCCTTACCATCTCTGTTTACAGGTGCACAGAGTGAGTCGCCGTCTGACTGGAGAGCTCGCCTCAAACCTGTCGCTAAAGACCCCAGGTCAGTCCCCTTCCTGTTGTCTTCACGTTTCAAAGTGTGTCTTCATAAACAAACTTGGAGAGTCTGTGCTGGATTTATCCAGTGCTAAATATTGTCTTCATTGTGCCACAGCCATAGACCGTTAAAAAGAATAGACATCTCCTCCTCACTCCTCCCCGTTTACCACAATGACCACGTTCGAGGGGGAAATCATGGCGGATTTACAGACTCCTCGTCCCCAGCTCTGACGAAGCATGTTCCTAAAAAGGGCATAAGGGCGGGATCTTCACTGTAGACTCGGCCCTTGCGTGACGTTCAGCTCGCGCAGCTCCAATGCTAACAGTCAGACCCTCATTAGTACGAGATTTCAAAAAATTTCTTTTCGAAAACCAGCCTGGTTTCTTTAATTGTGACTAACCCAACGTTATCTCAGGAGGAATATGTAGCCGTAGAAAGTGTTTGAAAAATAGAAACCAGGCGTTAAAGTTGTTTTTAACGTGTCTAAAGTCCAATGCTTTTCATTGGGGGCCTAGCGATGATATGGAGGTACTACAGCAATGGCGGAGCAATGGCGGCCTCCAGTGTTGCGGTCGTAAAGCAGAGCAGCCAGCGGCCATTGGCCACTGCGCTGGGTCTGCAGTGTTTACAAGACCTGCAGCTAAAGTTGCTAACAAGCTGCTAACGAGTCTGGTGATTCTTAAGGTGCTTCATGCTTAGGGGCTTAAAGAGGGGGTATTATGCTTTTTTCAATCACATAGCACCAGTCTATAGCATACTACAATGATGACGTAACCTTCTGTTGGTCTGTATATGCAGTAAATTAAAATAACTGCCTTGAATAAAATTGCTCTCTCAAAATGGCTGTACTGAACGTCTTGAAATAGGCCTCTGTCTCTTTAAGAAGCTTTCCGACACGCCCCCTTCAGCACACTGCTGTGGCATCTAAACAACACTACTGTGCGGGGAGGGGGCTCTGCTGAGCTGAGGAGCAGTGGTTGGTGGCTTGGCTGGTGACAAAAGGTCCAGAGGCGTCTCCAGGAGGTGGGGGCGTTCCTAGGAGGACTGAGGGATAGCTACACCTAAAATGGCTGCCTTAAGTTTTTACTGATTAATCAAAAATATGTGAATGAGCCAAGGCAACACTCCAGGCATGTGTTTAATGAGGGAATGACATAATAACATGATATAAAGCTTGAAAAAGTCCATTTTACATAATACCCCCCTTTAATACATCTCCAAAACTAACCCAGTGACTAAAAAGTTCTCCAAAAATGCAAAATAATAAATACAGCATGTGCATAATGGAGCAACATTTAGCAACTGCAGCAAACATGATCAAAATGCTATACTTGCTAAGTTGATTTAAGCAAACACATGAGAACATCCACATGGAGCTGTAGTAAGTCCCCTAATGTGAAAAGATGCAAAACTAGTACAGTGTTTCCTCTAGGATTTTTTTAGCAGTGGGAGCAGGCCTTCCCCCCTAAAGGTCCGCACACACTACACGATTTTATGCCCGATTTTGATACAATTCTCAGTCGCGCCGAGTCTTCCCGAGTCATGGCTAGTCTTAAGGCTCTTTCATACTTCAGCGTCAGCTCCGCGTTTACGTGCTGGACGCAATCAGGGAGTTCGCGACAGCTGCACCTGCCGCTGACGTGCACCTGCCACACAAGGTGACTCCGCGGTCAGTGCTGCAGAACGCAAGTGAGGTGATTGGTTGATCCTTTCGCAAAACAAGGAAACACACAACAAACTCCTTCAGTCTCCCTATTTGAAGTATTTTCCATGAATATATTGTTCCTATAATTTAGTGCTTTTGTGTTTTCACTTTTTATGCTATTAAAAAAATATTTAAATTAAAGCCGCAAGCGGCGATGGAGGCCCTCGCCCCTGGCGCAGCCCCCCTTGCGACCGCCCCCCCTTGCTACCGCCCCGCTCTCGCCCAAACCTGCTCTCCCCTCGGCTTCACACACAACCTGTGTGCTCTCTGCTAACTCTTGCTCCGGCCCACTCTCGTCTTGCCTTCGTCACACCTTACTCTTGTCCCAGGTATCTATGATGCCAGCCCACTCTTGCTTCAGCCTCAGCGCCCCGGCCTCACGTTCACCACAGCGGTGCTTTTCACTCGTTCTATAGTTGAAATACCTTCTATGACCAGTGAACTGCAATACTCGGGAAAAGCCAGCAGGCAAAACAGCATCTGGACAGAGGTGCACTCTTGCATTTGCAGAAAAAAGAGCAGTGATCTGCACGAGTAAAGAGGAAAATGGCAGTGAAAGGTAGAAAAGTGGCTAAATACATAATTGTGTCTACATAACTTGGTGCTCATTCTGGAGTTGTATCAGGCTCAGAGTTTTAGTGGCCCATGTGAAAAGAGAAAGCATTATAAAAGTGTCAATACCATGTTTGAACTGGCAACCTCCTGCATCAAAGACAAGGACATTATTACTGAGCTATAACATGACCCCAAGGTTAACCTGATACGGGCTACTTTTTTCTAAATCCCCGGGTGTGAAAATATGTCCAAGCAAGGCATTTGGGAAGAGAGGTCATTTCAGGTCATTTCAGGTAATTTTTGCCCCTCCATTTTCTCCATTGTTTTCGACATTTCCCCCAGTTGTTCCTCTATTGTTTTCCTACTGTCCCCCCATGTCTTTCTGTGTAGTTGTGCATATTTCTGAACTGTTCTTTCTTCGTTTTTAATAAGGTTGGGACCATAGGCGCCGATTTATGTTCTTCCCAGTAGATGCCCAGTCCAAACCAAAAAAAGAAAAAAAATATTGTTGAGCTTGAACCAGCAACCTCCTGCACCAAAGACCAGCGCACTATCTCTGAGCTATAACTCTGTGTAATGGTTTGCCTAATGTGGGCTACTACTATTCTCTAAATGACCAGGGCGAAATTAGATCCCACCATGCCACTGGAGGAGAGAGGTCATTTCAGGTAATTTTCCCCCACCCCCCTCCATTTCTTGATTGTTTTCGACACCCTCCCCAGTTTTGCCTCAAGTGTTTCCCTAGTGTCCCCACATTTCTTTCTGTGTAGTTCCACATATTTTGAAACTGTTCTTTCCTCGTTATTAATGAGGATTTAATAAAATATTCATTAAGAAAAGAAAAACAAAAAAGTCATGGTTGCGTTTGAACCGGCAATCTAATGGTTGCAAACCCTGCACTCTATAAACGGAGCTAGACCACACCGTGCAGTTATTGAGCTCTATGAATTCAGACCGTAACAGGCCTTATGTCAGCCAAATATGATCCAGATTGGATAGAGCGCATGCCTGCGAGGTGTTGTGAAATGTACAGGAAAAAGGCATGTATTTTGTGGGGCGGGGCGCTATTTGAAAACCGAGGGGTGAATGTGAAAAAAGCCTACTGTGTTTTGTAGCCCCGTGTCTCTAAAGTCTGTTAAACCAGGTGTGAGCGGATTTTGCTGAAAAACCAGGGACTAGTTCGTTAAAACATAAGATGAGTCCAGACGGATTTCCAATTAAAAGTGAAAATGGATGACTTCCTGTGCGTCCTTGCCACGCACACCTCTTCGATAGGTGGTGCTGTACTGTGGTGAAGTTGATCTTTTAATGAGTTCGTTCTGTGCAGCTTGGTTTAGTGCATTAGTGATACCAGTGTGAGCTCAATATTCCAATGGATGTTCCATTTATAAACGATAACGTGGCATTGTTAATAAGAATAATTATAATGCATTAGTCTTATATAGCGCTTTTCCAGATGCTCAAAGTCGCTTTTACAATTTCTTGCATTATTCATTCACTCCATACTCGGTGATGACAAGCGAGGCAACCAGTCTGCACACATCAGCCACCACCACCAACCACTCACACACACACTACATTTCCCAGGCTTCCTGGTGTTCCCAAACGGTCTCCCATCCAAGTCCTTGCAGGGCCGTCCCTGCTTAGCTTCCGAGGTCTGACTGCATCAGGCATAGCAAAGGCCCTATGGTCACATACATTGTTGAGACATTGACCTTGGCCACGCCCACATCTTATAAAATATGACATGACTGTAATATATTTTTTGTTTGTTTTATTGTGTAGAATATGCATGCAACGTTTCATACAAATCGTCCAAACTAAAATTTTCAAGGTATAGAAAGTTGGTGAAATACTGTAGTGAAGTTGGTCTAAAAATGAGTGCGTTTTGTTCAGCTTGGGGTGGTGCATTAGTGACACAAGTATGAGCTCACTGTTTTAGTGCATGTTTGAATTATGAAGGCTAATGTGCCATTTATTAGACATTTCTTTGGCCACGCCCACATCTTATGAAATATGACATGACTGTAATGTATTGTTTTGTTTGAGTCAGTGTTTAGAACATACTGGCCAAGTTGTATGAAAAAATTCCAAACTGCAGTTTTCAAGGTATAGCTAGGGGGCGCTGTCCTGGGAGCAGCCTATATGTTAATGGCTGCGTTCTGTTGAGTTTCGGGTGGTGCATTAGTGACTTGAATATGAGCTCTGTTGGCCAATGCCTGTGAGCGTGAGCTGTCTTCGAAAATACACGAAATGTAAGCATTCTTCGCCGTGGCGTTATGAGGGGACCGTTGAAATGTTTTACAAACCGTGCCTGATTCTTGAAGTTCAAGATGTCTAGATGCACTGTGCCAAGTATGATTTTATTTGGATGAAAAACCAGGGACTAGTTCGTTAAACATAAGTTGAGTCCAGCCAGTTTTTCAATTGAAAGTCAAAATGGCCGACTCCCTGTGCATCCGGGCGTGGCGCTCCAATTGCGTTTTTGGTTTGTCCTGATGTCCCCTTTCACTGTACCCAAGGGTTTGGGCCTACGGCCAAAAACGCGTGTTTTCATTTGTATGGGAGTCAACTTTGAGGGGCGCTGTGGAGCCATTTTGTTTTGGGCGTGGCCAATTCGTCTATTTACATAAATTTTCACACCATCCGAATGACTGACGTTTCGGCAACGTTGAGCGGGTCAAAAGTACGATCGTTTCCGGAGAAAAATATAATAATAATTAAAGCCGCAAGCGGCGATGGAGGCCCTCGCCCCTGGCGCAGCCCACTTTGCGACCGCCCCCCCTTGCTACCGCCCCGCTCTCCCCGAACCTGCTCTCCCCTCAGCCTCACACACAACCTGTGTGCTCTCTGCTAACTCTTGCTCCGGCCCACTGTCGCCTTGCCTTCGTCACACCTTACTCTTGCCCCAAGGTATCTCTGGTGCCAGCCCACTCTTGCTTCAGCCTCAGGGCCCCGGCCTCACGTTCACCACAGCGGTGCTTTTCACTCGTTCAATAGTTTAAATACCTTCTATGGCCAGTGAACTGCAATACTCGGGAGAAGCCAGCAGGCAAAACAGCATCTGGACAGAGGTGCACTCTTGTATTTGCAGAAAAAAGAGCAGTGATCTGCACGAGTAAAGAGGAAAATGGCAGTGAAAGGTAGAAAAGTGGCTAAAGAAATTATTGTGTCTACATAACTTGGTGCTCATTCTGGAGTTGTATCAGGCTCAGAGTTTTAGTGGCCCATGTGAAAAGAGAAAGCATTATAAAAGTGTCAATACCATGTTTGAACTGGCAACCTCCTGCATCAAAGACAAGGACATTATTACTGAGCTATAACACCACCCCAAGGTTAACCTGATACGGGCTACTTTTTTCTAAATCCCCGGGTGTGAAAATATGTCCAAGCAAGGCATTTGGGAAGAGAGGTCATTTCAGGTCATTTTTGCCCCTCCATTTTCTCCATTGTTTTCGACATTTCCCCCAGTTGTTCCTCTATTGTTTTCCTACTGTCCCCCATGTCTTTCTGTGCATATTTCTAAACTGTTCTTTCTTCGTTTTTAATAAGGTTGGGACCATAGGCGACGATTTATGTTCTTCCAAGTAGATGCCCAGTCCAAACCAAAAAATAAAAATAAATAAAATATGGTTGAGTTTGAACCAGCAACCTCCTGCTCCAAAGACCAGTGCACTATCTCTGAGCTATACCTCTGTGTAATGGTTTGCCTAATGTGGGCTACTACTAATCTCTAAATGACCAGGGCGAAATTAGATCCCACCATGCCACTGGAGGAGAGAGGTCATTTCAGGTCATTTTCCCCCACCCCCTCCATTTCTTGATTGTTTTCGGCACCCTCCCTAGTTTTGCCTCAAGTGTTTCCCTAGTGTCCCCACATTTCTTTCTGTGTAGTTCCACATATTTTGAAACTGTTCTTTCCTCGTTATTAATGAGGATTTAATAAAATATTAATTAAAAAAAGAAAAACAAAATAGTCATGGTTGGGTTGAACCGGCAATCTAATGGATGCAAACCGTGCACTCTATAAACGGAGCTAGACAAGCACAGACACTTTTACAACCGGACTGATAAATATGTTATGAAACGGTTTGCGCTCATGTAGTCTAGGCTTGGACAATGTGTGGGTCATTTCCCCGTTTTAGTGAGGGTGGGGCCATAGGCGCCGATTCAGGTTCTTCCCAGTAGGTACCGAGTCACAATTAAAAAGAAGAAAAAAAAGAAGTCACAGTGGGGTTTGAACCAGCAACCTAACAGATGGAAAGCGTGTTCTCTACCAACTGAGCTACAGAAGCTTAGGCAACAACATAAATAATTTATATTAATCTTAATGAAACAACTGCACTCGTGCGTTTACAGAAAACGGAATTACAGTTCAGGCAATATTTATTGAAACATTTGTAATTAGGCTAATTCCCTGGGCGCCCAAAGATCTGAGAAGGTACTCCAGCCCCACAAAAGTCTCGATAGATGAAGGAATATTTTGGTGAGACCTAAATAGTACGAGAATAAACGGAGAGACGGACAGGAAACAGCCTATCTGAACTTCCTGTGATTGTACTTTCCAAAAAACCTGATTTTGGAGGCAAAACGTTCAAATTACAGCTTCTTTCTGTAACAGAGGGTAGTAAAACTATGTATGTGTCTAAAAGT
The DNA here is from genome assembly GCA_007210695.1 of Neogobius melanostomus. NCBI lineage: Eukaryota > Metazoa > Chordata > Actinopteri > Gobiiformes > Gobiidae > Neogobius > Neogobius melanostomus. Next base: position 79,019 of record VHKM01000617.1, read on the forward strand.
GTGGCTGTTGTGAATAAAGGGGAATTTGGGAAAAATGGCGATTTCAGGAGAAACTCTGACAGAGGCCATCATGCTGCCAGAAGAAGAACTCTGGCTATTTTCACGGAGGATGGGCGGGCCACTTACAAGCCATCTTAAGCCAGCAGGTGGCGCTGTTCGGCCAGTTTGCTGAGGCATAATAAGTGGAGTGGTTAACTTAACCCCACATGTTATACATCTTCGGAAAGCTCTGACTGAGGCGCATGTGACTGTCAGGGTCATTGGTCACTGCCGAGTATGCAGTGACCAACATGTGTAGATGAGGTAGGCCTGGGAGCAGCCTATATGTTAATGGCTGCGTTCTGTTCAGTTTCGGGTGGTGCATTAGTGACTTGAATATGAGCTCTGTTGGCCAATGCCTGTGAGCGTGAGCTGTCTTCGAAAATACACGAAATGTACGCATTCTTCGCCGCGGCGTTATGAGGAGACTGTTGAAATGTTTTACAAACCGTTACTGATTCTTCAAGTTCAAGATGTCTAGATGCACTGTGCCAAGTATGATTTTATTTGGATGAAAACCAGGGACTAGTTCGTTAAAACATAAGTTGAGTCCAGCCGTTTTTCAATTGAAAGTCAAAATGGCCGACTCCCTGTGCATCCGGGCGTGGCGCTCCAATTGCGTTTTTGGTTTGTCCTGATGTGCCCTTTCACTGTACCCAAGGGTTTGGGGCTACGGCCAAAAACGCGCGTTTTCATTTGAATGGGGGTCAACTTTGAGGGGGCGCTGTGGAGCCATTTTGTTTTGGGCGTGGCCAATTCGTCTATTTACATACATTTTCACGGCACCCAATGGCTCCACCAAATTTGGTGAGTTTCGGCAACGTTGAGCGGGTCAAAAGTACGATCCTTTACGGAGAACGCAAATAATAATAATAATAAGAAACCACACAAAAACAAAAGTCCCTTGCCGGGGACTGCGTCCGGCTCGGGCCTAATAAGAAACCACACAGAATCAATAGTCCCTTGCCGGAACTGCGTCCGGCTCGGCCTATATAAGAAACCACACAGAATCAATAGTCCCTTGCCGGACTGCGTCCGGCTCGGCCTAAATTACATCACAACATGAAGGCAGAGGAGCTACGCGGAGGTTGAACGATTCTGGCTTGCGTCAAGCAGACGGGGCTGCGTGGCGGACCGGCCGCTCGACTATAAAAGAGCCTTTAAGGCAGTTGTAGAGAGTCGCGTAGTGTGGGGGGGGTCACGACTGGACTGGCGTTCGAATCGTGTAGTGTGGCAGCAGTCAGACGCAACTGGACTACAGTCGCAGGAAATCAAACATGTTTGATTTAAGCCCGATTTTGGACGCACAGGAGAAACGTGGTGATTTTACCGTCCCCAAGTGAACACACAGAAAGCAGCGGCCAATGACAGAGTGAAATAAAGACAGAAAAAACACAGCGGCGCCTCCTTTTCATTTCTCTGTCAAAACAGCGACACAAACAACTAATTTCATGGCCACAGCCCCGCACGAAACAGCACAACTTTATATCACCAAACGTTCACGAGAACCACCTTTTCCAGCTACATTTCAACCGCGAACAGAGTTTAGCGGCACTTACTGAGTTTGGAGATGAACTGTTCAGCTTCACCTCGCCGCTAGCGGCTCGCCTCTCTCCGCTGTCTCCGCTGTCTCCTCCGCCTCCTCCATCTCGGGCTGAGGCCCGTCTCCTTTCTTATTAAATCCACTGAAATACGTCCCGCTTCTTCGTGTCGCCGACTTTTATCTCCATCTGACAGAACTATAGCCAAGCTGAAGGCTTCGTAGCAGCAGTAGCCTTGCACTGCGCACTGTTGTGACACTGTTTACACCGCTGACCGATCGGGACACGCACATGTTTTCCCACGCTCACAAACACGGCCTATCTTTGCGGATTTTGGGTCAGTTTTTGAAACCGGAGGAGAAATGAAGCGGTAGAGAGGACAGACGCGCTGTGTTATCAAACATCAGCTGTTTGTCAGAATCGTGTAGTGTGTTCGCTCTTACGATTCTCAGTCGTTAAGTGTGAACTCCCAGACGTTCTATAATCACACTAAATCCAGTCGTGTAGTCCTTCTTTATAAATCGTATAAGACTGGGGGAAAAAATGCAGATTTTTTTTCTTTTCCATTTTTGATACAGCGGCGGCAGAAATTAAGGAGCGGCGGCCCGCGCTCCTTAATTAACATAGAGGAAACACTGTAGTAGTAGTAGTAATAAGTAACAAAAAAAATGTACAATAGGGATGAATGATGTGTGTACCTGAATGAACGGTGGTGGCCAGAGGGACAGTTGATGCAGATGTGTGTCTGTCAGTCTGCCCCAGGGGAAACTGTAGCTACATACGTAGGTTACCACCACCGTGTGTGGAGTGAATGTTGAACAAATCTCCGACACTGTGTGAAATGCTTTGGGAGACTTGTGAAAAGCTTCTATTCCATTCCATGTTTGGTATTCGGTATAATCAAAGTACTCAAATCAAAGTACTCGCATTGGTTTTAGAAAATGTGGTATCGGTGCATCCCTACTCTCTACATTAGCTACTTAAGTGAGGGATCTCTTGATCCAGAGATGGAAATCGCTTTAAACTGGGCAATAATGGAACGTTAATCACACCCTCAGCTTTGGTCAGTCTCAATAATCATCATGGCACTTTACCATTGTCAGGATTACAGCCAGTTCTTTAGCAGAAACAGCAGGTTTGGAAGGTTTGTGTGTTAAATGTTGCTGCAGTTTTTTTGTTTGAGGTTTATATAACGTGTTTTGTTTATGAATCAGCATATTGGTAAATCTAACATTTCAATTCATCACTATGAGAGAGAGAGAAAAAAAGAAGTGGATTATTTTTGTCTTATCAGGCCCGACTTTATATGACCAATCCACCTAAAATTACATTATGCAAATTAGCCCCAATATATTATAACAGACCAGTCCTATAGAGATCGACCGATACAGTGCCTCTCGAAAGTACTAATACACCTTGAACTTTTGCACATTTGTCATGTTTACAACCCTAAACATAAAGATTTTATTTTGAATGTTTTACTGAAAGGGAGACAACTGTGAAGTGAAAGCAAAATGATACATGATTGTGTTATTTTTCAAAAAATAATACGTTTTCATACAGCATTTTTCTGAGCGCATTAAATTGCCTTTATAACATTCCTAATGACATTCCATAAATCCAGCTGTTCTGTGAGGGCCTCAGAGCTATGGTCAGAGTGTATTGGTCACTAAACAACATCATGAAGGCCAAGGAGCACACCAGAGAGGTCAGGGATAAAGTTGTGGAGATGTTTAAAGCAGCGTTAAGTTACCGCCTTTGCGATGCCCAATCCCGTCAGACCTTGGAAGCTAAGCAGGGTAGGGCCTGGTTAGTACTTGGATGGGAGACCGTTCAGTAACACCAGGAAGCCTAGCGAATGTAGTGAGTGAGTGGTTGGTGGTGGTGGCTGATGTGCGCAGACTGGTTGCCTCGCTTATCATCACCGAGTATGGAGTGAATGAATAATGCACCAAATTGTAAAAGCGACTTTGAGCGTCTGGAAAAGCGCTATATAAGACTAATGCATTATTATTAAGTTATACAAAGATTTCCCAAGATTTGAACATCTCACAGAGCACTGTTCAATCCATCATTCGGAAATGGAAAGAGTATAGCACGAACTTACCAAGACACGGCCGTCCACCTAAACTAACAGACCGAACAAGGAGAGCACTGGTCAGAAATGCAACCAAGTGCCCCAAGATAACTCTGGAGGAGCTGCGACGTACTGCCGCTGAGCTGGGGGAATCTGTACATGGGACAACTATAAGTCGTACTCTACACAAATCTGGCCTTCATGGACGAGTGGCAAGAAGAAAGCCATTATTGAAAGGAGGCCATAAGAAATCCTGTTTGAAGTTTGCTAGAAGTCATATGGAGGACACAGCTACCATGTGGAAGAAGGTGCTTTGGTCAGATGAGACAAAAATTGAACTTTTTTGCCAAAATGTTATGTATGGAGCAAACCTAACACTGCTCATCGTCCTGAGTGCACCATCCCCAGTGTCAAATATGGTGGGGGGAGCATCATGCTATGGGGCTGCTTTTCCTCAGCAGGGACTGGTAAGATTGTAAGAATAGTTGGGAAGATGGATGGAGCCAAATACAGGGACATTTTGGAGGAAAACCTGCTGGAGTCAGCAAGAGAATTGAGGCTGGGGCGGAGATTCACCTTCCAGCAGGACAATGACCCTAAACACAAAGCTAAATCTACAATGGAATGGTTTAAAAACAAACATATGAATGTGTTAGAATGGCCCTGTCAAAGTCCTGACCTAAATCCTATTGAAAATCTGTGGAAAGACCTGAAAACTGCTGTTCACAAACGCTCTCCGTCTAATTTGACAGAGCTAGAGTTGTTTTGTAAAGAGGAATGGGCTAAAATGTCTCTACATGTGCAAACCTTGTAGTCAAACCCCAGAAGACTTGCTGCTGTTATTGCAGCAAAAGGGGGTTCCACAAAGTATTAAGTCATGCTGTATGAATACTTATGCACGCCCCACTTTTCACTTTTCTATTTTTTGTAAAATAACAGAATCATGTATCATTTTGCTTTCACTTCACAGTTGTCTGTTATTTGTGTGTGAACTTTCAGTAAAATTCAAAATAAAATCTTTATGTTTATGACAAAATGTGCAAAAATTCAAGCTGTATTAGTACTTTCGAGAGGCACTGTATATCGGCCGATATCATGCCTGTTAAAGCTGAGGTACCTGATATTTCCTGTTCAAACAGTGACATTTTTTGTTTTGGCCCAAACTTGTTTCTAGCTCTCACAGTCCCTCCTGTGTATTCAAATGGTTCAAATAATGTAATTATATGCACATTTCACACCCATATACAGCATTGAGTGGTGACAAAGTGAAGCAGGGGCAGGGCCACCCCCAAGATAAATTACACTGATTTAGACTAGACTTCTATTATCCATTGCTCAATAAAACTTTAGGTGAAGACAATACAGCAAGGTCTGTGTTTTGGTGTGTTTACAACATACACCGAGGTGGCAAAAATAAATGTATTCTACCACACCAAAAAAAATCAGGACCCCAGCTTTAAAGGCCGATATCTTTTTTTGCATTGGAAAGAGCTGTCACAGCACTAAGGATGCACCGATCCGATATCGGAGCCGATACTGGAAAACATATGATATCGGGTATCGGCTGCAAATATCCGATATTGAACTGATACCAGTTTTGGCTCTCACCACTTTAGAAACCTAAATTTCACTAACTAAATCTAAATGAAAATAGGCGTGCTGTATCAATTCAATTAATTTTTTTACTTTATTACAGACTCAAGGTCCAAAGAGACAGAGGAACACAATATAACAAACAAAAACAAAACAAAAATGACAGTCACTTTAAAAAGACAGCTATACCAGTGCCTCCACATTCTCAACTGATGGCACTACAGGTGACATCAACCACTGACCCAATTACTGTATTCACCGACTTATTCAAACTGCATATAAAACGGTACATAGGCGTCTACAGTGTGGCTTGCTGCATGTTTATTCCAGCAGTGACAAACATCTCACTCACACTCCTGAGAAGCTCATGCAGAGCGTTGTTCTAGGCCACCTGCAACCTTTGCAAAGTTCCTTTTTTATAGTTCGACCAAAGGTACGCTGTGTACAATATGATATGATTTGAAAAACATTATTTTCACTTCTTACTATCTGTACAAAATCCAAATTTACGTGACAGCATGTTCGCCTGGGCATACAACGTTCTACATTGTCTGTAAAGAGAATCAGGGATAGAATCCCCCCTGTCTGACCCCATTGCTGACCTTAAATGGAGCAGACACACTGTTCCCCCACCTAACCTGCATCTTTTGTTGAGCATTTGCCTGGCTCTGCCATACTATTCCCTGTCCATTCCACGCAGGGAAGTTAGTCTGGTCACGGAGCAATTGGAGCAGTTTGAGTGAAATCAGTGAAATAAACCAATCAGCAATTAGCAGACGTGACGACAGCTGTAGTCCAACTCACAAAATATGAACTGAATATAAACTCACGAGCACGCGGAGGCAAAATCCTCCACTACTTCATCCATGAAGTGACGTAACCTTGTCAATTCTCTGTGACGGTCGTGATTGGCGGCTAAGCCTTAGCCGCCAATCAGCAACTTGTTTACCGTGTATGTCCAGACCAGACCCACCTTTTTTCACGCAGAAAAGAAGTGGGTGTGGTTTTTCAGGCTAGCTGAGCATACCAGTAGGTCAAGATCCACACAATGGACTTGGGAACACCTTTCTGAATTAGTTTAATAAATAATTTCCGGTAATTTACAAAAACCCAGTGATCCTTGTTAAATGTTTGTCCATTAGTTTATTAATAGATTTTACAAAAGGTTTTCCTAATTCCTGTAATGTAACATGCCAGACATCTCTCCTATAATGTTTTAGATAATGGTAATAATAGTAATATAATAGTAGTAATAATAGTAGCTCCAGTTTGAAGTGGGCAGGTGCACACGTACTTTGTGACTGGTTTAATACAAACGTCGAACATGAAATGGACCGTACCTCCGTTAATTCCCGCCCGCCCTCCTCTCACTGCCTGTCCCTCAGGAAGCTTGTCCCCGCTGCTCGTCCAAATGTCCCCGCAGCATTGGAGGCCCCCGCGGCCCCCGCCCTCTCACAGACGCCCCAGTGTGTGGACAGAGACATATGTCGGAGCACAGACCCTGTCCCACATGACCCCTGTGCACCAGTCAAAAGACCTCAGCGCCGTTTCACATGAGGGACGGGAATACTCGCACTGAGGAAAAGGACCGAGAGGAGGGAAAAGGCACCATATTTCAGCAATAGAAATGTACATTGTAATTCATGTTTTCGAACTTGTACTGGGTAAAGAAGTGTGCAGTGTGTGGACCACCAGACCATCCAGTTTGAGCATCTCCTTAAGGCGCCACTCTACATACTCTTTTCTTTGCTCCTGTCTCTGTACCCAGCCCGAAGTCTTCATCCCAGCCCCCGTCCAAACCCTGGACCAATGGATCTGACCCGTCCCAGTCCACAGTCCCCAGTAGACTGGCTCCCCGGATCCCTGTCACGGCGCCTGCTCACGAAGGTACTGCTGGGACCTTTGAGTGATTTCAGACTGTGTGAAGCTCGCTTGCTCCGATGCTGAAATCACATCTTCATTTTAACAAGTCTAGTGGGCAAATGTTAGCTTAGGAATTTAAAATATAAAACATATTTTATATATTTCACCCTTTTTCCTCCTATGTGTTTATTCCGAGTTTAATGTCTTCAATGAGAATCACACAATGGAAATAATGTTGAAAATATAGAAAAAAACGATACATAAAGTGTGGTACACGAAAATACTTTTTAAATTTTAATTCCTCATTTCCGAAATACGTGTTAGGTCACTTTGCGCCTCAAACAAGTGAGAACGGCCGCAGGCTGGGATAGACGTCTTACATCAGTGTAAATGAGCCAGAACTTCTAAAAGCATCTTAATTGATACTGAAAGGCCATACCATCTCTCTAGTATAGTCATGACCTTGATTCCATAATAAATGAATAGACTACCGGCTAGTGCTAACATCCACGGCGGCTTATGAATCCTCCTGCTAAATCGTCATTGTTGTAAGGAAAGAGTTTCCCCTGCAGTCTAAACATGTCGCCTTCAGTGCAGACTCTGAGAGAATCAGTCCAACAGCTGTAAAGGGAACTGAAGTAAGTGCTTTGTAATTATGCATATTTAAGTAGCCATGTGCTCCGGGTGCATCTCCGCCTTTAAAATGAATCCAATCAAACTGGGAAGGCCTTTAGATGCCAATAGGCCTTAAATGCATGCATCTCCCACATCGAGAGTTATAATACTGCATTAGCTGCCGCTGCTGTAGTGTTTATGTCCCAAGTACCTGTCCATTGCTTTTGTTTGCGTATGCGCAACTCGACTCAACATTGACCAAGCACGCATTTCGGAAGGGAGGAATTAAATGCATGCTTTTTCCCCCAAACAGTGCCTGCAACACGGCAGTAAAACACCTGCTTAAAGAAATAAAAAATACTTTAGCCAACAAGAAAAGTCATTGATCGCTATCCTCTATCTATCATCATAGGCATTTCTTCATGTGTTTTCCATAATGGGAATGTGTGTGCATGAAGAGCAAAATAACAGTTCAAAACACAATCAAACTAGCACATTCTCTCTTCCATCTGTTGGTCTCACTCTTGCACTTCCCATCGGCCTCTGGGTCTTAAAAACCCTACATTTAGGTTTTACTTATGCATTAAATGGTGGCCAATCTTTTCCAAATACATCCTGTCATGTCAAACTCCTCCTGTTTCTTCACCGACTTGTTCCGTGCAGGCGTCGGCACTCCTCCCAGGGACAGCCGCGGTGACAAAGACTCCAACAAAACAAAGGTACAGTGTGATCCTCCAGGGCGAACGCGCTGCTGTGGAGAGCCTGTTTAACATGGTGTTTGTTGTGCGTGCGTGCAGCCCAAAGCGGAGCACATCCCACAGGACGAGATCCTGAGGGAGCTGCAGCAGATCGAGGACAATCTGAATGAGCTGGAGAGGACCGGAGTGGATCTGGAACTCAAACTCAGGACCAGCGAGGAGAGTAAGTGAGACTGTGAAGCATTTAGTACATTGTGAGCTCTGAAGAACTGAATATCAAGTTACAAAGAACTGTTGGTGGGGAACATGAACTCTTATTTCACTCCATTTTCACACATGAAACTATTGAGTGTGTTTTTGTTGTCATTCCCTGTTTTAAGGATAAAGGTTTACACAAAGATCTTTAATAAAACTCTAGATAGGACGTGGCCATAGTAATACGTTGCAACGAATGGCACCTCTGGCGGCCATCTTGTGACTGGAAAACACCACTCATTTCCTTGATACTGTTTTGATCTGTTTTGAGTTATTTATTCTTTGATAATTATGACTGACATTATGTCAGATCTGGCAAGAAAATGTTTTTTGCAGTGTTTCAAATGTTATTTCAGTTTGATACGAGAGGAGGCATACATTTTAGCTCCATTTGTTGATGGATTTTCCTCTGTCAAACACAAATCATTCACTTATATTTTAAAGCAGCATTTCTGTACTTATAACACTACATGACCAATATTTATTGAACAAAGGACAATGATTCAATGAATGCTAACTGAACCCTGGGAATGAATGGAGAAAACAATGCCAATCGGTCAAAAAAAACAACACATGGCCCTTGTGGAGGGTAACAGCCTATAAACACACACAATTAGTTCCCCGCTACAGTATGTCAATCGTGTGTGTTAATACGCTAATATTGGCACCCTCCAATGGGGGAAGGAGAAGTTCTCACTAACACAGATTTGTCAATCAATCAATCCATCAAAGTTTATTTCTATGGCACTTTACAACAATACTTGGCAGACCAAAGTACTTCACATAAAAACACAGAGAAAACATATTCAGAATATTCTGGAAGGCCTGTCTAAATAAGTGAGTCTTTAGTCTGGACTTGAACAGTGGCAGGTCAGTGATGAATCGCAGCTCGACTGGGAGCCAGTGTTGGCCCTGCCACGGCAAAAGCAAGATCGCCCCACAGCCTGGACCGAGACCTGGGCACATCCAAAACCACCTGAGAGGAGGAACGCAGGCTCTGCATGGGCGGTGAATGGACAGAAGCTTGGACAGATATGAGAGAGCATGTCCATGAAGAGCTTTACAAATAAATGACATTTTAAACAAACATTTTAAACTCACTGAAGAATATTTGAGTTCGCCTCATGAAAATAAGAGCAAAAACTTTGCATTTAACTTTTTTGTGGAGTATATCTCTGCTCTGTTTGTAGTGTGTATGTGGTGTAGTTGTCGTACAGCGTAGACCTCTGTACCTCGTAGACCACACCACTGATGTCACACTCTTCACGTGTTCCAGATGGAGAGGACGAGTCTGTGATGAACGACCTGATGGTGGACTGGTTCACTCTGATTAGAAACAAACAGGTGGCCATGCGCCGGGAGTCTGAGTTGGTCTACATGTGAGTACTGCAGCACAGCTGCACCCAGGCCACGCTTATACCTTCACCTGTACGCCTGCTGACAGGGACTGTTCCCGCACATACCCGGTACGCTGAAGGGCACAAGGCTCAACACAACCCACTCATAGCCTTGTTTATATCTCTGAGCTCAATACAGATACCTAACAAATGGAAATGGAAAGAGTCGACTCATTTAGATCAGCTTTGTGCCGAGGATCATGAGGGACAGAACTAAATGAACGGCTGCGTGCCCTAAATGTCCGGCATTTCATCCGTGCCAAATAATACTGCCACGTCATCTTCAAAAATCAGCGTGCATGTAACATTAAACTAGTCCAAACGTATTAGTGGTCAGTCCCTCCAGGATTTAGTGATATTGCTATTAACTCAAAATCAAGCAAACGCCGCAAAATCAGTGCAGCATTGAAACTTTCCTTCACAACTGTTCCTGAACTCCACAACTTCTGTGCAACTTAAGTGAGTTTCTGATCAGTTAAATCCATTTTGCTGTTCTATTTGCCCGTAGGAAGTGTCCACCACCTTAGGGTTTAACGTGATAGTCTGTAAGTTTGCAAAGTGCGGAAAGATAGAGTGAAATGAAATGAAAGTAAACTATCAAATTCCTCCCCTCTCTAACCAGAAAGTCCTTCTTATTTTGCAAAATGAGGAGAACAGGAATATAATTTTCAAACGTAAACTATCAAGCTCCTCCCCTCCCGTCCTGATTGGACCCGACAGGCTGGTTCACACAAAAGCTAGTCTCATTGGTTAAGGGAGAAATGGTGGCAAAAATAAGGCAAAATTGTGTGGAAATAGTATTCAAAAAATGGGCCAAAATGGGGTGAAAAAAATTGGGAAAACAGGAAGAAAAAAAAACATTTATTTGAGCTGAAACAACCAAGTCACTTTTTCTAATGCTATCCCTGGACCAAAAGCATCAAAACTTGGATCTAAAGATTTTTTTTTCAGTACCTGCTTTCGATACTTTTATTTTGCCTAAACTTTTTTTTCCGATACCAGACGTACCCCGCACTTCCTCCTTCTCTGTTTGTGTCGCTTACCGCGGCGCGTGTGTTCGCTACAATGCTACAACTTTGTTATATTTAGTACCATCTTTGGTCAAAGCACTTTCCTTTGCCCTCCTGGTTCAGGAGCACTGTGGTATTACCAATGCCTATGCAGGGCAATCCCAAATGCTTTTGCTTTCAGTATGCAATGGACTGAGTTTGAAAGTCCAGTCTGTCTGGCAGAGCATACCCTCCCCCTCCCTCCCCAACACAGAGGAGTTCCAGAAGGAGAACAGTTTGACGTGAGGGTCACTGCCCCTCTTCCTCTGTGGGACGTCCTGGATCAGACCAGGTCATCTCCTCACCACATATGTAGCCATTCTAAAGAGCCTGTAATTTCAAACTGAGGCCCTGGGCAACTGAACATTCCATTCCATTCCTTCAAAATCCAAATGTACTATACCCTTTGACTGATACATGAAACAAAGTCTCAAAGTTCATTGGCTTCTCTGTCAGCGCGTATAAACTAAGGTCCAATTATTTTCTCTGAACGGTGTCCAAAAGTGGTGACAATATTCAAGAATATGAGCGTGATGTTGACCAGTAGACAGGGCTTTCAGCTGTAATAAAGAATACGGCGGGTTAGTGAATCCAATCACAATATTAGTCAATTTTCTTTTTGAGATTTCTTACAAAAGACTCCTTTTAGCATTGAATTGTAATGGTCCCTGCCCACCGTCGTCATGACATCATCACATCCTATTAGTAAACAAACTAGGATTGCGGACACACTATATTTGGAACTTGTATCGTCACGAGCTTAGGCGCCGATTTACAGGTGAAACTTGGAACATTAGAATATCGTTCAACTTAAAATGTGAAACTAATATATGATATAGACTCATTACATGCAAAATAAATTAGATCAAGCCTTTATTTGTTATAATTTTGATGATTTTGAGTACAGCTTGTAAAAACCCCAAATTCAAAATCTCAGAAGATTAGAATATTACATGAAATCAACAACAACAAAAATTTCAACCGAGAAATGTGGGCCCTCTGAAAACTATAATCATGTATGTGTACTTAGTACTTAGTTTGGGCCTTTTGCTTGAATGACTGCCTTAATGCGGTTGCGTGGCATGGATCCTCTTAGCCTGTGGCACTGCTGAGGTGTTATTGAAGACCAGGATGCTTCAATAGCTCCTTAAGCTCCTCTGTATTGTTCGGTCTCATGTCTCTCATCTTTCTTTGGCAATGCCCCATAGGTTCTCTATGGGGTTCAGGGCAGGTGAGTTTGTTGGCCAATCAAGCACCGTAATCTGATGGTCATTTAACCAGGTTTTGGTTCTAGGGATGGGTATCGTTAAGGATATATCGATACTACTACTCGTATCGATACTCCTTATCGATCCGGTACTTTAACGGTACTCTTATCGGTACTTTAACAGAAAAATATACTGTATATAGGTAGATTGAGACTACTGTATACGTAGGCATTAATCCTTGGTCTATATTATTTATTTATTACTCTACATTTCATTTCCACTTTGCGCATACACTTAATATATGGGAGTTAAAATACTTCACTTACGTTGCTATTTTTTTTTCAATCATTATTATTATCTAGTAAATCAAGGCTGTTGGTTAGATTTGGCTGTAGCTCCAAATGAGTCCAAATGAAAACTTAGTGCAGTAAAATAATGAACTGTTTTCTGCCTCTCAGCTTGTGTCCAGTGGGGTCGACACCGGCTCATGCTGACGTGCACGTGGGAGCGTGCACGCATGTGCACGTACATGCCACTGTGTACGCCGTTTGTGGAAAAATAGACTTCACCCGAAACTCTTTAGTTTGGGTATTTGTGAAAGAAGAAAAGTGCGAGTTTCTCGTCTGTCTATCCAATACGAAGCCGTTACGTTTAGCTTTTTTACCGCGGGTTAGCGGTAGCAGCTCGTAACGCCGCGTGTCTTTCCCGCGCGCACCTGTCTCGCTGCACACGGCTGTAGAACGCAGGGATGGGCGGACACCCTGCACTCTCGTGTGGGGTAGCGGGGATGAACAGATCCGATGCAGCGAATGCATCCATGAGGGCGGAGTGATTATTTGAGCGCAGCAGCCCCGTTAAGAAGACCGTTAAGACTGGAGCTTATAGGTCCGGGTGGACCGGCACACGTGTGCCCCGGGGCCGTTATGATACCGGGGTTCGGTACCCATCCCTATTTGGTACTTTAGGCAGTGTGGGCAGGTATTAATGTGCTTTGATACAGCACATCCAACTTCTTTTGCTATTTCCTTTTGAGCCTTTCCCTCCTTATGGAGGGTGTCAATGATGATTTTCTGCACAACTGTCAGCAGTCTTCCCCATGATGGTGAATTCTACTGAACCACTGAGAGACCATTTAAAGTCTCAGGGACCCTTTGCAGGTGTTTTGGATTCATTAGCTGAAGACAGGGTGACACTTTGAGCTACAATATACTGTAGTCCCTTCACAATATTCTAATTTTCTGAGATTTTAAATTTGGGGTTTTTACTAGCTGTTCACTCTCTCGTTTGCCAATCAGTACAGAGGCCAGTGTCTGTTCACGTCACATTAGCCACGGTTCAGCGCTTTGGCCACAGCCAGAGGTCGGTCCTAAACAAAAACAGGAAGCAAACTCGCTGCGGGGCATAATATGTTACGATCAAAACAAACAAACGAGTAACGCAAAGACAGACGTGCTGACAATCACGACATACATTACGGAAAAGTTCAAGATAACTAGAATCATCATATAGTTTTTATAATCATTATCCTATTATCACTGTACCAAACTGTGTTTCAGTTTCGTACAGTGATAATTGTGTGTGTTCACTCGGAACACACACAATTTGCTCCAAGTGGCTCCATCAGCCACTTGGAGCAACCACCAACCACTTTGCCTGGCCTGCCAGACACTCCTCCTTTCTGTTCAAAAGAAGAACCGTCTGGGCGGCTGCTCGCAGCCAATCACTTCACGATTTTACCCACATCGGTCCAATCACGCACCAAGAGACGGAAGCCATCACCTGTCACCACCACGCACTCTTCCAAAACATTAAAGATGGCGGCCGATACACTGTTTTCTTCTGCTCTTTCGTCTGTTTTAAATCAGTTGGAAAATATGAAATCCCTAAAACCAGAGCAAGAAACAGCATTTGAAGCGTTCCTCGTAAAAAAGGACGTTTTTGGAAAGGCTTTCTGCCGCTTGTTACTGCAACGTATCTAGCGTTGCTCTAATTGGTTGATGCCGTCTGTCAATCACGCCCACCGGGAAATTGTTGAAATCACGCTCGCTCCCAGACTATATGTCTTTGAAATATCTATGAAAAGGCATGTCGTTTGGCAGGCCAGGCAACCAACCACTCACTCTCACATGCACCAAATACATGCACTTGTGGGAGCATGGACCTGCTTTTTCCTTCTGGGATACTGTCGTGGTCAGATGCATATGAGCTGGGACAAGTTATTTCTAGTGAAAAAGGATTATGATAAAAACAAACAAAAAGCAGTAAAATACAAAATCTGATGAAAAACCAGCACAAAAACCATCTTTAATGTGTTAAATTAAAATGTATGTATTATTACATTATTGGCAGAATTTATTGTCAGGCCAATAATGTAAAACACAGCCAATAACGTAATAACTTTTACATTATCGGCCGGTAAATCGTTATTACGTTATTGGCTCAACAGAGTTATTGCATTATTGGCCATTATTATGTTATCAGTTCCTACAGACCCTCAGTCTTTTGACCATGTTACAACGGGCGCATACTAGGCTTAGCGGCACAGGGCCACTGGCTTCTACAGTAGTTGTGGAACAGTGGGTGAAAGAGCAGCTGTCTGTTTTTCCCCACGGCAGCTTCAACAGTCACGTGGGTGTTCTCAAAGATGGTGTCTGGAAACAAAACAATTTTGCAACTAGACTTGGACTTATTTTAATTCACATAAAAGTTTTATCTGGCTGCTGGTGGTGGTTTTTGATTTTGGCGCATAAGTGTTATGGTCCTTTAGGAAGATGGAAATGGTTCTATTTCATCCCTCCTGACCGCCAGAGGCGGTGCTGAAAGCGCTGAATGTTCCCTTCGCGCATGCGTAGTTCGAGTAAGAATACCAACAACGTCACAAACCTGTGACCCTCGGAGGTCAATCAGAGGCTATATAGCCCGATGACTTCCGAGGCTCTGT
Organism: Neogobius melanostomus; assembly: GCA_007210695.1. Lineage (NCBI taxonomy): Eukaryota > Metazoa > Chordata > Actinopteri > Gobiiformes > Gobiidae > Neogobius > Neogobius melanostomus. The sequence goes on from VHKM01000617.1 coordinate 94,295, forward strand.
TCCTTTTTTCTTCTCGCGCGCAGTTGGTACTGCAGGTGTGTCTACTGCTTTGGATTTAAGCTTATTTGTACACACTACTACTATTTTTCCATTCGTACTACGTGCGTTGCCGGTAGCCTTGCGACTGCTGTCGGAGGAGCGGGGTCTCCGCCCTCCAAGGGCTGCGACGCTATTCATCTCAGGTACGTGTATTGTTTTGTTTTTCACCCCCTCTCTCTCGCTTTTGCTGGGTAGACTGCGTGGCCGCTCTCTTCCCCCAGCTTATGGCGATTGGTAGATAGGCTTTGCATGTCTGTTTAGCCTGGTTTCTGTGTTGCATTCGTCCTCCCCCGTCTGAATGCTGTTTTGCCACGGCCCTACCTATTTCACCGTGCTCGTTTTTTGTTAATCTTGGTGAGTACCTTGGGGTTTTTGGTGACTTTGTTTTTTTGCCTCTGCTGGTGTAGACCGCGTGCGCGCCTCTTCCCCCAGCCTATGGTGTGATTTTTTTGTAAGTCTGTGATACTCATAGTGCCTGTATAAGGTATCGTTGTATTGTTTATTTTTTCTTTTGGGCCGGGTAGGCTGCGTGTGCGCCGCCTTCCCCCGGTTCGTGGCCTAGCGCGTGTTCTTGTCCTTCCTCACAAGACGGCGCTTTTGTCGTTTTCCTTCTGTAGTCGTAGCTATGGATGGTGCTCACTGTTGTGTCGCCTGTGGTGCCTCACTCCAGGTTGATGATGGCCATGATCTCTGTCCTGCCTGTCTCGGGGCCCGATCATCTGAGGGAGGGGCTGTCTGATGACCCGTGCATGAATTGCAGTTTCATGTCTAGGGCAATGAGAATGGCCCGCTTGGCTCAGATTACCCCTGGCGGTGGCCCACCCCTAGATGGGCGGGCTGCACCTGCCCCTGCTAGGCGCTCAAAGCGTAAAGGTGTGTCCGCAGCGGCGGCGGCTCCCCCTAAGAAGAAGGCTGCGCAGGACAGGGCGCTCTCCTCGCAGGTCGAGCGGCTGTCGGCTGAACTGGCTGAGATGAGATCCATGTTTCAAGCTCGCCAGTTGGACACCGTGTCAGAGGACACTCGGTCTACTCGGACCTTGCCCGTCCTTTCCCCTGAACATGACGTCCCCCCTGAGGATGACGTCCTTTCACTGGCTGCTTCTGCATCTCGTTTCTCTGAGGACTTTGCGGATGCTGCGTCGCAGGGTTCTGAGGCGGGCTCTCATAGTTCTGACCAGGGCTCGTTGGCTGAGGCTGAGGATAATTCGATGCAGTCTATCCTGCGGTTGGCTCTACAAAGCCTCCAGGTGGAGATGCCGCAGCAAGCTGCGGAGGCCCCAGGTAGTGCCTTTTTTAGGCGGGGGCGGCCGCCTTCTACCTTTACCGTCCCGCCCTCTGAAGAGTATCTGAGGGAGTTACATGTATGTTGGAGGGAACCTACTGCCTTTGCTCGCCTCTCGGCTGATGGTAGAGCGTTGGCGGCTATGCAGGGTGCTAGTCAGGCTGGGCTGGAGCGCATGCCTGCGGTTGAGCCGGCCATTGCTTCCCTGATTGTCTCTCCCGATGAGGCACTGCGCCCAACTGTTCGATGCCCACGACCCCAATGTCGTGTCACGGACGATCTGCTGACGAGGACTTACAATGCTGGCGCCCGTGCTGGTCGCCTTGGGACTCCTTGGCTCATTTGCTGTTAGCCCTTTCTGCGTCATTGCCAGCGGGCAGCTCTCCTGCGGCCTCGGTTGGTTTTAGCGATGCTGCGCTGCAAGCATTCGCTCTTTTGACGCGGGAACTTGGCCGAATGATGTCTCTCTTGCCAAAACATACAAAAAGCTGGTCCGACTTACGTACACCCGCTGTGGCATCAATATATGCCCTCAATGCCCTAACAGGGCATAACAACTCCGAACCTGCACCCTCCCCTGCGGGCGAAGGTGCCAGGCTCGTCGGCAGGTATGGCTGGCGCAGTCGCCCCTGACGGAGGCGTGCCGTAGAACTCTTCGGGGTGTTCCTGTGGAACCTGGTGTGCTTTTTGGTCCGGCTGCACTGGAGGCGCTTGAGAGGACCATTCGGGCTCGGGAGACCCGCCAGCAGTTGTCTGGCCTTAATAGGGCCATGCCACCTCCGTCCAGGGGACCGCCGCCCCCTAGGACTCGGTTTTTGCCTCGGTTTTCTCCTGTTAGCGAGGGTTCTCGCCAGCAGGTGACCCAGCAGAGGCCGGACAGGGATTTTCGTGGACCTGCCCATGCGCCAGCGGGGCAGGCACAGCCGTTTGATCGTCCCCGTCGCACCCCAGGTTCCCACGGGGCCAGGGGGCTAGGAGATGAGGGTCTTCGGCCGGCAGTCGGATATTTCACCAGCAAGCAGCTCAGTTGCTGGGCTACTCATGGCTTGGATCGATGGGTGGTTGCGACCTTGACCCACGGGTACAGGCTGCAATTCCGACGCCGGCCTCCTCTTTCAAGTCGGGTCGCAATGACCATCATCAGCGACCCGGCAAAAGCTTTAGCGCTAGATCAGGAGTTGGCTGCCCTCCTGGCCAAAGGTGCCATCGAGGAAGTGAGTCCTCTGCGGCAGCCCAGGGGATATTATTCTCATTACTTCCTCGTTCCGAAAAAGACAGGCGGATTTCGCCCTATCTTGGATCTGCGGGGACTGAACCGGTTCTTGAAGGTGCTTCCGTTCCATATGTTAACCACTGCAGAGGTTGTACAGTCAGTCCGCGAGGGGGAATGGTTCACTTCCATAGACCTCAAGGACGCCTATTTTCATGTCCCCGTCTCACCTCAGCACAGGCGGTTCCTCCGGTTTGCATATCAGGGGCGACGTTGGCAGTTCAAGGTGCTCCCCTTCGGGCTCTCTCTCTCTCTCCAAGGGTGTTCACACGCTTTGTGACGGCAGCGCTGGCACCCCTGCAGTCCCAGGGGGTGAAGGTTTTGCCGTACATAGACGACTGGCTGGTTTGCGGCCCCTCTCGTGCGCTGGTGGCTCGACACACGACCCTTGTTCTTTCGCACGTTGCCCGGCTGGGAATCACCGTCAATCTGGAGAAGAGTTGTCTGATACCCTCACAGACTGCGACGTTCATTGATATGACCCTGGATCCGTCCACCATGATGGCTCGCCCCTCGCTTCCGCGGGTCAGCAATATCCTCCTCCTACTCAGTCGGTTCAGATTAGGGAGGTTGTTGCCTTATGTCACGTTTCTGAGACTGCTGGGCATGCTGACTTCAGTGTCCCATATTGTCCCTCTCGGTCTTCTCAATCTGCGGTCGTTTCAGCGATGGTTGAACAGTTTCCGTTTAGACCCCAAACTACACAGGCGTCGGAGGCTTCGCGTGTCGTGGAGGTGCCTGTGTGCCCTTGTCCCATGGCGGAACGAGGCCTACATGCTCAGCGGGGTGCCCATGGGCGTTGTCGTGTCCCGCAGGGAGGTGGTTACGACAGATGCCTGCCCTACGGGCTGGGGGGCCGTGTGGCAGCACAGGGCGGCCCACGGTCTGTGGTCTTTAGGGGAGCGAAACGACCATATCTATGTGATCGAGCTTCGTGCGGTGCACCTGGGTCTACGGTGCTTTCTGCCTCATCTGAGGGGAAGCATGTGCTTGTCCGATCAGACAACACAACCGCCGTGTACCATGTCAATCATCAGGGAGGCACCAGGTCAGCGGAGCTTCTGGCGGCTTCGCGGGACCTCCTTACATGGGCTACCTCTCGTCTGGCCAGCCTGCGGGCGGTGTACCTACCGGGGTAGAGGAACCGGTCTGCAGATTTCCTCTCGCATCAGGGATGTCCTCCGGGGGAGTGGCGCCTCCACCCGGAGGTGGTACGGTCAATTTGGGGCCTGTTTGGCGAAGCAGGGGTGGACCCGTGTCGGGACACGGCACATTGTCCTCTGTGGTTTTCCCTGAGGGAGCCGGGCTCCATCGGCCAGGATGCCTTTGCTCACCCCTGGCCTCGAACGCTTCTGTACGCCTTCCCGCCGATACCTCTGATTATGCCAACCCTTCAGAGGGTCCTCCAAGAGGGTCACCTGGTGTTGTTGGTGGCCCCGTTTTGGCCGGCGCGGACATGGTTTACCCTGCTGCACAGTCTTTGCCACGGCCAGCCGTGGTGCCTTCCGGACCGGGTGGATCTTCTCTCTCAGTTGGGCGGGAGGATCTGGTATCCTGACCCCCATCGGCTGCGGCTGTGGGTGTGGCCCCTGGGGATTCCGAGGGGTCTCTGATGGATATGTCGGGTCCTGTCAGGCGGACCATCCTGAACGCCAGAGCGCCGTCTACGCGGCGGATGTATTCCAACAGATGGACGCTGTTCTCTCGTTGGTGTACTGCTCATGGTAAAGATCCTGTTTCTTGTTCTGTCTCTACAATTTTGGAGTTTTTACAGTCACTTTTGGATATGGGGCGCACTCCCTCCACTCTTAAGGTGTATGTCGCAGCAATATCATGTCACCATGTTCGTGTCGGCAATGCTGCCATCGGGAGTCACCGGCTTGTGTCTCTCTTTCTTAGGGGCGCACGGAGATTGCATCCGCCGGCGGCTCCACGGACGCCGCCGTGGGACTTTCCGTTTGTGCTGTCGGCCTTGGGTCTGCCTCCTTTTGAGCCATTGGTGCGGGCTGACTTGCGGTGGGTATCTCTGAAGACGGCATTTTTACTGGCCGTTGCCTCAGCGAAGCGGGTTGGTGAGTTACATGCCCTGTCTGTTAGTGCCGAGTGCCTGAGGTGGGCTCCTGACGGCTCAGGGGTTACGTTATGGCCTAACCCTGCCTTTCTCCCTAAGGTATTGTCTCGTTTTCACTGCAATCAGCCTGTGCGGCTCGTGCGGTTTGTGCCTTCGCCCGCAGGGGAGGGTGCAGGTTCGGAGTTATGTGTTAGGCATTGAGGGCATATATTGATGCCACAGCGGGTGTACGTAAGTCGGACCAGCTTTTTGTATGTTTTGGGAGTGCTAAGCTGGGTTGTGCTCTCTCAAAGCAGCGCCTGTCCCACTGGATTGTGGATGTGATTTCCCATGCTTACAAGGCTGGGAACCGTCCCCTGCCGTCTCCTGTTAGGTGCCACTCTACCAGGGGTGTGGCGACATCATGGGCTGCCTTGCGGGGGATGCCTTTGGATGCCATCTGTGATGCTGCTTCGTGGTCATCTTCCACTACCTTCACCAGGTTCTATAGAGTGAATGTGGCGGCTTCTCAGTCTCTGGATGCTGTACTTCTTCGGGGATCCTCTGAGTCCGCTCCGTGAGGTGTGTGGTCGGGTTTCCTCGTGACTTGGCTGGTATTCGTCATTCAGCGCTTTCAGCACCGCCTCTGGCGGTCAGGAGGGATGAAATAGAACAAGAGTTACGTATGTAACTACGGTTCTATGAATCCCGGATGACCGCCAGAGATTCTCTGTCACTCAGAATCCTTGCGTTCGCGCGAGAAGGTTTTGTAGGAACAGAGCCTCGGAAGTCATCGGGCTATATAGCCTCTGATTGACCTCCGAGGGTCACAGGTTTGTGACGTTGTTGGTATTCATACTCGAACTACGCATGCGCGAAGGGAACATTCAGCGCTTTCAGCACCGCCTCTGGCGGTCATCCGGGATTCATAGAACCGTAGTTACATACGTAACTCTCGATTTATCATATAAACTTTGACATAGCGAATACTAAGAGCACGCGGTTGTGGGCGGAGCCTACCTTGGGACAGCAGTGGACAGATAAAATGGAGAAAAGTAAGCCCATCAGTTTCAGGAAGTCTAGTCCCAAAAAAATTATTCCCAGATATGCTGCTCCAACATTGCTACGCTGTCGTTGCATTTGCACTAAAAGTACTTAAGCTTTAACATGTTGGTTGCTGCATAAATATATTCACAACAATACAGCAGCAAACTTATTTGGACAGGATAAATGAATGTGGCCAATGACAAAATAAGAACAGGAGTCAACACATGCTCAGTGCTCTCTCTGCTGTTTTTTCTCTGTCATGTTCACAGAGGACGGACTCAGGAGCTGGAGGTGGAGCAGCCCACAGTGGAGCAGGAGCTGCGCAGCCTCCTCGACAAACCAGGTACGTCAGTGAGAGGGGCGGAGAGGAGGAGGGGCCTGCGCTGGGCAGGGCCAATAATAATCTAGGGCTGTGCTCAAGACAGGTGGATCCATGATGTTACAAAGAAAGATAGTTTTCATTTATTGCTAATGGCTCGCTAACAAGTCAACGGCGCTGTGGAAGAGCGCAGTTTGAGTGCAGAGTTGCTCAGAATGGGTCAGGTGTTATTTTAAAAATGCAGAGGAGACTTCCAGGTTGCTATCAGTTATGTAGCATTACAGGAAACCATAATGCAGCGATTTCTGCTTCTGAGATACAGAGACGGCCTCGATATATAGCAGTACAACTCATACATGCGTGAATGAAGCTTTGACAAGCCAACGATGTGTAAATGACATGGTTAACTGTCCTAAACGGTCCAGCCCTCCCTTTAACATGTTGACTTCTTCTCTTATGGTGGATTCCCAACCTCCTCTTGATCAGAATCCTGTTCGTTTGAGGTGTTGTGAATGCGCAAATGGACTCTAATCCGGGCTAAAGTAGTGAACCCCGTCCGGCTGAAAGTGTGTGTCTTGAGCCGTTGTTCCATAGAGCATGGCTCTACCACGCACGCCACGGTCTATGTGCACGTATCGACTCTACCCAGAACACGCTTTTGTTTCCACTACATGACACAACCGCAGCGCAGAGGAGCACACTGTACAGATCATCATTTAAAGTTTTGTAAGCCGCGATGTGAACAAATGTGGACAAATGCTGCATTCTGGTGGGGTTATGGAATTATTCAGAGGTGCCAAGGCAAATAAAACAGAAAAGAAACCGCTAAATACAACTATGAAGGTTTAAGCAACTTGCAAATGTTATGCTAACACCAGCTAAAGTTGCGCTAACAGTGGCTAAATGCTACTATCGGCAGAATCCCCTTTTAGAATAGTATGATGTTGTAAAATATGAAATCCGTATGACCTGCGTGTCAATAGTGAGGGCTGTCCACTCTCTCGTTGGCCAATCAGAGGCCAGCAGTCTGTTCACGTTACATTAGCCACAGTTCAACGCTTTGGCCACAGCCAGAGGCCGGTCCTAAACAGAAACGGGAAGCGAACTCGCTGTGGGGCGTTGTTCGTAATATGTTACAACCAAAACAAATAAAGAGTAACGCAAAGACAGACGCGCTGACAATCACGACATACATTACGGAAAAGTTCAGCCTTGCCAAATTGTCTAGGGCCAGCTCTGCCGGTTTTGCCTTGTCTGTTGCTCATGATGAGCCCATTGCTGCACTGTGTATCGCCTCATTTATGCTTCATTCCGTACGTAAAAAGTGCGTTCAGAGCGTAGCTACTGCCACTGCCATGTTAAAAAGTGCGAAAAGAAAAACCAACACGGCCACAATCTGATACCGCTCCATTTTATAAACAAGAGACGGAAAAGGAAGTGAAGTTTAATCGACCAATCAGAAAAGCGTGTTTCTTGTTCACTGTTTTCATCTGTAGAAGGTTTTGCTACAGCGCCTCCACAGGCTGTAGAGGATTTCTGCATTTAGAATTATGATTCGATTGACAGTAAAGCGGCGTGAACGCGAACTGTGCCAGTTGGAAAGCTGAAACAGTGTTGCAATATTGGTCCCCAATCGAGTGTGAATGCGACCTTAATCTCTGCACTGTCTCATTCAGAACACCTGAAGACACCGTGGGATCGGCGGCGGGAGGAGAAGCTCATGAAGAAACTGGTGGAGATTGTCAACAACCGTAACGCCCTCGTGGAGGGGCTCGATGAGGACCGCCTCAGGTCAGAGAGACGTGCGCTCAACAGGAAGGGGACTGCTCAAAGGGACATATCCTGTGAATGTGGCTCATGAACCTGTGTTTACGCACCTCAGCGCTGGTGTTTTTTACATTTATACCAGCTTAGGCCGTGCTCACACTTGATCCACTTGAAGTGAACATAGTGTAAAATCTGTCAGAATCTGCTCTAGTTTGTGCAGCTGGAGAACGTAACCAGACTCTGGTGTGGATCAAAAATTCAGACACAAACCAAGAACCAACGGAAGCAGAACATCTATTTTATCACTGTTTAGGCTGTTAAAGACATAAAAACATAGACCAGGGGTAGGCAGGTTTGCTTGCTGGAGGCCGATTTTCTTCATTGTCAAAAGACCAAGGGCCAGACCCTCCAAGTGTAGTAAAGCATCACTCTCTCCAAATGTCAGTGTTGTACATCACATATGGCCTAAATGGGTGTCTTGATTTTCAATCTGTTAAAATGACAGTCAGCTTTCAACATTTTCCATCAAAGCTAAAAATATTCCGTAAATGACGGATTAATGACGGTTAATGTAACCTCTTTAACCAGAGAGACATCTGCAAGGTTTGGTTTTAGAGCCACGTGCTTCAAATACACAAAATACAGTCCAGAATGCATTCAATTACACACTGAAAGCTTAGAACCTCCCAAATTCTGCCACTGAATCAGTTCCAGACATATTTGTGACTCAACACAGATGGTGTTTGGGAGGGACTGTGTGGTGTCGGTGTAACTTATGGCATTTCGTCTGTGTTCTCAGAGAGGAAGAGGAGGACGAGCAGCTCAACCAACTCATGATGAACTTCAGTAAGTCACTAACACCACTACACACCAGGCGAGGGTTCCAACAAGGCTCTAAATCAACACCAGGGGGAGACATTGCACCACACACAGACGATATACAAATCATGACAAAAACACGGACAGTAAACGGTGAAATCATTTATTTGAGCTGAAACAACCAAGTCGTTTCCTTTAATCCTGTTCCTGGACCAACAGCATCAAAACTTAGATCTAAAGATAAGATAAGATAATCCTTTATTGATCTCACAATGGAGAAATTCACTTGTTACATCCAAGGGAAAGAGCGAATGTTTATTGTTTTTTCGGTTCCTGCTTTCGATACTTTAATTTTTTTATACCGTAGTGCCAAAACTTTTTTTTCCAATAACAAACTGGTATTGTTTAAAGGTACCCAGCCCTAGATATATGCACCACTGATATTTTTGGCCTACAGTGGTCCCTCGTTTACGAAATCTGCGAAGTAGTCAGCTTTTTTTTTTTTTTTACAACTATTATATATGTTTTAAGGCAGTAAAACTCCTCACCACACACTTTATACACTTTTCTCACTGGTTCACACATGTTCTCCCTCATGCCTGGTGTACACTGTGTGATTTTTAGATGTCACATTACAGACGTGGGGATGGTAACATCGTGAGCTGCACTCGTCTCCGCTGTGCGAAGGTTCAAACTAAGAGACAATTGTAGCTACGACTTAAGTTTTCAGTTTCAGGCTTCAGAAGGCGAGTGTTTAGCTGAGGCGAGCGCCACATGCTAGCAGTGTTTATTTTTCGAAGAGAAAGTCCTGTAAAACGCGGAGTCGGACCCGCTCATGCCCGGCCTGTGTTGCTGTGACTCTGTGATGTGCACTGATGTGTTGACGGGACGCTGTAGATCCTCTCTGCAGCGAGAGGAGGCTCACTCTACGACTAGCCAATCAGGACGCAGAACACAATGTGCATATGGCGTTCATACACTGTAAAAAAGATACAAAATTGTACTAAAAGTAATCTGCGAAAGGTGAACCGCGTTATAGCGAGGGACCACTGTACAGTATATTTAAAAAAACTGGTCCTGTCTATAATCCTGTGTTTGATGCTTCTACACTGTGAAATGTGTCAGTGTTGAACCGTGACAGCAGGGGGCGCTTTATTAGATTTGTAACTGATATAGAAAATGTTTTCAGAGCAGAATCTGAAAAAGACCTCCATTTTTTTATGTGTCAAGTTTTTGTGCTAGGTGGATGTTTTCATGAGGCACATGATTTTACACTTTCTGTATTTTCCTTTCAAACCACACATAAGGATGTTACTAAAGCCATTTGAGGAGCTGCATTCACTACATTTTTCTGTTTTGGCATTTCTAAGAAGTGAACTTCCGTATCAAATAATCAAAGTGCCTGTATATAGCTTTCATAAACTGTCATCCAACACACGCTCCTTTGAAAGAACAGCTGCTTTGTTCCAGAATATCTGCACAGATGACAGTCAGGCCCAGGATGAAGACACTAGGGTGGAAAAAAATGGACCAAAGTGATTTTTGGATTCAGCACATCAACATTGTCCTAAATCAGCTCATATTGGTTTCTCTGGAGCTCTGGGCACGTCATTCATCTAATTTGTCACTTGTTTTATTGTACTGTTATTTTAATCAGTATAAAACTTATAGAAACCATGGAATTCAGTCTTGACTTGGACTCTCAAGTCAGAGACTACCTTAGCTCCTCTCTGTCCCCCATCTAAATATTAAACTGTGGACTCTCCAATGTTTAGACAGGGTATTAAAAAGTATGAAAAGTTGATATTTAAAAAGAACATCAAATTAAGACCCTTAAAGGAGCAGGCCACCATACTTTGTTCTTACCTGAGCTTAGATGAGTTGATACATACTAGAGCCCTGCACGGGACGGGAAATCCCGTGGGACTTGCAGGACCCAACACAAATCTCGCGGGAGCAGGCGGGATTCAAACTGCCCCGGGCGAGCGGGCGGTCAGACCAAAACGCGTCGTGTCCCGATTGTCCCGACATGTCCCGTATAAGAAAACAACAGGGTGTTAGACACATGTGGACACGAGCGCAGCCTTTTTACGCCTCACCGCCAGTGAACACCAGGATGATGCAGAGATCTCCACGCTACAGCACCTTCACTGGCTGCTTTGCTCCACACTGACCAACCGGACTTACAGCTGAACTACACTCAAACCCACCGTTATCTCCTGGCACAGGTCAATTCAAAACTTGTCCAAACCTCCCTCTGTCTGGGTGCTGCACTTTGGATAAGCCATTAAAGCCAACGCACACCGAGACGCTTTGAAACGCAGTTTCATGATGTGCTCCGTCGAGGAAAACACAGGTTTTTACCTCTGCAGCAACACAGATGTCTCTATGGACTGTGACAAACAGGGAGACTGCTCTAAACTTTGTTGGGAGTTACGAGAGCAGCAGTGGAAAAAGACAAACCATTGTCAGAACTCCGCTCTGTGTCCTAGTGCGTACTCGGCGCTGGCCTTAAAAAAAACTTGGGACTTGCCGGGACCCGTGAGATTCCCCTGGGTGGACAGGGGAGGACACTCCCGCGGGAGACTCGGGAGCGGGCAGGGGGGGCGTCAGGAGCGGGCGGGAACGGGATTGAAATCCATTCCCGTGCAGGTCTCTAATACATACCTGTCTGGTCTTTGTGCGTGCCCGTGGAAGAGCTTTGTCGCTTCTAACTTCACCCCCGTTTGGAGCCATAGGAATATACAGGGAGAGGCCAAATGCTAACATCATCTTTAATTGGTTTGCGTGACTGAGCGCACACACAAAGACCAGACAGGTACGTATCAACTCATCTAAGCTCAGGTAAGAACATATCTCAGTATGTAAGAACAATGGCCTGTTCCTTTAATAAGTATTAAAAAGTCTTAAAATTATTTTCTATGGTATTAATTTTAGTTTTTGCATTTACTTTATTTGTATCCATCAAATTGACTGCGAAATTATATAAATGTTAAAATATACAGCACGACGTAGTTGCGTGCTCGTCCGTGTCTGCTGGCGCAAAACTAAGTCGATCGAAATGGGGAAATGTCAGTTTGCTGATTCCGGCCGAGATGTAGAAGAATTTAAACCTTGGTTGAAGCTGCTGAAGCGAGGCCTGTACAGTTTGAAGAGAGCTAGCCACAAAAGTGCTAAGCAACCGCGAGCAGCAGCTGCATCGTCCGGTACTGCAGATGCGATGCCAACTATCCCCAATGCAACCACTACGATTGGGACCTCTTACTGCTGTGCCCAGTGATGGCTGTGGATGTTGTCTCACCCGACATCAGAGCCACTTTGGCCCAGACAGATAATCCAGGTCAGAAACATGTGCACTATGACACTATGACAAGGGCACATGATACCATAGACTTTTTTTTTTTTTTCTACTTTCTTTTTCTTCTTTGAACATGTGAGCAACACAACGCACCTTTACAAGATTTTAGACATAAAGGCTGTTACAAATCAAAAAGACAAAAGCAAACTTGTCAGTTCTCTTGAAAAAAAAAAGCCTAAAAATATACAAATGCACATGTCCAAAAAGGAGTGAGAGAAGTTAAACTTATTTAACCCCACCCCTTATTCCAAGCACAGTTAATAAAATACATTTCTGTTCCTATATAGAGTTTCTCAAAACTCAAAAGAGAATAAATAAATGGTAATAATAACAAGATAAACTTTTTTTTTTTTTTTATGAAATAGAAGGCACACACATGAGACGAATCACTTAGAATCTTTAAATTCTGTTGTCTCATATTTCAAAAAAATGTTTCCTCTATATTTCTTCTTGAACCGATTCCTACTTGAGCATTGTTTTAGATCTGAGCTTAAATGATTCCATAATTTGGCACTGTAATGGAAACACAAAAACTTTCATAGTTGATTTGAATTGTTGTATTATAAATTTATGGTCATCAGCACTCCTGAGACTGTACACATTTTGTTGTGTGAGAAAATGTTTTGTATATTGTTTGGTTAGGTATTCTGCTGTACTCTAAACATTATTTGGGCTGTTTGATAATCTACAAGGTCAGCAAATGTAATGACTTTTGATTCCAAGAACAGTATGTTGGTATGATCTAGATAATAGGATTTGTTGATAATTCTCATGGCTCTTTTTGAAGACAAGTTAATGAAATCAGTGAACTTTCGTAATTATTTCCCCAAATTTCAGCACAATAGCTTAGATAAGGTAATACCAGTGAACAATACAAAATATGAAGTGATTTATGATCTAAAAGGTACTTTGACTTCTGCATTATAGAAATGTTTTATTCTCAATATGTTCTACATGACCTTTCCGTCGAATTTCATCATCAATTATTACTCCAAGAATTTTTTTTTTTTCACAATTTCAATAACTGATTCATTTATTTGTAATTGTACATTTAATTTCTTACTGCGCCTGCCAAATATCATTAATTTAGTTTTACTTAAATTTAAGGTCAGTTTGTTAGAATCAAACCATAATTTAATTTTTTTATTACTTCTATTAATTGATCATGGTTATCACCAGAACAAAACATATTGGTATCATCTGTGAAGAGGACCATTATCAAGCATGTTGAGATGTTACATAAATCATATATGTACAAGTTAAACAGTTTAGGGCCCAACACTGACCCCTGGGGGACTCCACAAGCAACGTTCAAGCACATCTTCACAAACTGTTGGCGATTACGTAAATAACTTTTGATCCAATTTAAAACAACTCCTCTGATACCGTATCTCTCTAATTCATTTACTAGAATATGATGATCTATAGTGTCATAAGCTTTTGTCAAATCAATAAATAACCCGGCTACATGTTTTTTGGAGTCAATGGCATTGGTTATTTCTTCAACTGTATCAATTATTGCCAGGGATGTTGATCGTTTTTTCCTGAAACCGTATTGATTGTCGGTAAGCGGTAGAGCTAATGTAGAGCTAACAGCTGTAGCTGTTGTCAGAGTTATGACCTGCTCTTCAGCAGCATTAGTGTATTTTATTTAGGGTCGTTTGCGTTGGCTAATAAGAAGCTCTATAACCATATGTTATTGGTTAATTGTAATAAGGCATATTCAATCCAGAAAATATAAGAATGCACAGTGCTGGGACAGACTTAAAAATATAGTTTTCCAAGCGAATATACTGCAGGTAACGGTCATATTGCATTTTGAAAAGAAAGAGATGAACAATTGTCAAGAAAGATTAACAAGAAAAATTTGAGTGAATTGACAAAAGAGTGGAATATGGCAAAAAAATCCTGATGTGCATTAGGGAAGGGAAGGGAATCTTATTTGTATAGAGCTTTTTATATGACATAAGTCACACCCAAAGCGCTTCACACATGAAAGGGAGGGGTTCATTCACTCCATGCTGATTTTGTAGCCACAGTTTCCCCTGGGGCAGACTGACAGAAGCGAGGCTGCACACATCTGCGCCAACGGTCCCTCCGACCACCACCAACCACTCACACATAGGCATTGGGTGAAGTGTCTTGCCCAAGGACACAACGACGAGCCAGGATTCGAACCCCTGACCTTCCGATCATGAGACGACCCGCTCTACCATCTGCGCCACTGTCGCCACATTACATGTGTATCCATATTAAAAGTAAATTTGAAACATTTTAGCATAATTTAGATTGATTTAAAATTTACATTATTTTATTGGACGAGTAGATTTAAAATAAATAAATAAATAGATGCCTGCCTCTTGCCCGGTGGGAAAGTACCTTAAAGGCTTAAAGCAGTACTAAATAACTTGTTTACCTTAATAAATCCTTTCCGTAGTCCCTCTGGGGGTAATACAAGTGTTAATGGGATGATTGGGGGGTCTTTCATCTCCCCCTGGTGTCTCTGGCCAGAAAACCACAATTGCAACTTGCCTGCCACCGGGTCAGAGTCACCAATACACACTAATGGAATCACGAAGAAGAAGCTAACAGGCAAAGCTAACAGCGGGCTAGACCCACTTAAACAGTATTTACAGCCAAGTTTAAGTGAAAAAAATGATCTCCATTGTGTAATTGGATGTACAATATCCCTCTCTCCCTTTGTCTTTTCTGTCAGCATAGTATTTACGCTCACGGACAATTAATAAGTAAAAAAAAAACACAACATGCTACGACACCTGCAGTGGCGCTTATGGCCTCTAGGCTGCACGAGTTACTTAGTACTGCTTTAATGTATGCCAAAGTTATGTTCATTCAGTGGTCTTCCATCTATCTAATGAGCATGGAAAATAATCTTTTATAGTTTATCTTAATTGCTATGATTATATTCTCAAAATGCAACCTTTTATTAGGTTAAGGTGCGGTGCCGGGAGGTTTTAAAGTTTTTAAAGGAGGTCTTAAAAAAGTTGCATATACCCTGTTAGAACAAGCCCATATTACTGTCCACTTGAGCAGCAAAACTAAACAAACCAATATTAGTTTCATGTTCAGTCAAAGGGTGTAGAACTGGCCCTTTTCTGTTGCTGGACATTGTTTTAAAGTCTCTTAACTGCAAGTGAAAAACAGCTAAGTGCTTGGTGCTTTTAACTAATGGCCAACGCAACGATTTTGACCCTGATGAATGAGCCGTGTTTTGTGTGGGTTGAAATTTGAACGCTTCACAACGTCGGCCTCGGTCGCTTCCACCATGCTTTTACCTAATGACTGCAAAATGCTAAGTAGACACTAGTGTATGATAAATAACCTTTTAACAAAACACAGTCTTCATACACAACAGTGACCTGCAGTGTCATTAAACCTCCAACTCAAGGGTTCGGAAAGTTTCTGCACCAAACAGTCACCCTGGAAATATTGTTCAAAGTATGTAAATTAGAGTAGTGGCAAAACCTGGAAATGGCCGTTGCAATGAAATGAGAGGTGGGTCCAGAATGTTTTGATGTTCATCCACATTTTAATTGCAATAGTTCAACCTTCGAATGGATTGTTACTGCTTGACCAGCATTGTTCAGATGATGATGGTAAATGTGTGAAATTTCATAGAAATGTTCCATAAATGGGATTTTTTGGTAGTAAAAAGTACCAGGCATAGAAATAAAAAGCCTTTTCAGTGTCCGTTAGCCCTCTCAATGTATTTTTCCCATAGCCTTTAGACTCAAACATCCAAAATTATGAACAATCCAGATGTTTTCAACCATCAACCACATTAAGGTCAAAGCATATAGGAATCATTGATGAATGTACAGATCTTTTAAGATTTGACTTGAAAATTATTAAGAATTAAATGCTTGATAATATTCAGTTATGAAGCCTAGGTGTTAATTCAACCTGGTAGACTCATTTCAGCGTCACCTACCTCCAGCTAATGGTCGCTTCCGAGAGGGCCACACCTCCACCTCAGCATCAGCATAAGCTGTAGCAGCCAATCATCGCCCTCGGTCCCGCTTTTAAGCCCCAGCAATCATGGTTCATTCGCTTCCCAGCTGCGCTGGGACCCACATCCGCCCCGTCTCCACCTCTTCTGCCCACGGCTTCTCCCTGCTGCATCCTTCACGGGTCTCCTATACCACCACCAGTGTCCAGCCTCCGGGGGCAGACGTCCCTAATTCCAGGCTGTTCATCCATACTGACTTACATGCATACATCGATGTCTACCGCCGGGGTCTGATCAGCAACACTAATACATGTCAATAAATCTTCCTAATCGCTGCTTTTGTCTGTTTGAGTCTATCCAGATTGAATTTGCTTTTACAGGACTGTATATGTTTACTAGCCTGATAAACCACACCCACTTATTTCTGCGTGAAAGAAGGTGGGTCTGAACACACACGGTAAACAAGTTGCTGATTGGCGGCTAAGGCCTAGCGAACCAATCACGACCGTCACAAAGAATTGACCAGGTTACGTCACTCGCTGCGCCGCTATGTTGTTAGTTCAATTAACAACGTTAACATTAGCCAAAACTAATCATGGATAAAGTAGTCGAGGATTTTGCCTCTGCGTGCTTGTGAGTTTATATTCTGTTCATATTTTGTGAGTTGGACTACAGCTGTCGTCACGTCCGCTAATTGCTAATTGGTTTATTTCACTGAATCTGTGCGCGTTAGGCCCGCCCGTTCAAACTGCTCCAATTGCTCCGTGACCAGACTAACTTCCCTGTATGGAATGGACAGGGAATAGTATGGCAGAGCCAGGCAATATGTTTACACCATATACATATATACAAACATTTTACCTTTTTTACAATTGTATTGCATTTTATTACATGATGGTAAAAAAAAATGGTAGATAAACAATGCTCCCCTTCACAAACAATCTTTTAGTTTGTCTGAGCTCAAGCTGAAAGAGGAAAAAGACAGAATATGACCAATATAACAGTTCTTTAAAGATTTACAAATTTTTGTGGGAGGAGTTATTGTTTTTTACAGAGTATAAACGATAACTGTATCTCAAATTCTGACATTTTATCAATGAAAAGCGTTTTCCATTTTTACATAACTTGCTATTAGCATTAGCCTCATTGACCAATCACAAGATGGCCACCATGTTTGCTTTGTCAACAAACGTCATGTCCCATCTAGAGTTTTATTCAATACCTTTGGGGATGTGCTCTATTTTAAAACAATGACTACTTTAAGTCTTTTCTTGTTCCTCAGAATCCCTTTGGTCAAAACTGCTGCAAAATGCAAAGAAAAGTTTGACTTTGATGTAAAAATATATTGTTTAATTTTATGTTTGACCTCATCATCTCGGACTGAAGCAGGTCACCAAATGTACTATAGAGAACATGAAATGTTTTTATCACTAACTGGACAATGTTGTTCATTCTCCTGTGTGCAGACTTGAAGAAGGACAAGAGTAAGAAGAAGTCTCCCATGTCCCGACTGTTCGGCTGGAGCAGTAAGGCCTCGTGACGTTTGGCCTGTGAGGATCTCCCGTGTGTTTGCAGAACCTGCTCGACACTTGAACCACGTCTTACTGCTTTACTGATTGATACTGTGACACTACAGGAGGAACCATGTTTTTGAGGCCATTTTATTTTGAACTCTCTTCCGACTGTGCGATGGATCCAGTTTTCTCCTCTGACACTGATCCTGATCAAACCGATGATGGTGTGGACTTCACTTTGTGGCATCGCTTCGGCAAACTATCTGCAATGGTTTAAATACGGACTAAGCAAGACTCAACCAGGAATAAACCAAGACTAATCTTTTGTATTATGTTTTTGCAAATGCTTCGAGTCCTAGAGTCCCATAACAACATAATGGGAGTCCAATTTTCAGTGTGACTTTCTATAATTCATAAAAACAGAACTGAATGCACATTTAAAAATGCTACCATTTTATTTGAACACTGAAGCGCTACAAACCCCATCGTCTAATGCAGGGGTTCCCAAACTTTTTTGGCTGGGACCCCAAAATTGACACGTTAACAACTCGGGACCCCCATTGTATAAAGTTATTGCCTCTTACGCTACTTTAGGGAAGAAAAACATTTTATAATCAAGTTAACATGTATCTAAACAGTTTATTTTGAATAACTGAATGGATTTCACTCATTATAGGCTGGTTTACATGAAAAAAATGTACTAAAACAGTAGCATTTTTCTTTTTGTTTCATCTTAAAATCATCTGGGGACCCCCACCCAAGGCCTCGTGAACCCCAGAGGGGTCCCGACCCCCACTTTGGGAACCACTGTCTAATGTACGTTAACTAGTAATACGTCCAGCTTTTTACTAGTCTGTCTAGCCAGAATACACGCTTTTCCTATTCTTTACAAAGACGTGCAGAGAAAAGCCGGATATGATGCAAACAGCATGTGGTGTACAGTATTTTGTAAACAAGGAAGTTGGTGGTTTTGCGAAGCTTCGGCCAGAAGGGCGGAGACTAATGTGTGTCGTTTCTGCTGTAAAAATTTTTAAGGAAGAAGGGGTCATTAGCAACTCAGATTTAAACTTTGGAGAATTCAACACAAATGCACATCAGTGGAACATATTAATACAGTTATAGCAGCGTCGGGCAAATCATTGTAAAGTGCAGGGCAAGGACATACTGTCAGATACATGGAGGTAGTGAAATAGTGCAACAATGCAAAGTCCAGTTCAGAGCCGTTGTTGCGGTGGATGTGGTTATTGTCCATGGGAGTGAGGCAGAGAAGACTGGAGGGCAGTGTTCAGCAGTCTCTCAGCATGAGGATACAGGCTACACAATTCACAACATTCTAAAGAGCCTATAGTTTAAAATTGAGGTGGAGCAGCTGAAAATTCCATGACGGTAACTATGGTAACAACGGTCAAAATGCAGATTTCTAGGGTTATTTTATTGCTAATTTCTCTGTAATTCCCGGGTCAATTCAGATGAAACAAAAACTGTCTCAAAGTTCAAAGTCCTCTCTTCCAGCTCATATGAACTGTGGTCTAATTATTTCCTCATAAAAGTCCAAAAGTGGAGACAATATTCAAAAACATGAGCGTGATGTTGGTCAGTAGAATAAGAATAATGTGAATCTAATCCCTGTCAAATAATAATCAGGGTAAACATTTGGACATTTCTTTCAAACACTTTCACTTCCACAGTAACCTGTGGTGCTAAAAAAAAACGGTGATAAGTGATAAGAATGTCGACCCACAGACCACAGCCTCGTGAAAAAGCTGACCCTACAAATAGTCCTGTCAGTGTCCTCTGGCAGAAACCAAATGCAAAATACAAATAATACTAAAAATACAAATACAAAACATTTGGACATTTCTTTCAAAAACTGTTTCTCTCCCATAGGCATTGGCACCTGCTCCGACTGAAATAGAATTCTAGAACATGAGCGTAACCTCTTAGTTTCAACTTGTTTGTCAAAAAACTAAAACAGAAGTAAGGTGCAGGGCCTTTAAAGCCCATCATAACCCCGTATCCACTTGAAGCACTAGGAACGTGTGTCTGTTGAGAATTGTTATGTGAGTGACTTTGACAATCATTTGTAAATGATATACAGTGGGGCAAAAAAGTATGTAGCCGAAATCCAATAGGAAGTCTATGGGGAACTGACCAAATACTTTTTTGCCCCACTGTAAGCATATGAAAGTTTTCCAGTAAAACCCAGACTGCACCGAGTGTTTATTATAGACTTTATTGTCCCGTACAGAAAGGTGTCCTCTGTGTTTGACCCGTCCTCCGCAGCGCCTCAGCTGCTCCTGCTTTTCCTTTCTGTTCAGAGGAAGGACCTCTACTCATCTTTGTAAAGAATAGGAAAAGCATGCAGACTGGCTGGCACCGGCAGGCAAGGTTAAAACTGTCAGGAGCACCCATCATCTGCATGATCTTAGTCAGGATTGGGTTTACGGACACTCGTAATCCTCTGTTATTGTAAGCATTCTATCGTAGGTGACAGGAAGTGAGCAGTGACCATATGATACAGACGGCATCTTTGGAAGTGCCCAAAACACATCAGCCGCAGAGGGAAAAGTCACAAATAGTTAAAAACAGCTCAGAGGGATGCAGCACTCTTGAAACTTCGAAAATAATGAATTTTAGGCCGGGATTGCAGAACCATAGAAAAACATTTTGTGGCCGAGTAGAAAACTGAAAAAAAAATCAAAGAAACTGTCAAAGACTTTAGAAGAAACAAGCATAAAGCCGCCAGAAATCCATTATTGCTGTTAACCGACCTGTTCAGAAGTACAAAGCCTTTTTTGTTTGGAAGTGGATATTTAGCCGGGACCAGCTTTTAGTTTGTTTACGCTAATGTGTCTGCTCAGGAGGGACGGTCTGCTGTGAATGACACAATTTAGAATCAGGAACAGGGATATGGTTACTTTAAGGTTAGGGTTATTTATATTTTCCGTCCAAAAATGCTAGCACTAACCATGCCAAATTCAGGCATTTGGGACAATTTTTGTTATTTTTCACTTTGTCTTCACTGTGGACAAGAGCGAAGTCCCATGTCCGGGCATGTGATAGCCTACATCCCTGAAATCCACAGGGCGACTTCTTTCTTTATGGAAAATGTTACGTTTGTGTGATGTTTTTACGAACTGTGTATGTGTGCTATAGGCCAAACAATGTGTTACTTTTTCATGTTCCAGTTCCACTAAATTGTGGTTTTAAAGTCTCCAAAAAAGGTAAACTTAGGCCCAATCTCAATTCTCTTTTCTACCCCTACCCCTTCCCCTAGCCCTAGCCCTTGCCCTTTCCCTACACCCTGAAACCAAGGGCTAAGGGCGAGGGTTGAAAATACCACCCTAAGAAA
This sequence comes from Neogobius melanostomus, assembly GCA_007210695.1. NCBI lineage: Eukaryota > Metazoa > Chordata > Actinopteri > Gobiiformes > Gobiidae > Neogobius > Neogobius melanostomus. The sequence goes on from VHKM01000617.1 coordinate 115,082, forward strand.
TGGGACAGCCCTCCATTTGACTGCATTTACTATTAACACAGATGATAAGGTTATGTAAAAATAATAATAATAATAAACAAAATAAAAGCAAGCCTACTTGTATAGAGCATGTTTCTACTGAACCAGTTTATCATTTGACTGATGCTGTTTTGTAACACCTAAACAGCAGGACTCGGTCTCAGCCCAAACCCTACAGATTTCATCTATTTCTGCTACATTCTCCTTCCCCCTGTCCGTGCGTTGCTGTGGCTGCAGCCAGAGCTGCGAGAGATCAGCCCATCCGCTCCTGTAGCGCATTCAGCGGGGACAGTCAGAGGTAGACCCGCTCGCACTGCGCACAGGGCGGGGATAGGCACCCGCAGCCTCCGCTCTGAGCCCCGGGCCTGAGCGGAGGCTGCCGAGGTGCGCTCAGACCGGGGACAGACCGCCTCGGACCCGGGCTCAGAGGACAGCGGCGCGGGGAGAAATCGAGCGCAGCAGCGAGGCACTAAACCCCCTGTGTCATGTCAATAGCGAAAGTTTGGGAGCGTTCGCAGCAGCAAAGCGAAAACGTAGAAGTGACACGTTTATAGCAATGGACTGTTCTAATTGTTGCACAAAGCGAACAAAGTCATGAACGAAGCGTTCTGCATCTTTATTAATGTTCTAAGAGTGCTTAATGAAGATATTCGTGAATTCATTTCGCAGCTTATTTCCGTGTTTTGTCAAACTCCTCCTACCCCTTCGTCTGAAGTGTGCATCTGAAAAACCCTCGCTGGAAGGGCTATGTGGCCCTCTCCCTCACCCCTACCCCTCACCGCAAAATAGAATTGGGACACCCCTTCGTCTCTCGTGAACGCGCACAACGAAGGGAAAGGGCTAAGCGGAGGGCTAAGGGGAGAATTGAGATTGGGCCTTAGTCTCTAACTTTGCAATTAACCACATTACAATGAACCTATTAATCAGAGCAATAATCAGTCTGAATAAGAGTTGATTTAGGACAAAACACAACATGTGAGAGCACCGTTCAGTCAAAGTCCCAGTTAAGGTCCAACGTTTTGTGAAACATCATCAGCAAACAAATGTGAAGTTTCAATGTAGACAAAAGGGCACATGCTTTTTTCTATATTCATCTGTTCCTGCCCACATCTCCCAAAGAGCACCTGGTACGTATAACACCAAGGATCCAGTGAGCACCTCCGGCGAGCCCCATTTTGAAATTTGGACTTTTAAAGGCAGTCCTTGCATGGGTATTAATGTCACCACTATCCTCCTGCAGCTGGTTTGAACCACTTTCTGCAAGTTCCACAGTGCAATTACTGTTCAGATTGATCAAATGACTTTTTTGATGATAAATGTATTAAATTAGATGAATATCCAGGTGAAAAACATATTGCTATTTCACACTGTCCCAAATGACCTGTAACATCCTGTCCCATTTGGGATAGGATTGGGTTAAATTACTGGCATATAGGCCTCCTGTGCTCCATAGCACAATGCACAATTGTATATATGTTATATATACAGTGTTTTAATCAGTTAAATATCAGACCCTTATGAGTAAATCAGGCAGATGTCATTTCTGAAACTCCACGTTTTTTGAAGTAAACTTCCTTTTTGACTTCAGAGTAAAACTTTATTTGTCCTTATAATAGACCCCCAGAGCATATTGACTTTTGCTGATAGTAATAGGCCATTTGCTTGTGCTGTCCCAAATGCTCAATCAACAATACAGACCCGGCTAAATATCCACTGCCTTTTTGTTTTGGTTTTATTATAATATATCTTCTTTCTAGGCATCGGTTTGGGTTGCCAGATCTTGTGGCAGCACTAGTCAATTTAAGGCCTAGCCAGATTAGTTGGAGGGTTACGTCTGGCCCCCAGCTCATCTCCCCACATTAACAAATGCGTTATTTCCTGAGGTTTATAGAATGAGTTCATTGTCCTTTCTCATAGTAAATGTTGGTTTTGCCTGATTATTGAACCAGACGTGGTAGTAACCTGTGGTGCTACAAAAAAAGTCAACCCACCACATGAAAAATCTGAACCCCACAGAATAATGTGTCTGAACTAAACGCTGCCTTGCTTCCACAATCCCACGAGCTATCCCCACTCAAAACCAAATGAATGCAAATTAGTGCTGTTTTTATTTGAAAAACAAAAGCAAAACAATAACCTGCTTCTACAAATGTGTGGATGTTTAATACGTGAATGAGTGTTTTGAACCATTTCTTTGCTTCCAAGTGAAATAAAAGAAGTTTGATCCTTTTTTTTTTATTAATGGTGAACTTGTGAACACCTGGCCTTGTTGTGGCTTACATTACCACATTGCCATGACATGTTGGGACAATCAGGAGTTGTCAGTAGGATAGACATTTGACCTGCCCCGTCTGATGGTCAACACGGCACTGAAAACAGGCTTGATGCCAACAACATAACTTTAATATTCCATAGTTGGATTATCGCTTTTTCCCCTCTTGGGCTGACACTGTCCTTACTGCAGGCCACCACCAGGGGGCACCTCCTGCACACCTGAACTGCACATGAGGGAATTAGAAACGCTATTTATTTCATCATATTCTACTAGTTCTATCTTAAATGAATAATAACGTATTTTAGCCGGGCTTTAAGTTGGAAGGTTCTGGCTGAGATGAATGGGTTTCATGTTTTCTTTAGCTTTTCTCCGACAGATAATTATGAAAAACAAAGAATAAACGTATTTATAAATCTATCATTTCTCTATTTTTTTAATGGAAGTTGTACTAATTCCACCACATTAATAACATTATCTGTGATAACTTTGACTTTGGGAATGGCAGGATTAAAGTAGTTGGCAGTAAGTAATTGGTGTGTTATTGTAAAAGGTCAAACAAAGTTGTATTTTTAAGAATTAAGAAACGTGACAAATGATGATCATTCTTAATCAACATAAAGACGCACTCGTGGAGGGAGTTCCGTCGTGGTTCAGTCTGCGGCGTTTGCAATCAAACGTTTCAGCGGGATCTGACCCCATTATTATTAATTATTAGGCCCGAGCGGCCTGCCGTCGCAAGGGCCTATTGTAATCGCAACGCAGTGCGCTCTGCGCACTGTACCTAGGTGCGCGGAAGCGCTGTCCCCATGTTAAACGTAAACTCACCGTGTAAAACAGTGACTGCACTGTGACACCCCTTTATACTTATTATTGCAGCTAAATGAATGGGGGTATATGGCCAACTGTCATACGGAGTCAAACCTCCGAGCCCCACGGGTGAGTGGGGGTGGTTGAGAGCTTTCCAAAAATGTATAATATGTTGTTGTCGCGAAAGCGACTATATTGTTTTTGCAAGAAATATTCTTCTTCTTCTTCTTCTTCTTTCTTCTGCTCTTTGAGCAGCAATTTGACCCCCTGAACATAGTTGAAAACTCACCAAACTTTGCCCAAAATTCAGGTCCGGTGAAAAATTAATTTAAATGTGTGTTTCGTTTTGGGGAAATAAAAAATGGCGCGTCAGCGCCACCTACAAAAGTGAAAATACATTGCACCTATGGAGGAGGGGCCAACGTCAACTTTGTCGTAGAGCGACGAGATTTGGTACAGACATTCGTCATGTGACGACAAACAAAATATATTATTGTGGCCACGCCCCCAGACAAACTGGAAGTCCGCCATTTTGACAGGAAGGTGGGAAAATGCTGAGTCAGCGTTTTCGCTGACGTCGCATTTTAACGAACTCCTCCTAGGGCGTTTCACCAAATGAGCTCCAGCTCATCTCGAGATGTGGGGCATCAAAAGTTATCCACATTTTTTGGCTAAGTTTTACGGTTTGTGTGCGGCGAAGCCGCAATCTTTACGAAGAATTTGCGACTTAACGTAAACAACAAAATGCTCCCAAACTCCGATTAAAAATCGGAAATATACATTTTATTGACCTTTCACCCCCGGACACAACAAATGTGAAAATGTGACATTGGGCGCAATAGCGCCCCCTCAAGGCTGAGAACAAAAAATGCATTATGGGAAAAAAATTAGTTTCTCGGAAATGGATCAAATTCGGCACTAAAATAGTTGATGGCATCCCGGTCAAAAAAGCCATTGAGACCCATACTGTATTTTGTACGGTGTTGCCATGGAGACGACCGAGGCCCCCATGTTATCCTAATGGGACTGACATAAATCTCATATTATACACAATCACAGCGCATTAGTGCCCTCTGTAATGTGCTTGTGGACAGGGGTCATAGAAGTACGGCCCGTCAGGGCCGTCCGATGCTGCTTGTGAAATAAAAAAAGATTGTGGGCGCACCAGCGCCCTCTGCAGGTTGGAGCCATTATTCACATGGAGAGGCTAAAAATGTAGTTTCGATGTTTACTGACAAAGATTTATGGCACATCAGGGAAAAAAAACTAGTAGGCACATTAGCGCCCTCGGTACTGTTACAAAGGCGCTAAAGGAGGCATGGCCCGCGAGGGCCCTTAGATGCCGCTTGCGGCTTTAATTATTATTGTTTTTGAAGTGTTAAGACTCACTTATTTAGACAGGCCTAGTGCTGGTCTATTTAGTTTAGTTTTGCAGCTGTTGATGTTTTTATGTAAAGCATTTCTGTTCTGCCGAGTATTGTCGTAAATGCTCCATTTTCCCATCAAGAATGTAATGTGTATGTGTCTCCACTAGGAGCACTGTCCCAACTGCTACTACACATTTATAAGCATGTGGTTGTTCGAGCAAGTATGCAGTAAACAAGACGACTGCCAGCACGTCCGTGTCTGTCCTCTTTCCTAATCGTTATCCATCCTGTCTATAAAACATAGACATATGTGACATGGTGTCAGAAGTAAATCATGGAGCAACTAAAGCCACCAAACGGTTTGTGCCTAGAAGGTAATCTGGCCGAAAACTCGGATCCAGAAGTTCGAACTGTACCTGATAGCTAGCGGTATCTCCGAGAAGTCCCAGAAAGTGCAATGTGCGACTTTTTTGCATGTTGCCGGAGATGAAGCGATCAAGGTTTTCAACACGATGGACTTTGAGGAAGATGAAGATGACCTAGAAACACTAAAAGAAAAGTTTCGTACGTACTGTGAGCCGCGAAAAAATATAACATACCTAAGACATATGTTTTTCACGAGGGCTCAAGGCAAAAATGAAAGCATTGACGCATACGTAACTGACCTCAAGAACAAGGCAAAAGACTGCGAGTTCGGGCAACTCACTGATTCCCTTATCAGAGATCGTATTGTATGTGGAGTGGATAATGCGCAGGTTAGAGCCAGGTTACTGCGGGAGCCAGACCTCACCCTAACTAAAGCAGTTGACATTTGCAGAGCCAACGAAGCCACACAAAGTCACATGAAAGCTCTAAATGAGGAAAGTGACATTGCTGTAAATAAAGTTGCAAAAGCTAAACTACCAAGAAAGCCCAAAGCTAGTGAAGGCAAAGACTGCGGCAAGTGTGGATACAAACACGAATACGGCAAGTGCCCCGCATACGGCCAAACCTGTAAACTATGTTCACGCAAAAACCACTACGCTCGAGTGTGCAGGTCTAAAAAGCCAAAGGATTATCACAAAAGGACAGATAGAAGTGTAAATGAGATTGAACAGGAGCAGAACGAGCTGTTCATTGGAGCAATACACTCAAACAGAAAACGATATGTCAGAAAGCAGACAAACAAAGATGACAAAATGTGGAAAGGACTGAAAATAAATGGCCAAAAACTTACCTTTCGACTTGATACTGGTGCTGATTGCAACGTGTTACCGCTGTCAGCTTTTAATCAAGTGGCCGCAAAAAACGTGCTTCAAGAATCCAGTTTCAAACTAGTGACATACTCTCGCCACAAGATGGAGCCATTGGGCAAGGCAATACTGAACTGCGAATACAAGGCTGAAATCTATCAACTGGAGTTTCAAATAATAGAGTCAAACTTACCAGCAATATTAGGAGGAGATTCTTGTGCAAAAATGGGACTAATCAAAAGACTTTACAATGTTGGGAAAGTCATGGACACTGACATTTTCAACGAGTACAAAGATGTCTTTACAGGATTAGGGTGTGTACCTGGACTACACCATATTAAGATTGATCCAGCAGTGCTACCTGTAATCCACCCACCGAGAAAAGTTCCAATAGCACTGAAGGACCAGATCAAGACTGAGATTGACAGAATGGAGCAGCTTGGAGTTGTGGAAAAAGAAACACAGCCCACAGATTGGGTTAACAGCATGGTAACTGTTCAAAGGCCCAACAAGAAGCTTAGGATTTGCATTGATCCGCAAGACCTCAACAAAGCCATTAAAAGAGAACATTACCCACTTAGGACAGTAGAGGAAGTGGTTGCAGAGATGCCCAATGCAAAAATCTTCTCAGTTCTGGATGCCAACCATGGGTTCTGGCAGATACAGTTGGATGAAGAAAGTTCAAAATTGTGCACATTTAACACGCCATTTGGTCGTTACAGGTTCAAGCGACTTCCCTTTGGTATTTCTTCTGCGACGGAAGTGTTTCAAAAGTACATTGCGCAGCGGCTAGAGGATTTAGAAGGAGTTGTGAATGTTATGGATGATATTCTAGTATGGGGAAAAGACAAAGAACAGCATGATAAAAGGCTGAAACAACTTCTTGACAGAGTCAGAAGCATCAACCTAAAACTGAACAAGGACAAATGCAAAATCGGACTGACAGAAATCCAGTATATTGGACATATACGGACAGCAGAAGGTCTGAAGCCAGATCCAAGCAAAATAAGAGCCATCGCAGAAATGCCTCAGCCAGAAGACAAAGCAGCGCTGATGAGATTTCTAGGCATGGTGCAGTACTTGGCAAAATTCATTCCCAACTTATCAGAGGTGAGCGCTCCTCTTAGAAAACTCTTGGAAGAGGATGTTGCATGGCATTGGGAATTACAACAGGTTCAAAGTTTTGAAAAGCTAAAGACTCTTGTAAGCAATACACCAGTACTCAAGTACTATGACATAAACAAAGAAGTGATGTTTCGGGCGTCTTGGCCCTTCATCAGACAAAAGCGTGCCACAGATGCACCTGTATTTATGTGGGCTGATTGCCCACATAAATACAGGTGCGTCTGTAGCACACTTTTGTCTGATGAAGGGCCAAGACGCCCGAAACGTTACCTTGGTGTAATTAATAAAATCGCTATTTGGGAGCTAAGCAAGCTGTGCGGATCTTTCTTGTTTCTTTGTATTTTCCCTCGGTCCGGCACGCTTTTTAAGTTTTTTTGGGATGTGCGTGTCTTCCTCCTTTATAAACAAAGAAGTGACCTTGTCAGTAGACGCCAGCTCAGAGGGTTTGGGAGCTACACTGATGCAAGAAGGACAGCCAGTGGCTTACGGTTCGAGAGCACTGACAGATACACAGAAGCGATATGCTCAAATCGAAAAGGAGCTTCTAGCAATTGTATATGGATGTGAAAAATTCAAGCAATATTTATATGGTAAACATGTCAATGTGGAGTCGGATCATAAGCCGTTGGAGGCTGTGTTCAAAAAAGGACTTCACAAAGCCCCACCAAGACTGCAAAGGATGCTGATGCGACTGCAGGCCTTTAACCTGCAGGTGTCCTACAAGCCAGGAAAAGACTTGTACATTGCTGACACGCTCAGCAGAGCATTTCTAAAAGAGCAAACCGAAGTGTTGGAGGAGGAGCTACAAATTAACTTTCTCTCGTCTAACCTCCCCGTCTCTGAAGAGAAACTGGCACAATTCAAAAAAGCAACAGCAGACGATAATGAACTACAGCAAGTCAGAAATGCAATCATGTCAGGATGGCCTGAAAACATGAAACAGGTTCCCTGTGAAATAAGAAAATACTGGACATTTAAAGAAGACATTACTTGTTCAGAAGGACTATTGTTTAAAAATGAAAAAGTGATTGTTCCTTACAGCATGAGAGCTGAAATGCTGCAAAAGATACATGGAGCCCATCTAGGCATTGTTAAATGCAAAGAGAGAGCAAGAGACATCCTGTTTTGGCCTGGTATGTCAAAGCAAATTGAGGACACTGTCATGAAATGTTCCATTTGCAACAAATACAAACGCAACAACGTGAAAGAACCTCTCATGTGTCATGAAATACCAGACAGAGCTTGGGCAAAAGTTGGACTTGATTTGTTCCACTTTGATCAGGATGAATATCTGCTATGCGTGGATTACTACTCAAAATACCCCGAGATAACAAGACTTCCAAAAAAACTAGTAAACAGGTGATTATTGCCCTCAAATCAATGTTTGCTCGACATGGAATCCCTGATATTGTCATGTCCGACAATGGACCCCAGTTTGCAAGTGAAGAGTTTAGCCAGTTTGCAAAGACTTGGGAGTTTAAGTACATCACTTCAAGTCCTGGATTTCCTCAATCAAATGGACAAAGTGAAAGAGCTATTCAGTCGGTGAAAAACCTCCTCAGGAAGGCAAGAGAAAGCCAAGGTGACCCATATCTTGCACTTCTTGATTACAGGAATGCACCAATAGATGGAATGAAACTGTCATCTGCCCAAATGTTAATGGTAGACGGCTGAAAACTGGACTACCAACAAGTGCTACTCTACTAAAACCAGAGCTACACGAAGACGCTCACAGGCAGCTCAAGAAAAGACAACTAAAACAAAATATTACTAAGACCGTGGATCAAAAGAACTTCCTGTCTTAGAAGAAGGAGAGTCTGTTCGAATCAGATTTGGCAAAACTTGGCAACCTGCAGTTGTTCAAAATGACTATAGCCTGCCACGTTCCTACATCGTTCGCACACCTCAAGGTAATGTCTTCAGACGGAACAGGAAACATCTGCTCAAATGCAAGGAGGATGTTCGCGAAAATGAAAGTACTGACATTGAAACACCAACTCAGGAGGACAATCCTGCAGTTCCAGAATCACCACCACGATCTGAATGCGCTGTTAGTGAGACTCTAACACCAGCTCAAAATGGTCTAGCAGTAAAAACATCTCGCTACGGTAGAGTGATAAAAACACCCAAAAGATACTCTCGGCAATAAGAAATAATGCTTAAATATTACCTTGTTAATGTTGTTTAGCACTTTATCTGCATCAGAAAATACTTGGTTCCATAGTTTGTTTTACAAATAGCAAGACAGTTACATATTGTGCCATTACTATTTTTTTTGTAATATGTGCATAATATTGGTTACATGTTTGAAAAAAAAAAAAAAAGGGAGATGTAATGTGTATGTGTCTCCACTAGGAGCACTGTCCCAACTGCTACTACACATTTATAAGCATGTGGTTGTTCGAGCAAGTATGCAGTAAACAAGACGACACGTCCGTGTCTGTCCTCTTTCCTAATCGTTATCCATCCTGTCTATAAAACATAGACATATGTGACAAAGGATTAGCCACAGATCAATGAGTAGTTCAACAAACATCACGGACAGTGAGATACTGAAGGAAGTCATTGGGACGTGTTCAAATCTTTACATTGAATCGAAATAGTTGACGCAGGAAACGTCTGTGTTCATTGAGGAGGAGTTTTTATCTCAGAACTAAAATGAAACAACTAAAAAATTTAAACTAATGACAGGCCGACTGCTCGTTCAAAATCTCTGCACTATTTTAATTTTTAATTTAGCTTAAAAAATACACACCTCTTGTGATGAGCAGGAAGTTTCCCCCGGTGAAGTCTTTGCTCCTGACGCCATGTTATGAAGCCTAGGTGTTAATTCAACCTGGTAGACTCATTTCAGCGTCACCGACCTCCAGCTAATGGTCGCTTCCGAGAGGGCCACACCTCCACCTCAGCATCAGCATAAGCTGTAGCAGCCAATCATCGCCCTCGGTCCCGCTTTAAGCCCCAGCAATCATGGTTCATTCGCTTCCCAGCTGCGCTGGGACCCACATCCGCCCCGTCTCCACCTCTTCTGCCCACGGCTTCTCCCTGCTGCATCCTTCACGGGTCTCCTATACCACCACCAGTGTCCAGCCTCCGGGGGCAGACGTCCCTAATTCCAGGCTGTTCATCCATACTGACTTACATGCATACATCGATGTCTACCGCCGGGGTCTGATCAGCAACACTAATACATGTCAATAAATCTTCCTAATCGCTGCTTTTGTCTGTTTGAGTCTATCCAGGTTGAATTAACCTGATGCTGTGACTGTTCGTCAGTAACTCACTGTCAGTCTGTATTTATTTATTTGGACAAGACTCTGCCACTAGCTCATAGGGAAATAACGGGAGGAAGAGCTTCTGAGGATCCTCACACAAGTATAGCCCTGAAGTGTTCACGGGTTTGAAATTCTACGAGGATTCTACGAGATGCTTCTCAGAAACAGCCGTTACATACGACTACGACGCCTCACCTTTTTCTTTTTCTTTTTAAAGTTTTGTTTTGTTTTAATATTTCTTATAAAATGTCCAGACAGCTGCTGACATATGCCTTCATGATTATTGGACTCCCCCTTGTGTGTGAGCAGTTCATAAAGGCCATTACCATATAAATGAGTGCTGTGTGACGGACTCCACTGGGACCGGCTCAGCCCCGCCCCCTCAGTCATCGGCCTATTGTCAGCTCTTGTGTCTCCGCTCACACCAGACACTCACTGCATTTTGCCGAGCAGTCTAAATCAGGCTAAAAACACATGTCTGTGAGTGTAAACGTTTGTAGCGGAGGTCATTTAGACACAGAGGACACAGATCAGAGCGGCGGAATCCAGTCTAAAACGTTTGTCACAGGTCAGGTCAGTCTAAATGAACGTCGCTCACAGGATGAAAAGGTTGGAGACCCTGGATGTGGAAGTGTTTACTCCTGGTCTAGCTCTCTGAGGAGCGTTCATGTCGACCGACTCCAGAAGATCTCCAAGCTCCCACCACAAAACTCACTCTGTATCCAAGTGTTGGAAAGTATTGAGCACATGAGTGGACATAACGTCTCTGTCTCGTATGATCTTTGGTGCAGTCAGTGGATCTGTCACAGTTTGACTGAATGAAAGAAAACCAAATGAATGTCCACGAACAAGGACTTCATTTGGTCCCACTGAATAAATACGGACTAAGGATCCCTCATCTGCACCTTGTACTACCTCATGGGTTTTTAATTGCACCACACAAGGAAACCGGTGCAGATGGGGGTGGTCAGAACTTAATCTACAAAGTATGATGCAACTTTCTATAAAAAAAATAAATAAAAGGGGGGGGTAATTATATATAATATCGCAAAGCATAATATATAATGATAATATAATAAAAAAACAGATACAGTGTTTATGATAATTATGGGTGTATATATATAAGATATGGGTATAACAATTCTATTTCTGACCTCAGAATCCCCAACTATGAAATTATATTATGGAATTATATTATGAATTTGTATAAATATGTCTATTAGAATTATATTAAAAGCGAATGATACTATTACGACTGTTATTATTACGACTATATTATGTTTTCTTATTTTTCAATTTTATATTTATCTATATATTTATTTAATTTTTGTTTTGTTTTTGTTTTTTGTTTGTTTGTTTGTTTTTTGTTTTTTACTGTTGTTTCTTCTTCCTAATCATAAGTGTCTGTTTGATGTCAATCTTTAATGTTTAGCCTTCCTCATGTTCACTACCCTATTCAGTTTACCTTTACCTCGACCTTGATTATTATTGTTTCTTTACTGTTACTTGTTACCATCATAATTTTCCATGTTTTAATTCTTATTTGTTATGTTTAACTGATTATTATAACTGATCCATGTGTACAACCCAAGAATGAATCAAATGTCTATCAATCTAATACCTTACCCTTGTGTATCCTTCCTTTGTCTTTGTGCTATTTGTAAGCTTCGTTTTATGTCAATAAAATAAAAATAAAATAAAAATTATAAAAAATAAAAAAGAATAAATACGGACTGAAGTCTGTTTTTCTTTTTGTCTTTCATTTATTTTATATTAGAATTTGTTTGGTTAATACACATAAAAGGGTCAGGTCTGGGACTTTTTTCTCGATTAATTCCAGTTAATTAATGACATAAGGTTTAATTCGAATAAAAATATGAATCCACATGAATCACACTTTACTTTAGCGGCACAGACACTTTCTCAGTTTCCTTTTCCTGCAGACATTGCTTTGGGACTATTTACAGTCAGACTGGTTTATTCACACAGTTAAGCTGACGTAAAAAGATCATTGTCCAAAACAAATCTGTTATGGTGTTTGAAGTGTTTGAAATGATCGCACAGGCCTCACATCTGCACCAAAATGAGTTCAAATGTAGGAAAACACAAAGAAGCATCGGAAACATAGCTCTGAAAAATAAATACAGCCCCGAAATAAATGATGCTTAAATCCCATGAATTCATTACAAAGACCATAATTAAATCTAAATCCCATCACTAAAAAGGATAATTAAAAAGATCCCCAATCCAGTTTTACAAGAACTGTACCGACATTTACAAAACAATTGTCAAAACATACACTAAAAGGTTCAAGCAAAGCAATAACAATGGCACAGACAATCATTGTAAAATAATACAACTAAAATAAAAGGGAAGGAAAGACACCTACAGTTTTTAAAAAAAAAATCTTATTCTTTTTATACAGAACCGGTCAACATTTTTTGAAACACTCCTTTTTTTACGTATTGTTTTTCATCTATTTCAAGACCATTTACACTGTAGAATCTCACTGAAGACATTTATTTATGGATGAACACATGTGGAATTATGTTTTAAACCAAAAAAGTTGATATAGATTCTTCCAAATCGCCGCCTTTTGCTTTGATTCCTGCTTTGCACTTTTGATATTTTCTCAGTGAGCTTCACAGAAATGGTTTGGACTTCACCGACTGTAAAAACATCTCAATGAGAAAAGGACAAAAATAAAGGGAATTTAAAATATAAAACATATGTACAGATATTTCCTCCTTTTTTATTTCCTGCATGTGTTCATTCAGAGTTTAATGTCTTCATTGAGAATCACACAATGGAAATAGTGTGGAAAGTAAAGACAAAACAATACATTTAAAGTGTTTCCTAAGTTTCGACAGAACTGTAGATCAATAACAGCAACATAATGTATCATCACCAGACGGACTGAAGTCTCGACACTTCATGTTTGTGTCACGGACACAGAGCTGTCAGCAGCAAAGTAAATGTACTTCAGGACAGAGGACCTGTACTTTACTGGAGTAGTATTTGTGCTGAGAACTTGTTCCCTTTTTACGCCGCTTCCTGTGGATGGTAGATAAATGGAACACTTTCTGCTCCTCTACATTTCTATAAAGGCTCCAAAGTCCATTTGTCCCACAGTGTAATAATGCACAGTCTATCAGAATCAGAATAGGTTTTATTGTCATGGTTTGAGAACAGGTTCACAAACTAGGATTTTTTCTCGGTGCAAACGGGCAATATAAAACATATAACACAGAGTTAAGATAAAAATAAGCTAAAAAACGTTAAACTATAAGGCTATAGGGGCATGCATAAAAAATATGAAATAAATCAAATAAAATGAAAAGTGACATAGGTAAGACAATAACAATGACATTGAACAACAGCAGGATTGTATTTACAGATGTGTAGGCGTATAAAGTGATATAAAGTGATTAAGTGATAAAGTGAACAGCAGGTGGCGCTGTGCAGATGTACTATCAATGCCACTGACTCACGACAAGAAAGAAAGTTTGTCCCCGTGTTTGTCGTAGGGGAGTTCAGGCACATTTTCATCAACCTTCTTTTTCCTAACACTTATTCAAACGGGCTGGATTGAATACTTTGAATAATTAACCACTTTCTGCTACAAACACGTGACTCTTTTCACTTTAGTGATCGTTTGACTGAGCAGATTTGACTTGTATTGAAGTAATCTTTGACCAGTAGTATCTGTACTTTTACCAAAGTAATGAAATCAAGAGCTTTGTCCACCTCTGGCCGTCAGGAGATTTCCTTCAGAGCTGACGTTTAAATAGTTGTTCATTGAGGCTTCAGAAACACAGATGGCCATCACTAACTGGATACTTTTCAAGAAACAGACAGATTTCAAAGACGCAATCCAGTCAGTGTGTTTAAATGTTTATGCTGATGATTTGTTGTCAGAAAAGTGAGTTTGAACCACAGCTATTCTTCACTTGCTCAGTCTCTCGGTGTTTGTGAACAGAACTATGTTATGTACAGGGCCATTGGTGCATTAGAGAAATATATCAAATAAATGAACAGATCTGCAAAAAATGTAGACAAACAGTTCTGATTTGATTAAATATTATGTTTTGTGGGGCGCACACACAGAGTATTCCATCTCCTCCGTCCTGACGGATTTGTGAAGACCCGGGTCCTGACGGTGCGGATGTCATTGGAAGCCCTGTCTGTTTCCACTGTCTCCACACTACAGCTCTGTATTCTGCCAATCTACTGTGACGCCGTTTCTCTTTCCTTTGACCCAGCGCTCCAAGGGAGATGGACGAGCTGGAGACGGTTTGTAAATCAGCGCCATAAAACACTCAGTCACCCACTTGCTCTGGCGTTATTCATCTGCCTCGCCATGGCACAGGCCAACAGCGTAGCCACAGACGCCCTGGGCTGGCTGACAGACGTGTGGTCGCTGATATCTGAGCCAATAGTCTCTTCAACCAGCACCAGTTGATTTGATTGTTTTATTTGTTTGGGGCAGTGCGTGTTAATGAAGACACATTGGACTAATGCATGTAAACACGCCACAGACTCTGATTCCTCCTGGCCTATTGTACATGTTTTTAATGGTGGGGGAAACCGGAGCGCCCGGACAGGCAGGAGGATATGCAAACTCCGCACAGAAAGGCCTCACCTGGTCCAGTAATTGAACCGGGCTTACCAAAACATTAAAAAAAACGTAAAAGTCTTTCTCAGTGAAACATGGGAAGTCCAGTGAATCCCGACGGCTGGACAGCTCTAGATTCAGACGGCTAATGTTTTGTAATGAACCACCTCTTCAGGGCTAAAGTGAGCGACTGAGATGTTCCAATGTTATGCGACATTGTTTTCACTCGAGTTCGGCCAATATGGATTTCTCTAAGGCCGATGCCGTTTTTTAAATAATCCCATGTATAATCCTGTGTCCTGATGCTTCTAAACTGTACAATGTGTCAGTGTTGAACTGAACTCCCAGGTTCGATTCCCACCTGGACCGTTCTTTGTGGAGTTTGCATGTTCTCCTCATGTCTGCAGAGGTTTCCTCCAAGTACTCTGGTTTCCCCTACCACTAAAAACATGTACAATAGGCCAGGATGAATGTAGTGGGAGTAAGTGAGTGAATGGTGGTGGTGGGAGGGATTTGCTTTGAGAAACTTGGTAACACAGGCTTGTAAAGCACAATACAAGCCATTATTATTACAGCAGGGGGCGCTTTATTCGGGGCAGAGGGCTGATTTATTCAGGACAGTCAAGACAAAAAAACAGTAAATCATCACTAAAACAAACAGAATGGTAAGTCTCAATCGCTTATGGTTCCGAAACTACAAGCAAAACTCTGGTCCAAGCCTCTGCAAACTTGTGGCCGATTTCGTGGTCTCTTGGCAAATACCCAGTGGCGTGCTGAATAATTGGAAGAGTCGGGACATTTCCCGGTGACCTGCTCGGTTGCGGTACTTTTGGGCTGACAGAATAAAATTATGAATTAATAACAGACACACAGTTGTGCCAATCCAGGCCTAAAGGCTTTAACTGAGCTGCTGTTCCAGATATAAACTAAGTAACACAAGCGTAACTGTCAGGTAAATCTATCAAAATAACCACTGATATGTCAAAATCAGAAAAAATGTTTGCATCGAACTTTCATCCTTGTGGCGGGGAGATACCATTTGACGTTGAACTGACGCATTGTGATGTATGCTGCATTGGGGCCTGAGATCTGAACCGCTCTTTAATGTACCTTAAACTTAACTCGTGTCTCCGCATACATTCTCTACCATTCTGCACAAGACACAAACAATTTGAAAGTTATTGTGTGGATGCTCTGTCATATTCTTTTTCCCCCCACATCTTACTTTTTCTTTTTCAGTCAAGTACTGACATTTGACAAAAAGCAGAACAATTTGTGACCACTCTTCCTCACCTCTGGTCCATCAGCGGCTCACAGTCATGGAACACACTGCCAACCCAAGTCAGGAACTGTGGCACCTATTTTATTTTTAAAAGTGCTCTGAAACATTGGTTGAGAACTAACCAGACATGCACACACAGGTAGATTATCCTTTTTTTGGAGCATTGGGGGCATCTTAATTTGAGGCTGGTTGTATGTTGTCCTTGAAATGTCTGTATGTATTGTGTGTACACAGTATCTCTTCTGTATATTGGCTAAGTCAGTGGTTCTCAACCTGGGGGTCGGGACCCCCGCGGGGGTCGCGAAAAAAATTCGGGGGTCGCCAGATCAGGCTAGTAAAAAAAGAAAAGAAATGCATTTAATATTGATAATATTATTTTATTGTAGCATGTGTGTGGTATTTTATCAAAGGTGTATTATTTGTTCTTAATTATTAGATTTTGCCAATTATTAATTTATCTTAAGAATGATAGGTTATAGGGGCTATAATGGCCGTTTACGGTGTGACCCAACAGCGGGAATAAATAAGATACATTTTGGCGGACTTGGGCTATTAGCAACAAACTTGCAGCATTGCTGAATGCATTACTAGCGGCTAGCCTAGCTAAAAAAAATTGATCGTTGGCTTCAGAAAAAGCAGTTTCTGTTCCACACAGACAGCGGGAAGAGACAACCACCACAGAACAGCCTACTGACTCATCCCAAACAGCGGATCCAGTGGCTGAGAAGCGCAAGGTGCCTGACTAGGGTGTCAAGGCCCTCGGAAAAGTTCGTAGATATCAGACGGAGTTTTTAAAATATGGATTTGTCTGCACAGTAAAAAATGAAATTGAATATCCTCAGTGTGTAGTTTGTTCTGAAGTGTTGGCACACGAGAGCGTGTAACCAGCTAAGCTTAAGAGACATTTAGAGACAAAACACAGCACATACAAGGACAAGCCATTAGATTTTTTCCAGCGCAAAGTCAAAGAACTCCGGTGCCAGAAAACAGTGGTCACAGAATACGCTACAGTCCCAGCAAAAGCCCTAGCAGCTTCTTATGAAGTGGCGTATCTGGTGGCTCAGTCTAAAAAGGCCCACACTATTGCAGAGAGCCTCATACGTCCCGCAGCAGTGGCCATGACAAGGGCTATGCACGGGGAAAAAATATCCCAAACCCTCCTGACCATTCCTTTGTCAAATGACACAATGGGGCGCAGAATCCAAGACATGGCCATAGACATGAAGGATCAGCTCATTGAAAGAGTGAGGGAAAATGGGAGATTCTCTTTACAAATAGATGAGTGCACAGATCTGTCAGGAGCCGCGCAGCTGTTACCTTTCATCAGGTACGCATTTGAAGGAAAAATGCACCATGATCTGCTGTTCTGTTCAGCAATGGAGGGGAAATGCACAGGACGGGACATTTTTACGCAGCTGGACAGCGACCTGGAGAAGGCAGGACTGTGGTGGGCGAGCTGCGTGCCAGTCTGCACAGATGGGGCAGCCGCTATGCAGGGTTCGAGAAAAGGCTTTAAAGCCTGCGTATTGGAGGTTGCTCCTCATGTAACATTTCTACACTGCATGATCCACAGGGAAGCACTTGCCAGTAAATGTCTTGAGCCAGAGCTGAGCAATGTTTTCCAAACGTCCGTTAAGATGGTGAACTTCATTAAAGCCAGGCCTGTCCAAAGCAGATTGTTTGCTCAACTTTGTCATGAAATGGGATCAGAACATGAAGCGCTGTTGTTTCACACAGAAGTTAGAGGCTTTCTCGTGGCAAAGTGTTAACAAGATTGTTTGAGCTGCGTGAAGAAGTCCGCATATTTTTATCTGACTGCGGTTCCCCACTCGCTGAACACCTTTCTGACCCTAAGTGGGTTGCAAGCCTCGCATATTTAGCCAGCATTTTTGACAGACTGAACATCTTAAACACGTCTCTTCAGGGCCCAAACGCAAATGTCCTTACACTTTCTGATAAAATCACTGCATTTAAAAGAAAGCTGGAGCGATGGGCCGTGCGTATGGATGAGGGCTGCGCTGATATGTTCCCCGAGCTTGATGACTTCATGGACAGTTATGACACAAGCATTGGTGCACTTAAAAATGTAATAAGTTCCCATCTCAGGAGCCTTTGTCAAAGTTTCAATAAATACTTCCCCCAAGAGGACGCGCCAGAGATCCATGACTGGATACGTGATCCTTTCGCCTCGTCCAATGCGCCGCACCTGCCGTCAGAGCTACAGGACGCCCTGCTGGAACTCTCCTCT
Source organism: Neogobius melanostomus (assembly GCA_007210695.1). NCBI lineage: Eukaryota > Metazoa > Chordata > Actinopteri > Gobiiformes > Gobiidae > Neogobius > Neogobius melanostomus. The sequence continues at coordinate 133,326 of VHKM01000617.1, forward strand.
GACCGCACATTACAGTCCGTTTTTCCAACGCCCACACTGGAAGAGTTTTGGCTGTCGTTGCCCCAGAGTACCCAGCGTTAGCACAGGCTGCAACTAATGTACTGTATCCGTTTGCGTCAACGTATCTTTGCGAAAAGACATTTTCTGCGCTGACATTCATTAAAAACAAATACAGATCCAGCTGAGGAGGGTTGAGGATGACCTTCACGTGTCAGTGTCTGAAATAAAGCCAAGAATACCACTACTTTGTTCAAAGAAGCAGGCACAGCCATCTCATTAATATTGTCAATTTAATGTCATGAATAAATGTAAATAGTTATTGTTTCTTTCTGTTGGTCGGTTATATTCAGATAATTATTAAATTACGCATTCGACAACAAGGACAAAAAAGACTGAATTTTATTAGCCATGATTTTGTTATAAAAAAGAAAAGCTGTAGGCTTGCATATTTCCTAATTTCCTATGCATTCCCCATCTAATAAAAGTTTAAAATGAAAGAAATAATCATTCTATTTGTGTAACAAAGATCATAAAGAAAGTCATTAGGCTATGTGTGTGTGGCGTGGGGGGTAGCGGCGGTGGGCGGGGGTCACGAAGCCCATTAATTGTTATTATGGGGGTCGCGACTCCAAAAGGTTGAGAACCACTGGTCTAAGTAAATGTTTGCTGATCTTACCTACCTTAGGACAACGGATGAAAATTAGCTACTGTGCTAACTCCGGCATATTTACTTTGATGCTTTTTGCTGACATGGTGATTAATATGTACTGTCCTAATTCAAATAAATAAATACATGTTAACGTGTTACAAGTTAACAACTTGTAACAACTTGTTACAACTCTTACCTTTCAGCAGGCGAGCAGATCATCATCCACATTAAATTCACTCCACACGTACTACACAACCTCGTCACGTTTGATTCCATCTCTAATCTGCGCCGGCTCCCCCTCGCCTACGCTCGTCTGCACGGACCAATTCCCCGTATTGCCTTACCGACCCAATCCCCGTCCTGTTGAATGCCCCCTCAGCCTTTTAGTTTGTCCTCCCGAGCAGCGTGTAAGAGCTTCATCACGGCCGGCGCTAACAGAATTAGCGCCTGTTAGCTCCCCCCACTCCTTCCACTTGGAGGAGTGTGTTATTTCATTTGCGGCAGGACTCATGAGCCACTTAGCGCGCCGGGTCCGGTGCGGGGATGGATTGATTAGGCCTTATCTGGTTACGCCTTTAAATCTCAGTCTCTCTCTCTCTCTGGTTGATGTGATTTCACGCTCCCATCTCCAGCGCAGGCCTTGCAGCTGCTCAGACATAAGCGAGCGCGCGGTAGATAAGGAGGGATTGTCTTCCAGGATCAGAAACGTCCGAATTACGCGCTTTCACAAGAGGCTGCTGATGTTGCGATATTCTTTCTCGGAATTCGCTATGTTGAGAAATATAAAAACCGGCGAGTATCTCTCGTTAGGCCTTTTATTCCTGGACCGTCCCGCGCAATCTGATTTGTCGGGGAGCTTGAAAATTGAAAGTTACAAGAAACAGCTGTGTCGAAAAGTGGCGTAATATCATTTTGCGAAAGGGAGAACAAGAAGTGCGCATCGGATTAGGAAGCTTCTAAGTGATTTAGACTCTGAGTGTGCGATACGTGATCCAGCGCAGATCAGTTTAGTTGGACTGTCAGAGATTCTGTTAGGCCTCTCGTGTTACACCTGACTCCAGCCCAGATAAATACAAGTTCAATATCTTCCTGAACCAATTCTAAAATTCTATCACACGTATTCTATTATATTCTAGGCAAAAGAAAGGGAGAAACACTTAATACTTACTTACTTTAATACGTTTTAGAGATTTTTATAACTACATAACATGTTTGTCCATAGTGTTTGGATTTAGATTTAGAAGAGACTATTTGGCCGTGATCGTTTTATTATAGTGGCTCCTGTTATGTTATACCCAATCAACCACCAGTTTGAGAATTTTGTTCACCGTCCATCAGAAGACAGCCATTTCTGATTCTGGTCCCAGGCCAATGAGACCGTACTTAAACCACTCCGATTTCCCTTTAATCAGACACTAAAGGTACTCACCCAAAAACACATCATAACTGTAACATTCCCACTTAATTTAAAATTTGCCGTTTTGACAACCTGACTCTATATACAAATTTTAAAAGCATTTGAAAGTGTTAATACTACTGCACATAAATTGAAACATTTCAGAAAACAGATGTTTCATTTTAGAACATTTAAACAGAGTAAAACAGAGTAGTTATTGATGAGCAACAATGTCACTCATTTTGTAAGATGACTATATTTGTACCCTGTTCCTGACTAATAAACTGTAGTATTTAGATTTTTCACAAATGTTTGTTGGACTGATGATATCGTATCTGAAGACTTTTCCCTTTGTAAAGGAACGAGACAAGGCTGCCCTCTCTCCTCTTTACTGTTTAATATACCTATTTAATACAACTCTGTTTGCACTCGTAGACCTTACTTCTTTACTTACTTTATTTGGAAGAGTTCTACAGAGGCACACAATTATCCCAAATATTCATACAAGAAACCATCACAATAAGGGCCACATTTAACCTCAAAGCCCAAGGGCGGATGAGACATATTTTCATAATAAAAGCATTACTCTTGTTTATAAGCACCGGCCAACAGCACCGTCTGATCATGCCCAGGACACGGCTCAAAACAAGGGGGCGACAGGGCCTTTGAAGTAGCTGCTCCCCACCTGTGGAATAGAGTGCTACAACCCGATCAAAGTCCAACCGAACCTGTCGGGCTCAGATAAATATTTAGAACTTATGTTCGGGCTCGGGTTAGACTCGGACACATCAGCGTGTTAAAACAACTGAAACTGGTGTCAAATTAAAATGGGCATGTTTAGTTGATGCGACTAAGCGTTCATTTTTGTGCGTGCCATGTGCCATGCCAACATTACGCGCTGCGTAACCTCACTTCAAAGGCTTTTCTCAAACCGTGCAGCGCTTTAAACACACGATCTATCCATTGATCAAAAATGAAATAAAACACGTATATCCGTGTTGTAGGAGAGAGGGGAAACGTGGCTCTTTTTAGCAGGTTAATGGGTTCTGTGAAGCGCACGCATCACAGAAATGTGATGAAACTGTGTTTCAAAGCGTCTCATTGTGCGTTCGCTCTAATGGCTTGTCCAAAGCGCACGGACTGAGTGAAGTTTTGACAAGTATTGAATTCACCTGCGCTACGAGGTAACAGCCCCCCTTCCCCCTCACAATATGTTCCCACATCCCTGATTTTTATTGTATCGGGCTCAGTTGGACTCGGACACAAATATCTCAATGCATATCGGGCTCCCCCTCCTGGAACCGCCACCTCAACGTGGTGGAGGGGTTTGAGCACCCAAATGATCCTGGAGCTCTGTTGTCGGGGGCTTGGTGCCCCTGGTAGGGTCTCTCATGGCAAACAGGTCCTAGGTGACGGGTCAGACAAAGAGCGGTTCAGAAGCCCCTGATGAGAGACCAACAGGCCCGGTTAGAACCATGAGGCCGTCCTTCTGTGGACCCACCACCTGCAGGAGGAGCCATAGGGGCTGGTGCAGCTCCAACAGCTGCCCCCACGACCCGGCAACGGACAAGTGGAAGAAAATGGATGGATGGATGGATATCGGGCTCAGTTCGGATTCGATCACTGCTCTGTCGGACGAGGGCGGGGCTCGGACAGAAAAACGGATGGAAATGGATGGATTATTATTATTATTATTATTATTATTATTATTAGGCCCAAGCGGCCTGGCAGGGCTCGGGCCTATTGATATTGTACAGACAGTGCGCGTAGCACTCAAGAAACAGAGCGCGGAGCGCTCCCCATGCATCAGACAGTAATAGGGGGACTTCCGGCATCCCGTCCTGTATGGTGATATAAGCGTGTGCCGCGAAAGCGGCACATTTGTTGCTGCTCGCATGAAAAAAGGTGAAAACCACAGGCAAGGCGCAACATAGACAAGGAAACAGTTGCGCTCGTCATCGACCATGGCCACTCACCAGCACCCAAAACACTACTAGAGTGACTCAGGGCATCAAGGCCTATCCGGTAATATAGGTCTTTGCCGCGAAAGTGTCATATTTGTTTCTGCTCGCACAAAAATACGGAAAAAAAACAGCATTGGGAAACATTGTGGTAACGTAGCTTACCACGTAGCTTACCACCACTGAGTATGGAGTGAATGTAAAAGCGCTTTGTGACCATGTCTGTGAAAGGCGCTATATATATAAATAAAGGTCTTCTTCTTCTTGTGTTTGTATGTATCATATATTTATGCATTTACCACCATCGTAAACAAAGTTGCTGTTTTTACTTTGTGTCTTTTTGTGTATGTGTTTTCTGTTTTGACTGCCATTGTAAGGTCCATTTCTGTACCTGGACTCGAGGACCCCCTCGAAAACGAGGAGGTTCATCTCAAGGGGTTATTCCTCTTAAATAAATAAATGTCAAAATAAATAATAATCGGAATCAACATTTGTGAATTGTACTTTATCTGTGATTATGGCATCAAATTCAAGAATGTGATCGCAACCAATTCTCTTCCCGACATGCCTGTTTACAGCTAAATTATATGAAATAATGCACAACATGATCAGTATGATTTCCTAAGACTATTGCACACTCTCTAACAATGCATTACTCATACATTTTCATATGTATACATAAAGTTCTTAAAGTACGTTTAAATGTTTTACAAATGTAATAGATTGCGCCTAATTTAGCCCTGGGTTCTGTGATAGATCTTGTTTTGTTTTTTTTATTTGATTTATTTGAGCTATTATTTACAGTGCGTTATTATATTTACAATATTTACGTCATTTCGTTTACATTATCACAAAAAATCCAAGAAAAAATAAAAATAAATAATAACTCAAAAGGAGTAGGCCAAAGCAAGAAAGCTTATAGGTGCCTACCCCAATTTCAAAATACAATACAATACAATACAATACAAATAGAAAAGATGTCTGAGTGTATTTACTTAGTTTTATAATTTTCTCTTTTTTTTAACATTGCTTATATTACCATTCTAGTCACCATTCTATTGATTTACTTATTGTTTAAATAGTCATAGTGTTTTAGATATACATATATACACACATACAGACATATGTATATATATATATTTATTATACATATATTATCATCACCATAATAACAATGGCAATAATAGCATTCTCAACAGTATCATCTTCAAATGTATCATGTGTCTCATTTCTATCATACCTGCTTCAACTGTAATAATGTTGGTTAAGATTGTTCTGTCAGTGTTTTTTGATTGTTTTCCCTATTTGTGAGGTGCGTTAAAAAGCCAGGGTATTATGTGGCAAGCTGGTAGAGGGCAGTAGCCCCCCACCAGCGAGCCCCCACCCTGCTGCCCTAACTAGTTGATGTTGTGAACCGCTTTATAATCCTATACTGTGTGGTGCTTTAAAAAGACAAGATTTATGAGCCCGTTGAGAGGGGGACCCTACAACAGGTCCACATCTCGCCTGCCCCAATTCTGTTTTATTTGTAATGACCAGCGGAAGCAGGCCATAACAGCATTTTTAATGCTTGTAATGGCACATTCTTACGGTACATTCTCCCAGTTGTATGCTGCCTGTGTGTCACCTGTGTTAAACTATGGTGTGTGTGGGGGCCATGCAGAGCCCAGCCTTGGACGCTGTAGAAAACCGTGCCATGCCTGAAAATAGAGTAACTGCCTGCCTGTGGAATAAGAATAAATGCTCCTAGGCTGCAGACTGTCTATGGTGATGCACAACTCCAGTATGTATTCCATAATCAATTGTCCTAGTGTTAAGGAAATCAGACCAATTTTAATGTCAAATTATGAACACAAATGCTTGACTGGGATTATGGCTAAGCCAAAGCTAAAAACATACTTACAAATCAAAGATGTATTTGAAACTGAGTTGTATGTAAAGGCAAACCTGACAAGGAACCAAGGATCTTTGATGCTCAGCTGTGAACTGACATCCTCCCCCTGGCCTTAGAAACTGTCAGGTTCACTCAAACTCCTGAAGAGGACAGACTCTGTAGACTGTGTGAGTTAGGGAGGTTGAAAATGAAACTCATGTTGTGTTATATTGCTCACAGTACGATGATCTTAGAGATGTATTATTTGGTGAATTGTTTGTTCAAAAGCCTGAAATGTTTTGGAGCAGTGATGACAACAAGGTGAAATGGTTGTTTAATTTGAATGTGTTTAAATTGTTTGTAAAGCCTGGATGAGGCGGCAGACTTGTTTATTTAAATAAGTTCATGTATATTGTGCCTACTGTTTGGTAACTGGTTCTTTGTTGTTGTTATTGGTGTCTTATAAGCCCATTAGGGCTGGGCATATGCAAGACACATTCATTCATTCATAATTGAGTGCCTGAGACTGCAATTTGACATACCGTACCTAATATTCAATAACAATATTCCCAGGGCTGTCACTTTGACCAATAAGACAAGCTCTGCTGTGAACCAAGCGAAGGGGGAGGGAGTTTAACCGTTTACTTTAGACATTTCCTGCTCTCCTCATTTTGCAAACTAGGAGTAGCTTTCAGGTCCATTCAGAAGGTTCGGGGGAAACCTGCTTGTTTACTTTGAAATTTGACTCTCACTCTTTTTTGCCCTCACTTTGCAATCTTACGGACTATCCCTTTAACTTGCAGTCAGTGATAATGTTCCAGGAGCTGTTCACCACGTTATCTCAAATGAGTCGGAGCTAATCTCCAAAGGAAATTCATCGGACGGAAAGTACTGGCGCTCGTAAGTTCCGTTTAGAAGAATTAGCATAACCACGTCATACAACGAGCCAACAGAAACATTTCAGACCAACTGGAGATATGACCCATCGACTTTCACCGTCTTTGTCTTTAGCTGTAACAACACTTTCCTCTCCCCCCCCCCCCCCCCCCCCCCCCACACACACACACACGCACACACACACACACACACACACACACACAAACACACAACCAGTGCATGTGCTTCTCCGTTGGAGCCTCAGAGCAGCTCCTCTAATGAAGTCCGCCGAGTATAATTAGTCTGACCAATTAAGAGAAGCATCCATTATGTCATTATATTGGTGCGCTGACAGAGTGCCCACTCAGCTGCCCTCACCTGCCGAGAGCGAGCGCAGAGGCACTCCACATGAGCCGCCACAGGGCCCTGCCCCGGCATTTGAGAACCACTGCATGGGACATCAGGAGAAAAAGTGTTCATTTTGTCTAAATATCTGTGGGAAAATCTATGACCAAACGTAAGGCTTGCAGGATTGTTTTAAATATTAAAGCCTACTTTTCTTGTGATGTCTGTCCTATAGAATGAAGAATTTTGAGCTTTTTGCCAAGTTAGAATATTATATCGTCCACAAAAATAGGCCTGGCTGGAGCAGTCACAGATTTTAGTAATCTGTCTCCCTCATCCGCACTCAAAACATTCTGCTCATGAATGTGGATGGAATCTGATGAATGAAGGCAGAGGCTTCATGCACCGTCACAAACCATTAATATTACCATTAATGACTGCAGGCCATTGGGAATTGTTGCGTCTTATCAGGAATTTGTTAAGAATGTCACGAATCGGACGAATGTGGTACCAATAAGTATAAATAAATATAAATAAAAACACTCCCATTCTTGTTTGCTCTTCCTTGCAAATTTCTGGTCCTTTGAGGAGACTGCTTTGTCCTCCAGTTCCAGGTATATTTATGTCAGTCTTAAAAAAACAAAGTTTCCAAGTTCAAATCATATAAATCAAATGGAGATAAGCAGTTATCTGAGGTTCGGGAACAGGACCACACCTCCCTTTCCGGCCGCCGGCCTGTTTACTGACCTCGTACTCTCGTTCGGGGTTTCCGGCCCCACCCTCCCTCACTGAAGCCCCAGAACGTCATTTTTGTCAGTGTGTTATCAATAAACATTTCTTGTATTTCGTATCTGAGGTCGTGGTCGTGGTGTGTAGTGAACATTTCTAAATGCTTCTAGTGCAGCTGGCAGGAAGTGAGCCACACACCGTCTGCTCCATCGCCTTTTCTGCTCCCACAGTGTGCCACTTCTCATCCAGGAAACTTCTTCTCATTGCAAACCAAATTCTTTAAAAGTGACTGAGCACCGTCCTTTTGGTTGGAGCCATGCTGCAAAACTACACGGCTTCACTTGCCGATGTGTTAGCCCACACTTCGTCACACGAAGGATTCCATGAAGTTCTGACACCTTTACCAAACCTGTGGTGGTCCTGTCTGTGGTCTGACTCTCTCTGCGCAGCTGGTCTGCTGCTTTCCATCACTGATTTCTCCACAGGTTCAACCACTGGTGGCATGAAATGGAAATGCTTCTCACGCAACACCCAAAGCACTTCACTTAGAGTGAAGTGCTTAAGGTGGCACGACTTCTTTCTTTCTTCTTCTTTTAAAGTCTCCAAATGGCATTCATAACAGGAAAGAGGCTCCTTAAAATAATGTAATGGCTTTAGATGTGACATACCTTTCACATGACTCCACGACCACACACTCCAGCAGAGGACTCCTGAGTGCTAACCACTCTGCCACTCTCTGTTAGTAATGCCTGCTGACAGCTCTGTGAACAGAAGTCCCATCTTCATATGCAGCGTTCATATGCAGCGTTGGTGACAGCATTGATATTCCGTGTGACCGGGGATCGGGGTCTGCTCTCTGAACAGGCGGCATTAGAAAAGGTCAGAGATGCCACAAAATTGATTTATTATTATTATTTTTTAAATCTTTAGAGGCTTTGATGAAGCAGCGCGAGCAGGTTCCAATCAGCAGAATCTTAAGGATTTCGATTTTTGATTTGTCACTGGATTCAGTTATTAGTAGTGAGCAATTTGCATTCTTTATTTACATCATCACATCATTACACAGTCATGACAACTCCAAGACTAATGTGCTGTCCATTATGAAACATCAAAGTAACTGAATGTGTTCTTGACCTTGCTTGGTCGCCCATACAAAATTCTTATTGTGTTTTAGGGCAGTGTTTCACAACCTGTGGTGCCAGTGTGGTAGTGCGGGGTGCGCTTCCCTCCCCGCCTATAAAAGGCCACTACCTTTCTCCGTTCCTTTCCCTCACCTGACCTCCTCACCTGACCTCCCACCCTGTGACGTCACACGCTGGCGCAGCTGTCATGGCGGCGAGGCTTGGGCTCCGAGCTGCACGGATGGGCACAAAAAGGCGCTCAGGAGCTACAGTAGAGATTGTGGCGCAGGGATCGTGGGTAAGCGTTGGAGCGGTCTCGTGGTTTTAAGTAACTTGTCTGGCGTGTGGCTAACGGGCCCTATTCTTTCTAGTCCTCGGCGGCTCGGGGATTGTTGCGACCTGTTGCCGTACGGCCAGAGGGTGGCGCGGCATCGCTGTACGTCTCGGTATGTCCTTAATGTAGCCTGTTTATGTTGTAAATGTTTGGGGTATGTGACTTGAATGTAAACTAAATGTATCCATGTTGCCCAGGCTTCTGCTGGCGGGAGTCTCCCCCTTTTTCTGTGTGCAGTGTTGGCCTTTGGAACCGGGCGCACAGCAGTAACCACTGGACTCACTAATGGGACTGCATTATTAGGCTATTTGATTTTTGTTATACCCAGTTTTAAATGGGGACTTTTAAAAATGTTCAAAAACACTCATTTTAAACGCTGTTTTATATAGCTAAAATAAATGAACATATGAAATTGACTTCTGACGTAATCATGTGTTTCTGTCACTTCAGTCAATGAACCTGCGTAGCCTTTTGGTGTATAGAACAAAATCTTTGTGGTTTAACCAGTGGCATTGTCATGGATCGAACATAAGTGTATAAAAATATCACCATCGCCCTCACTTGGTCACACCAGTTACCCTGGTCGGACTTCTTTAAGTCATACATTTGTAAGTTTAGACAATTTTTGCTTCAGATTACTCAATTTACAGTACTGGTCAAAAGTTTGGAAACACTTTTTATGTATTGGCTTTTCATTGTGTGATTCTCATTAAAGTATGAATGGACACATGGGATGTATGAAATAAAAAAGGTGTTCTGCCCTGTGTCAAAGTGTGTTTCATTAAAAAAGGTTAGAAATGGTTCTTATCAATTTAGCAATAAGTATGTCTTAATTCATTTGTAATAATTCATGGTAAAAACAGTAATTTGGTTCAAATAGTATCTCTACACAGTCAGCATTGTTTTCCCGTACTATGAAAGGCCTTTCCATTGACCTCCTGTGTTCTGCATCTTTATATACACCTTTGAAAGCAATGGCTGTAAGTTTGATATGTTAACCTCTTAACCCCCGCCTTAACCGAGTGCATTTTCTCCAGTTCAGCTTCACTCAAATCTAAAAGGTTACAGCCTATTAGGCCAGAGTTTATTTGTTTATTTGTCATTAGGATAACCCCATTAGTTGCCACCAGGGTAGCAACTAATCTTCCTGGAGTCCATCACAATATTAAATACTAAATTGAGCTTTTGTTTTTGTCTTTTTTTGTTGCTGTTTTGTGGCTTTTTCATCCCCCTTTCATCCCTTTTTTGTCACTTTTCATCACTTCTGTTCTTTTTTTGGCTTTTTGTTGAAGCGTTTTTGTCACGTTTGTCATGTTTCATCACATTTCTCATCACTTTTTTTTGCTCTTTTGTGACTTTTTCATCACTTTTCTGTTGCTCTTTTTTTGCCTTTTTGTTGCGTTTTTGTCACGTTTTTGTCGCTCTTTCTTGCGTGTTCATCCTCATTTTTTGTCTAGTTTTCGTTGCTATTTTGACCATTTTTACCAAGGAGCTCTAAGATTTTGGTAAAGCCAAACTGGAGAAAATGTGCTCGGTTCAGGTGGGGGTTAAGAGGTTAACTTCATAAAGTCGTCCCTGAAATGGTTGAATAAAAAAGTGCAAAGCAGTAATCAAAGCAAAAGGCTATTTTCAAGAATCTATTTCAACTTTTTTTGTTAAAAACATAATTCCATATGTGTTCATTCATGAATGAACACCTTCAGTGAGAATCTCCAATGGAAATAGTCTTGAAATAAAAGACAATACATAAAAAAAGCATTTCCACACTTTTGACTGGTACTACATGCTTGAAAAAAAAAAAACATAACTACAAGCACCACTGGTGTACTTCATATAGATCTACATGTTTACAGTAAACCATTCTGTCAAGATCCTTTTGTAGTACCATAACCATGTTGGGTGTAACGAGTTACAAAGAAACGCGTTACACTAACGAAACTACTTTCTCAGGGAAAAAAGTAGAGTAACGCGTTAGCTACCGTCAATTTAGTAACGGAATGCCGTTATTTTTCAATCCGCCGCAACGTTACTTTTTGTTTACTATGGGCAGATGTCACCGTGACAGTCATCTGCTGGGCGCTTGCGCACACGACTCGCGCGCGCGAGTTCTCACTCCGCATGAGAGACAGAGGCTGGCCGCAGGTGGTGGCGGCAAAAAGACGACGAGCGACAATGGCAAGCGAAAATCAGCCAACAACGAGGCTAACATTTGAGGGATGGAGGTAATTCTCACTACTTCGAACTTGTTGAGACTAAGGGGAAGAATGTACAGTAAGTGTAAGGTGTACACTGTGCAGAGTCCTGCACGGGTCCATTTTGGAGACCCGTACCCACCCGCACCCATCCGCTACAGCACTTACCCGCCCGTAAACCCGTGATTATATCAAGAGTTAAATCCGTACCCGCCCGGACCCGTTAACATTCTACCCGTTACCCACCCGTGCCCGTGATAAATCACCCAAATTAAAAGCATTATATTGAATCACTTATTTTTTCGATGCGCATCTGAACGAAGCAACGTGACGCTATTGAGGGTTGAATGCAAACTGATAATACATCGGTGCGGTTGATTCCTGTGTATTGTCAATGTAAGTGCGCGCACATGTGCGGGTGATGAGTGTGCATGCGGCAGGTGCCTTGGAGCTGTGGGAATCAGCGGCAATGCGCACCCGCTGTTCAGAGCGCCTGAGGAGGCCGGAGGAGTAAAAACACAGATTCGCGAAAAATGTATTGAATTTGGAACATCATAACCACTCGGAGACACTGCCTGGAAAGAGGAGCAGCAGCGGTTTGAAATGCCTTTCCCGAGCCCAGGCATTCGGATCAGAGGAATCATATGGAAACACGTGCGCGATTAAAATAAAGGACGCACTGGATTACAAACATGTTTTTAAGTGGATTTTATCATGACATGATCGCTGGACAGACAGGTAGGCTACTACACACTCCAAACCCACACGTATTGAAATAATATCCAGGAGAGGGAGAGAGGAAAGTGGCTCGCCTCTTTCCTCTCTCCCTCTCTATTTGCCTCAAATGTCAGAGAAATGTAGGCTCGTAAAACTATACTGTCACCAAAGAAGCAACAGCACGTTGCTGTTATGTCCTTAATAGTAGAACTTCCATAACACATTTAGGAACAAAGTCGAGCAACATAAAAGTAACACAAAAGTAACGTAAAAGTAACGAGTAACGTAATAAGTTACTTTCTTAGAGAGTAACTAAGTAAAGTAACAGGTTACTTTTAAAAGAAGTAACGAGTAATGAGAAAAGTTACTTTTTAAAAGTAACTTACCCAACACTGACCATAACAGATATAGGTCTCTGTTTGTGACTTCAGATTTCTCCAAAAGCAGGTCGTGACCACGTGACATCACAACATTCTAAAGAGTTTATAATTTAAAATTGAGATGGTGGGCAGCTGGGATTTCCATGCTGGTAACTATGGTTACTATCTCTGTAATGGCTGGACCTATCCGTATGAAATCAAAAACTGGCCCAAAGTTCAACGTCTCCTCTCTCAGCACATATGAACTAAAGTTAATTATGTTCTCACAAAGGTGTCCAAAAGTGATATCAAAACACTGACATGATATTAGTCATGTTAGATGAATATGGCTGGATTGGACCTAATTCTCACAAATAATGATCAGGCAACTATTTATGTTGTATATTTTAGGTCAAGTTACATTTTTAACATAGGACCCTTATCTGACAGCAGCTTCAAAATTCTTACATCCATTAAACTTGTGAGTTTTTGGAGAGTTTCTGCTTGGATTTCTTTGCAGGATGTCAGAATAGCCTCCCAGAGTTTCTGTTTGGATGTGAACTGCCTCCCACCCTCATAGATGTTTTGCTCGAGGCTCCAAAGGTTCTCAATAGGGTTGAGGTCAGGGGAGGATGGGGTCCACATCATGAGTTTCTCTCCTTTTATGCCCACAGCAGCCAATGATGCAGAGGTATTCTTTACAGCAGGACATGGTGCGTTGTCATGCATAAAGATGATTCTGTTAGAGAAAGCACGGCTCTTCTTTTGGAACCATAGAAGAAAGTGGTCAGTCAAAAACATATTTTTCAGAGGTCATTTTCACACCTTCAGGGAGCCTAAAGGGGCCGACCAGCTCTCTCCCCATGATTCTGGCCCAAAACATGACTCTGCCCCCTCCTTGCTGTCCTTGTTGGGACATGGAGGCCATTCACCAACCATCCACTACTCCATCCATCTGACCATCCAGGGTTACACGGCACTCATCAGTGAACAAGACTGTTTGAAAATGAGTCTTCATGTATTTCTGAGCCACTGCAGCCGTTTCTGCTCGTCAGCTTCAATGAACAGTTTAGGGGAGGCCGGATAGACGGTTTATGCACAACTGCAGCCTCTGGAGGCTCCTACACCTTGATGTTCGGGAGGCACCAGAGGCACCAGCAGCTTCAAATACCTGTTTGCTGTTTTGTAGCAGCTGTTCTCTTAATCTGATGTACAGTATTTGTCTGGCAGAAACCGTCCTCATTGTGCTTTTATCTGCACAAACCCGTGTGTGCTCTGAATCAGACACAAATCTCTTAACAGTACGATGATTACGCTTTCTCTTTTATGAAATATCAAAGGTTTTCATACCTAGTCCAAGGCATTGAACTATTTCACGCTTTTCATCAGCAGAGATTTTTAGAATAGAATAGAACAGAATTTTATTGTCTACCGAGGTAGAAATTCATCTTTGGCTCACTGACACATAAAAACACAAGACTAGGGACAATACAAACATGCCCAGTAGAAAAGGTACATACGAGAAAAAAACATAGAAAAATAAAACAGAAAAAAAATATTCAGAACAGCTCTGTCCATTTCTGTGGTGACTGTGTTCAGGTCGCAGCTTCATTCAGAACTCCCACAGCACAGGGGACAAAAGCCTTCTTAAACACAGACTTTTTAGCCAGTGGAACTCTGTATTGCCTCCTATAGTTCAGAAGCTCAAACTCAGGGTTCAGAGAGTGAGCTTTAGTCAGTGTCCTCTCCTTGTACAGCTCACTCAAAGATGAGAGATGTCAGCGATTCAAAGAGCCCTAAGACACAATACCATCCATGAGTTTCATTGAAAAACGTTTCTTTCTTTTTTTTTTACCTTTTATGACACTAATATACAATTTGCATAATAATTTGAAACGCAGTGTAGAACCTGAACGCAACCTACAAGAAAAGTATGTTTAATGTAAAATACTGTATTCCCTCAAATGAATACTGATGAACACAAATTCATAAATCCAACAAATCATGATCAAAAACACCTAGGAACAGTCATTGTAGCACTCATGTTTTGTGCTTTTTCAGTCGATCCTGAAAGAACTGAAGCTCTAACAAGGACTGGATGGTCTGGCCCTGTCTGCTGAGGGACTCCCATCATCACAATGTTTGTGATATTGAGCTATACAAAACAAGTTGATAAAGGATACAATAAATGTTTCCCTGGTATGGCTTGGTATGCGGTGAAAATGATTCCACAACCCGCCAGTTGAGAACCTCCAGGGCCAATTGATGCCTTAAGGCCGAATTTGGCTCGTGGGCCTTATGTTATCTAGTGCTTGTACCAAGTCCACCTTAAAGGAGAGTGTGGTTGGTTAAACGGAGAGAAATCTTAAATGAAATGATCCCCTTAAGAACATGCAAACTAAATCACTGGGCTTTAAAAACCTCACTATTTTATATGTTTTCTAAACCCAAGAGGACCAGTTCTGGCCCGATTTGGCGTGAAGGCAATCGGGACACATGTAAGCCCCTCTGCCTCCTCTGCTGGAGGAGAACTAGCCAAGCTCCTGGGGACCGGAGTGGGCCCGCGAGTGAAGGAGTTCGGACTGGGCCTGGATGGAGCAGATTAGTGTTTGTTGATGGGGATTACAGAACAAAGCGGCGAGAGGAAACTAATCCAAGCGTCGTCATCAGCAAACCCATTCAGAGCGGCTCTTTATTCAGAAGGATTACCTCTCTCTGTTATTGTTATTACAAATGTCTTCACAGCTACGCAAAGTCCTACAGTCGACTCATTTACACACAAAGACCCGGGACATTATACTATTGTCAGACAGTAAAAGAGCTCTTCCAGAGACAACTTTGATCTACATATACTTTGGCTGGGCAGTGTATCTTGCTTTACTGTCTTTTTCTAGCTTTTAAACATGTTCTAATGTTGTTTCCTCGTCAAAAACAAACCTGGACTTCAAGCCTGCACAAAACAAAGTGTAATTTTATCAGACAAGTATTGCAATTGATAGCAATTAAGTGTACTAATATTTAAAATGTCACATTTCAAAGTGCTCAGGAAATGTCTTCAAATATTCCGCAGGTTGGAATAAACATCAGTCATACATCATTGTTAATGAGGCAGAACTGTAGAAATACAGTCTAAAAGCATCTTAATGTACCATAATGGCTGCTGTACGGCCATACCATGTCTGTAGTACAGTCATAACTTTGATTATGAAATGTTCATATTAAATAATTAAGCTAATCGCAACACACTCGCTATGCTAACACAGCTAGTGCTAACGTCCACAGCAGCTTATAAATACTCTCGGTCTGCACTGTAAAAACATCATTATTGTAAGGAAACCTTTACCTTTGTGCTTCCATGTCTCCTTGAGAGCAGAGTTAGAACTAGTGGCAGAATCGAGTCCAGCAGCTGTAATCGGGAGCGCTGATCTCGTTTTCACATAGCCATGCAGGCCGGTTGCGTTTCACCCCGAGATTCCACATCTTCCACCTGTTTGCTCAGCTCCACTCCTCTGCTCACGCCTCCGAACAGCCTACTGTCTCCTCTTCAGTCCGCCCCGGTCATCTCCACCGCTGCTGCAGCTCCACGAGGAGCTCGAAGTGAGCATGTGCAAAGCAACCAGTTTGAAAAATAAGACTATTATAAAATAATAAACAACTATTTACGGGCAGGCGAGCTATAAACTCTGGTTACAGAGGAAATTCAGACACTTTTCTTTCACTATTATAAGTGTTTTTTCCCCTCCTGTGCGAGGGAGAGAGAGGCAGAAAAAAAGTTATGTGAATGAGAGCAACAAAAGCTTAATCGTGTGATTGTGTTTGTGATAACAAACTCCACAGAGTATGGAGGTTATTTTGTGTTAAATAGTGACATTTTCATTCAAATAAAATCTGTTCAGCGGGTATATAATCTGGATGTTGTTGTTGTTCTCTTTCCTGTTTGGTGCAGTCTGTGGAGCTTGATCCGGTCGTTGATCAGTGTTTTTATCGTGGCGAGACGGAGAGGCGGGTTGGCGACAGAGGCCCCTCGGAGCGTACAGGACGATGTGGAATGTTTCTTAACGGTTAAAATAGGTCGGGGCGGAGTGGAAGAGGGGCGAACACGGAGAATGTGGAATCTGGCAGTCAGCCATTCAAAGTAATCCAATAGAACGGCCTTTTTGCCCTATTTAAGTTTCCTTACAATAATTGTTTCAGCAGGTGCAGACCCTCAGTGAGGGTATTTATAAGCTGCTGTGGACGGTGGATGGGCGAATGCGATTAACTTATTTATTTTGAAATCGAGGTTGTATTACAGAGATGGTATGGCCGTGTCCCAATACGATAAATTAAGATGCTTTTAGATTCAGTTTTCCCGCAAATATTTCTGCAGTTCTGGCTCATTTACAGTACAATGTTGTTGGACTGATGTTTAATCCCAACCTGCGGACAGCCATGCATGTATTTCGTAAATGAGGAATTAGGGAATGTGTTTTCCTGTGTTATTGTCTTGTAACCGATTCATTGTGCAGCATCTTTAGAAACGGTTTTGTGTAGATCAAAGGTGCTATAGAAATATAATACACAGAAAATAGGACAAGGAACAATGGAGTACAAAAGAATAGGAGGGTCGGCAAATGTATATGAAGAGTTGGAGATATGCCAAACAAACAAGCAAGTAACTAATATTAGTCGACATGATACTTTTACTCCAAGTTCAGTTCATTTATGGCTCTGCTATACTTCCTCAACCACTGCCTGTCTCCCTAAATATTGGGGCGTTGGTTTGGTTTTTGCCTGTTGGAACAGAGGAGCGCACATATTTGTGGATAATTAGAGCGATGAGAGGCCGAGTGGTAAAGGGAGATTGAGCTCTGAATGGAGCTCTTTATGGGTATGGAGATATCAGCTTCTTCATAGAGCCATTGTCCAAAAGCCCCCTCATTAACATCCATTTGAATAATCTGATTACCGGAGTGTCTTTGTCTGCACGGAGGAGCGAACACGGATATTGTCTGAGGCTGTTTACACAAATGCTTCATGAGTAACAATCATATTTAGCCCACTTTAATGTCCCGTAATGCCATTCACTTCGCTTCAGTAGGGGGAACTGGTGGCTATTTTCAAAACGGTTTCTTTCAACAGCTGAACAAATGTAAGCTCTGCCTTGACTTGTGTATGCAGACGATTGGAGGCCCCTGCTGAGCTTGATCGAAGCGCCTGTGTTATGCAAAATGGCCTTTTCGGAGAATTTAACCATGTTTTAACGTTCTCGTTATGCACAAACCTGGAGCCATGTGGTTTTGTTTTACTCACGCGTGTTCTGGCAATCACTCACATTTAGTTCGTCTCTCATGTTAGCCAATCCACTGATATACGTCATTCCTTTTAGATTGTTCATGGGAAGAACTTCCAAACCCCCTTAGCTCATCGAAATAAGGATCCACACTTCCATTTGTAGAAAGCGAGAGGAGTGTGACCCATGGCGGAGTAGCTCAGCACAGTAGTAGTTCTTTGGTTTACTTTGGTTTTGACTAAAGCCCCAAACATGAAAACTGAGGTGGAGGGCAACTAAGAATTCTAAGGTGGTAACTATATGGTATTGGTTTCTGGCTAATATCTCTGTCATTAATGAGCCTATACAGATGAAACAAAAACTTTCTCTTTCAGCACATATGGAAAAAGGTCAAATTATCTTCTCATTATGGTCTCCAAAAGTGGTGACAATTTTCAGAAACATGTGTGTCATGTTGGTCAGTAGGAAGGACTTACAGTATGGCCAAAAGAATTGTATGGCAGGTTTGTGAACCGAATCCCAAACAAATCATGATTAGGTTAACCAGTGGTAGATCTTCCCTCAGTGTGACATCTTCAAATTCTAGAACGTGAACGCAACATGTTATCTCTGTTAAATGACTAATTGTGAACGGCACGAACAAGAGCTCATGGAAGTGACTCAACTAACGAGCAGATCAGGAACCATGACAGTGGATTTTGCGCTAAAGTAGACCTTGACCTTTCAGGCAATGTATCTGTCTGATGTCTTACAGAATTCTATAATAAAAACTTGTTATATTACGAAATGAACAGATCACAAAGACCCAGCTCCCACTAAAGAACCATAAACCCTTTATCCAGGGTCAAACTCAAATGGGGGCCAAAACAAATAAAATCTTTTTTTATATATAAGCTCTGAACAACAAAAACTGAAGCTCCAACAAGGACTGGACGTTCTTCCCTGGGTCAATCTATAGCCCGTCCATGGGAGTGGATCTCTCCTTCTGTGGTTCCCCCGAGGTTTCTCTTTTCTCCCACTGGGTTTGGAGTTTTCTCTTGCCATGCAGGAGAGTTTAAGGACAGGGGATGTTTCCAAATTCTACCAACTTCTTATTTAAACATTACCTCTGTTTGAACGTTATGTTTGCCTGGACACTATATTTGCTTGGACACTGGTTATTGTTTCATTGTTTTAATGTTCGTGCAGCACTGGGAGGCAATAAAACACAACTTGATTGATTTATTGATTGACTAAATATTAATTTGACAACTTTTTATTATTGGAGAAAATATGCTTTCAAATAGAGTGCACATTACCAATCCACATTTTAAAGCTTCTGTTTTTTTTATTTTTTTTATATGGCTACTATAAGCCTAATGCCCATCTCGGCTCGCCCGTTGCATTATGGGTAATGGAATGTCTTTTGGCTACTGTTGGCTATTTTTATATCTGTTTTTGTTATAATAGGCTTTAATGATTATATGAAACTGTGTTGATTGTAATCTGTGCTGTTGGGGTGATTTGAATTGAATTGTTGTCCTTACTCTTGGAGTCCACTGGGGGCAGTGTGTTAGGAGTCAGATGGCGCAGACGCAGAAGAAGTGTCAACAAGAAAACGCCTACTTCCTTTGTCTATAAAAAAGCCAGGCAGGGAGCAGCTCGGCCCTCTTCTTGCTCCGACCCCTGGCTGGCCACCCAAGATCATCATGTAGCCTTACCATAGTTTTTGTTTTAGATTGTAAATTCAGGGAATAAAACAATGATTTTGATTTTAATAGAACGAGCATCCGTATTCTTTTTCATCCTTATTTTTGAACACTTCTTTACTACCAAACAATAATGATAGTTAGCGTAAAGCAATGAAGAAAGCTCTGATTTGGAGCGTTTTAATCGCTGGAAAGTTGATGATTTAAAGCGTTTTTGTCATCGCCATGGAGCCTGTTACAATATTAGCTTAAAGTCTATTTTTACAACCAGGGCTGTGTACGGAGATGGACAGAAACCAAACTGCCATTCATACGAAGAGATGCTTCAAGAGTGACGACCAGTCCTTGTTCATATAGTTGGAATAACTATGTGAGAAAAACATTTGTGACCCTTGAAGGCGACTGTTGGACAAAGTCCAGGATCTGAAACTGTGGCCTCATGTCGCTGATATTCAGTGGCGGACTGGCACCAAAAAGAGGCCCTGGCAATTTAGCAGAGAGGCCACATTTGTCTTCAAAAGGCGGCCGCATCTCCGCTTTATTTATTAATTTAGCCTTTTTATATGGTTGTGCGCCACAAGTTGTGATGAGCGGCGAGCGAGCCGCTGGTGGTGCTGCCGCTTGCAGCCATTGCGCCAATAGGCGGCCGCTTCCTCGCTTTATTTAGCCTATTTATTTGTTTGTGATGCGGCCACAACAAGTGATGAGACCAGGCGGCCGCAGTGGCATTTGCCCACATTGCCCAATGGCCAGTCCGTCACTGCTGATATTCACAACATTTAAACTGAAATGAGAAATAAAAACATAGAATCCCTCTTTTTTTTGTCAATAAGGAGGTGGACAGTAAACGAAATCTTTTTCTTAATTGTGACCAGAGAGATCCACATACACACATAGGCTCTGCCATCTAAATGTACTTAATTATTTAATATGAGTGATCTGATGGTACAACAGAGCTAATCGGTCGCTAATTTGACAGACGGAAATTTACCCACTGTATTTAACATCAACACCATTTGGGAACTTTTCCCTGTGATTACAAGACGAATTCAAATGATTTAAAAAGTGAGGGTGTCTGTGTCGGGCTGATCCCAGGTCCTGTCGTTCCCCTGTCCGCGATGGTCCGCTCCTGCCTACGGAGCCGCCGCCCTGACTTTTCCCTTTCAAGATATTCACAACTTAAATATTTGCAAGAAATGTGACTTGAGACTTATAGTCTGTAAACC
Organism: Neogobius melanostomus; assembly: GCA_007210695.1. Lineage (NCBI taxonomy): Eukaryota > Metazoa > Chordata > Actinopteri > Gobiiformes > Gobiidae > Neogobius > Neogobius melanostomus. The sequence goes on from VHKM01000617.1 coordinate 154,064, forward strand.
AATGCCCGTAAACCTTATAGTTCACGGTTATGGCTAAATATACTTCAGTGTTCACACTCCGCTACCTGAACTCACACATTTCAATGGCGGTGTGGTTTGTTTGGGCCCAAATTAGGAGCCTGATTGACTCACGCATGCACAGTCGAGATGGGCATTGGGCTTATTAAGAAATAACAACTCAAAGGCCAGAAACTCAGACAATGTGTGTTTTAGTTATAAACTCATGTTAGCGTATAATTCTTGAATGACTAACTAATGACACAGTGACCTGTATCAGACCCACTTTATGTTAGTGTAACAGTTGCTCTGTGCCGCTGCTTTAGGTTCAACATTTGAATATTGCCTCCTCCACAGGACTCATCAGTGCGACCAAACAGAAACAGAACAGTGTCCTGTCAGTTCTTGACTTAACAGAGATGGACAGAGGTGTTTCTGATGCAGTGCACGGCCATGTAAGATATGCACGTGCACATGGATTTTGACTGTTATACACCGCGTTCCAAATTATTATGCAAATTGTATTTCAGTGCCATAAAGGAAAACAAATGTTTTTAATGAAACTCATAGATGGTATTGTGTCTCAGGCCTCCTGAATCACTGACATCAATCTCAGACGCCTGTGATAATTAGTTGTCAGGTACTGTAAGTCCAGTTAAGGGAAAACTACTAAAAAAGGACGTTCCACATTCTTAAGCAGACCACCATTTTCAAGCAATATGGGAAAGAAAATGAATCTCTTTGCTGATGAAAAGCGTGAAATAGTTGAATGCCTTGGTATGAAAACCTTCAATATTTCATGAAAGATTAAAGAGTAATCATCTTACTGTTAAGAGATTTCAGGCTGACTCAGAGCACACACGGGTTTGTGCAGATAAAGGCACAATGAGGACGGTTTTGGCCAGACAATTAGGGTGGCAAAGGGGCGGGAAATTCCCAATAAATTCTGAAAATTTTCCGGAAGCTTACAATAGGAACTTTAGCTTGGACATTTTGGTTATGTAAAAAAATTGAAAACTGTCAAAACACTTAAATAAACATGGTATTTGGTATTTATAATAATTGGTGAGGTACAGTATTAGCTAACTATTAGTTCTGTTTTTTCATAAAACATATAATCAAGTCATTTGTATCAGCTACAACCTAAAACACTGTCCTCTTCAAACCCAGGTGTCAGACAAGACGATGATCATTTTCCTCACTCTGTGGTAGATATTTCAGTGTTTAATTATCTAATCTGTAAAGAAGCTTCACAGTTGTGTAAATTCCCATTATGTTCCCTGTAATTCCCATTCATTCCTGCCTGTCAATTCCCTTGAAAAATTCCTGAAATTTTATGACCTTAATTGCAATGTACTCAACAATACAAAATATATATATTTCATCAATCTGCAGTAATATAAAATTGAACATAGCACAGCTTAACAGTATTTTTCTCCGCACATCAATCTGACTAACCCAACACCTGAACGCAATTTGACACATAAAGTACTTACTTATATACTATATTTAAGCAAGATTACATAAGCACAAGTAAGTAAGTGCTTTATTGTCATTGTACAACTGTACAAAGAAATAGTGGCTGAGCCGTGCTGCCACTGTGTCGACCTGACCCGAATGACCTTGGAGGTCGGGGGAACTGTAGCACTCGGTAGAAACCTGGCTGCCCTCTGTCTCCTCTGATCCTCTGAAACGGTGTCGCGCCTCCTGGGTTTGTCCCTGTTTCAGAGCGTGGTGTCCTGCACTGGTCAGCTCCACCTCCTCCTTCCTCTTCCTCCCTCCGCTTCACAACAGTGAAATGCATGCAAACATGTATATAGCACATGAGATTATTGACTTTGCTTAAACTTCAAATGCACTCTGCCCCTTTGTCAAATTGATGATGAACAAGCAGGTAATTGATATTGTTTACATCACAGTGATCACTGTAGTGTGGAGAACTAGAATGTTGGAAATCAATCAGTTATTTTGTATTGCCCATCACAACAGGAGCTCTGGCAGTGGAGGTGGGCAGGTTCAAAGGCCTTCCTGAGGATGAGAGGTTTTGTACTTTGTGTGATTTCAAAGTGGTGGAAGATTGAGTTTCAGTTTGTTTTGTATTGTCCGCTTTACTCTGATTTGTAGGAAATTTTGTTCCAACAGGTGCAACATGAGAACCCAGGTGTGTTCTGGTTTCCACATTTTAAGGCAGCTTTTTGAAAAGCAAGTTTTTGCTTTAGGCCACTATGTCTCCAAAGCTCCAAAGTTATGGTTGATTTGACAGTTTCTGTGAATTTATTTTGGCAGCTATCTGTTTTGAAATGTGTCTTGTAAGCCCATGAGGGCTGGGCACTTACTTATGTGCAAGACACAATATTAAAAATAAATCATAAATCAATGTAGTATAGTGCCACGCACACACACATATAGAAATGAGTCCAGTTGTTGCCTGTTGCCAGAGCTACCGCTAATAAAAGACCAAGCAACTTATCCAGTGTCATCCTTCCACTCACCACGATGCATGATGGGAACAAATAGAAACTACTGCAGCAATGTCCAACCAAATGTAGTGTCCAGGCAAACGCAATGTCCAACAGAGGTAATGTCCAAATAAGCGTCGGCAGCAGGTGGTGACGAGCCTTAGACTCCCCTACACGGCAAGGGGAGAAAAGAGAAACCTTGGGGAGAACCACAGAAGGAGAGATCCACTCCCATGGACGGACAGGCTATAGAGACCCAGGGCCGATGAGAGTCCCTGAGCAGACGGGCCAGGATCGAGACCGTTCAGTCCTTGTTCTTCAGTTCTTGTTGTCCAGTCCCTGTAGGCAGGGTTCCTCCGTGTCCATGGGGTTCCTCCACAGACAGGGCTGAAGACATTGATACTAATGATCACTATCCGAAACAGGTACTCCCACGGGGGAGGGGGACAGGGGACACCATGTGAACAGTGATGAACACACTACAGATAAAAGAAATATTATTAAAAAAATGTGTATGTGCAAATAAGAAGAAGAAGAAGATAGCGCTCAGTGTACCGTACTTCCCACAGCAGTGTTTCTCCTAAGGCAGCTTTACTTCAGGCTGTGGGTTAGAGCTTTACCTAACTGACCTGATCATAAGCTAATTCAAGAGGTATGTTTTGAGCCTAGTCTTAAATGTAGGGACTGTGTCTGCTTCTTTAACGTGAGCTGGAAGTTTATTCCATAAAACCGGAGCTTGGTAGCTAAAGGCTCTTCCTCCTACAGTGATTTGGAAACTCGAGGAATCACTAGTAGCCCTGAGTTTGGCGAGCAAAGAAATGTTGTAGGAAAGTTTGGAAGGATTTTGGACACAGTGAACAAACAGAGAACAATTTCAAATGAATGTGCTCCCTCTTTCATTGTTTGCGAATTAAAAAAAAATCAGGTTTAGGGCCTTTAAGTCCTAGCTGAAGCCTTCTAATCACAAGAAACACCTCTTTAATGACTTCTTTTCCAGTGATAATAACGATAAAGACCATCAGAGACACTTAAACCCTTGTGAGCTCTTGATTTGAACACATGAAGACCGTCGACACAGTGCGACGGCAGCTAATTACTCTCCTAATTACATCTGTGCGTGCGCGGGTGTGTGCGCCTGTGTGCGTGGCAGGAAGCGTTGATTCTGGCCGTCAGAGCCCATTAGCGTGTTAATTTAATTTGGGTTAGCTGCCGTTAGCTCATTAGCACGTGTAATTAATTCCCTGACATGAGCTGGAGATGTCTGGCTGCAGCTGACACGTCTGTGAGCAGAGCGGAGTGCATGTACACGGCATATGTGAGAGGCCTGGATCACAGTCACAAACAAACGGTTTGTACAGTCAAGTTTGACCACACTCACTGATACGACGAGGAGGTCTGACGGTGGCCATGACGTACCTTTACTCAGTTACGCAGAAGTATGTCAAAATACCATCCTCTGTGTTACAATGTTGTTCCCTCATCAGAAACACACAGTGCCAGGGCCCTCTTCCACGCTGGATACGAGAGTTAGCGTTCGGGAAACTAGCTCTGGTCAGGTGCGACGCAGCTGGAGGCCTTTCTGACCAAATTATGTCGCATCTTTCTTGACACATGTAACTGACGACTTCAAAAAGAGTGGCTTTTTGTCATGATTACACAGTTTTGGATCAGTGCGACGGATTTTTACATTTTAAAATGAAAAGTGATTTTAGGAAAGACCAAATTACTATTATAAATTGTGTTGAAAGTTTGCATGTTCTCCCCGTGTCAGTGTAGGTTTCCTCCAGGTTCTCCGGTTTCCCCACCACTAAAATATAGGAAATGGTTAGGTTCCTGTTCAGGATTTGTTTAGGCCAAGTTTAACGCTGGTACAAAACTGCATCCGTGTTTTTTGAGACATTAGTTTGTCCACAATCTGTTTCAGTAATGATTTTAGTGTAGATGCCATGCCATTAGACCGACGCCCCATTAGTCCTACGTGTCATTAGTCTGAAAATGTCCTATTGAGCAGAGGTGCCATTAGTCCGACATCTCTAACCCAGTTGTGTTGTGGATTAGAGAGCCATATACAACCACTGGCCCTAACCTTAAGGTCAGTGGACTCTTGACTGAACCTAATTTTATTATTCAACCCCTACTCAATGGGACATTTTCGGACTAATGTGTTGTCGGAGTAATGGGCCAACCCCCACATCTTGTAGGCTCCAATATAACATCAACAGAATTGCAGGAAAATACAACTTGCAGTCTCTGGTAATTGTATAAATGTTTCTAGCATTTTCCAATTAAAAACAAACATATTTTCAACATAAAATGTATTCTCACGATGTTGTAAATACCTGCGTGGTGTTATTTACAATCCTGATACGCCACATGGCCAAAACGTTCTAATGCCGTCGTTTTATCGCACTATATCGACTCGTCTGTAACATTTCATCCATAAAAAGCCGGTCTAATAAATAAAGTTTTCACTTTCAATCACGCCTTTACATTTAAACCCTTCCTAAACCGTGCAGAGAGATAAAACAGACTGGTTTTCACTTGTAGTCCACTTTTTTTGTAGCGTAGACACAGCGCTGCCCTCGGGTCGCCGGGGGCAGCGCAGTAGAGGCGTTACCTCGGGTTTTTTAAAACGCGGTTTAAAGTCAAATAAAAGGGTTCAAAGTGTTGTCTGGTCAGTCAGAGGTCAGTGTGTGCGGGACAGGTCAGAGGTCAGTGTGTGCAGAACACCAGAGGCTCCACCCTGTTTACACCATATCCACAACTGATACAACAGTTGTACAACAGGCCGATTGGCCTTATATTTTCGGTTTTAGAGATTAATTTAGGATGCATAATGAAGAGAAAAGTCGATCAAACAGTGCTGTTTACAGCGCGATGTTGGCCCTTTTCACACAATGTTTCAGATCCTCTGAATCTGCCCGGTTTAAAAGCAACAATATAGTCAGGAACATGGCCAAGGCTTAGAGGCGTCTGTGTCTCCTCACAGCAGCAGAGGGACTGGGGCCCCACAGCAGAGGGGCAACACATACACAGAATTTACACAGAAGTACATACAAAACAATAAATAAATAGAATAAAAAAAATAACATTAGTCTAAATGCAGCTATAAAAATCAGTGTTGCTTTTTTTTTTTTTTAGGAAAGTAATCATAATGTATCTTCAATGAAGGTACTTGAGTCATCTTCTGTACTCGGTAGTTGAAGTCTCCAAACGTTTCGCCTCTCATCCAAAAGGCTTCGTCAGTGGACGAAATCCCGCTCAGCCCGCAGGGTAGATAAAGACCAATTGGGAGGAGTTGGGGTTGGCCCGGCTCCTCCCCTCTAATCACAGCTACTCTCACCTGTAGGTAAACAACCTTTGAAGTAGAGCGTAATCATAATGTAGACAGTTCTGATTTTCATCACTGTATAAGGCAGATCTAAACAGCATATTGTTGCCTAAAATACAGATCGCACTACATTTTCTCTGATTAATTAAACATTTCCTAGGGAGGACGAGCTGTTGCTCTAACTTTCTGAGAGTATCTCAAACAAGAGTGAACTTAAAGAGATCTTATTCTGTAAAATGGTTTAAAACTTATTTTAAAACTAAAGTAATTAATTGTAATATAAAACACCTTCTGTTATATGCAATCTATACACGTATCGACCTAATGTAGCGTCCTGAGTAGGGATGGGAATTGATAAGATTTTATCGATATCAATACCATCAATAATTTTACCTATCGATGCGATTCTTTATCGATTCTCTTATCGATACCTGACTTGTCTGTGTGTTGGGGAAAAGCAAGGAATGAATGTACTTTTGATCAACTTTATCAAAAAAGACAAATTGTTAGTTTTCCCAAGAAAAAATATGTATTAAATAAAGCAAGTTTCCAAATATACTGTGGCTCCTGCTGGCACTCAGCCTGCCTGGCATCCTCTAAAATATACATAGTACATTTGTACTTTTTCACCAAGTGTCTGTAACTTGTAACAGACTGATGCTGTTTTGTAACACCTAAACAACAGGACTCGGTCTCAGCCCAAACCCTACAGTTTTTCATCTATTTTTGCTTCATCCTGCGCTACATTCTCCTTCCCCCTGTCCGTGTGTTGCTGCTTCTACCGCGGGTCGCTGTGGCTGCAGCCCGTTACCCAGAGCTGCGAGAGATCAGCCGTTCCGCTCATATAGCGCACTCATAGCGGGGACGGGCAGAGGTAGCCCCGCTCATAGTGCGCTTAGGGCCGGGACAGGCAGCCGCAGGCTCCGCTCTGAGCCCCGGGCCTGTGCGGAGGCTGCAGAGGTGCGTTCAGACCGGGGACAGACAGCCTCGGACCCGGGCTCAGAGCACAGTGGCAGCAGGCGCAGCAGCGAGGCACTGAACCCCGTGTGTCATGACAATAGCGACGTATCGCAAGTTTGGAAAGAAACTCCAAGCCAATACAGCGGAGCGTTCGCAGCAGCAAAGCGAAAACGTAGAACTGACACGTTTATAACAATGGACTGTTTTAATTGACGACTCGACTCTCGTGAACGCGTAAAACGAAGGGGAGGGCGAAGTGGAGGGCTAAGGGGTAGAATTGAGATTGGGCCGATGTTTCCCTGCTTACTTCGAAGGAGCGTCAACAGACTCGGAGAACATCATCATTATGCACGTGCGTCTAGCTCCGCGGCACGCTATGGTGTCCGAAAAGGGGGAAAAACGTGTTTTCAGAGCGGGAGCATCGATAAGAGGGATCGATAATGAAGTAGACGTACGGTTCCGATGCTTTGCTCAAACAGAACCGGGTCTACTTGTAGAACCGGTTCTCGATTCCCATCCCTAGTCCTGAGTCCTCTAGATTAGAGTTCCACCACCTCCCAAAGTCCACTTCAACCACTGACTACAATCATAGGAAATCCATATCGTAAGAAAAAATACCAGTAGTTGTTTTTGAAAACGTTTATTGTATTTTTAATTTCTTTCTTTCACGATGACTGGTGAGGCACTGGCCTCCCCTGAGCACATCACTGAGTCATACCAATAAGAGGCCTCTCAATAACAAAGCAGCAGTTTTTACAGTTATTTCCTTGGTCATGTCTTGTGCGTGAGTTCACTTTCAAACCCAGAGCTGTAATTCAGCCACCAGCTCTGTTAATTATGGGACGGATCAGCCTGGCCCGCTGCGGCGTGGCGGGAGTGCCCAGTGGGGGCGCTGTAGAGGGGATTATGTGGATGTAGCTCACAGTTTGGGCCGTGTTGTTGGGGGTGTCCCGGGACGGCACAGTCTGTCTGGGTAAAATTGATTAGAGCTGGCAGTAGGGGGCGCCACGCTGTGAACAGGTGCCCCTCTCAGCAGAGCCCTGGGTCTGTGTCCCTCTGACTTTCAGCTCAGTGTCCCCTCCAAGCCTTTTCACGCAGAAGACTTGGATTTAAGCAAGTGTGAGGCAAAGGTGGTCATTATTTAAATCAGCGAACAGCTATTTCTGCAACCTACAGACCTATGGTATAATGGCTGTGTAATAGAACAGTTTGTTTTTCGATTTCCCCCCCCCCCCCTCTCCTTGATGACCCAGTATGCCATTGCCAGGATTGTTTTTGATCAAATAAAGGATGGTATGGAGGCGACATCTGCACAGGCACATTTAAATTACATTTTTGAGCACAATACAACAAAAATAGCATAACTATGTGGCCACTGTGGTTTATTATTTTGAATGCTCACTTTGGGCTAAATGTTTGGCTCATTCACTACATTCTGAGTGATGTCAGATGACAGTGGTGGAGGATTGTGGGGAAGTTGTTCCCTTTACTGGGTTTGGACCAGGGAGCACTGGGAAAGGTTAAAGCTGGGAGAGTGCAGCCGATGGACTTCACTGAGAGCTTCTAGGTTTTGTTTTTCAAGGTTTTACGTCGTGAACGCAGGTGTTGGACAGTGTGGAGGAAAACCAGCCGCCTTCGAATCATTGGCGACAGTTTGACATAAAGCCGCATAAGGATGCTTCTTTCCATCTGAAATATTTACTACTTTTAGTTCATGGTTAAAATGAAAAACTCAGGGGGTAATTTATCAATTATTATAAAATAAAATCTGCTATTTGTGGGCATGTTGCACTTCATTTACCATTTGATGTTGCCTGTGTTTCAGTATCAGGCCCCAAGTGTGTTATGTAAATAAAAAATGGATACATTTGAAATGGACAGAACAAGAAGCAGAAATAGTCACTTTGCACGTGCTACTCGCTTTGTACATGAGGAAACACTTGGTCAATGAAACCTTAGTCTCATCTTGACTCCAGAAATAGGAGCTCTTCGGACTCACCACCACCATGTTTGTTTGCGATTAACAGCACAGGCGCAAGAAATGGGTTATGGGTATAACGGGGAAATAGCGCATACTGTTATATCCAGGTTACTGTTGGACAATCCAGAATTCAGGTTTCTCATGACCAAAACTATTATAAAACTATTTTCAGGTTCCTATAATAAAACTGCCTTTATATGTCCAAAGACAAAATGTGAATATTAAAAACTCTTGATAATAACCAGGAAACTCGAGGGCATGTAAACACACTCACTGTGAAGAGAGTTTGACTTGTGCCAGTGCAGGTCTTTATGATGTTCTGAGCATGTCCACATGTACTGAGATTAAGAAGGTAAAGGCCACACACTACAGGAGTTGTAGCCTCTCCTGGAGTTTAGGGAAAACAAATGTAAACCCTTACATCCTGAAGGTTTTGTTATTGTGGAAACATCAAAATGACAATCCATCCTTAATTTGAAACTTGCCCTCCGCTCTGGAGACAAGGGTCATATTTATGAAATCTTTAGAAAGATCCCGACATGCCCTACCTTTCACTACAGTGCGGTGGTTCTGGTTACCCCATGTGAGTCCCAGGTTCATGTCCTCTGTGGCCGGGCGCTGACCCCCCAGCCCTGGGTCCATCCCCTCCCTCCCTCCGCTCCACATGCTCCACCTGTTCATCCAGGCCTCCACTGCTCTGGCCCACCACCCAGCAGCCTGTGCACCTGAGGGCGCAGAGGGCTCTGAGGGAGGGCGACGGGGGGGAGAGGTTATAGGATTATAAGCATATTAAAAAATGAGAACGCGATCTTTGGAATCAAAGTTTTCATATAAGTCTGTGTTTTGTTGATTTGACCATTTGTTTCCAGGTGAATGCCCGTGATCCCCATAGGCCAGTCTTACCAACCTGTCTACCCTGTCTGCGCACCCGTATGGGAGGAAAGGTGTGCAGACTCTTTCCTCTCTTCCTGCCCCTGTCTCTCCTCTCTCTCTCCTCTCCTCTTCCCCTTCATTCTCTCTTCTACCTCCCTCCATCTCCCCTCCCCCTCTCTCCCCTCTTCTTTCTGTCTCTTCTCCTTCCCTCCTTCTCTCTCCCCTCTTCTTTCTCTTTCTTCTCCTTCCCTCCATCTCTTTTCCCTCTCTCTCTCCTTCTCTCCATCTCTCTCCCTCTCTCTCACTCCCTGTCCTTTCCTCTGTGCTCTTGAGTCCTTCTCTAATTGGATTACGGCTCTTCAGTAAACAATCCCTGGGGTGCTGGGTGCATGTATCAGTGAGCAGTAATCGTCATTAACATCATTTTATATTCACACAGCATATTCAGACAAAGGGTGACCAAAGGAGTTTTTGATAGTAACAATCCTGTTTTTCTTCCGTTTATTTCAGTGGCCTACAGCTAAAGTATCTTCTTTCCCCTGCAGAATTCGGGCCGGTGGGCGGCCGCAGGGACAGGTTGTGTCACCCCTGTTCTCCCCTGCTCCTCTCATGCTGACTGCCAGGACCCCAGGGTGCTGCGGGGACAGAACATGTCTGGGGTGTGCAGGGCCGCCTGCCACTGCCCCGCAGAGCTGGACCCTCACACATATGCACTGTCCAGCATGGAGCACGCTTCAGTCGGTGCTGGGGAGATCACTATTTTAAATGTTTGAGTGGCCATTATTAGGAGAGGAATTTATTTATTCAAATTTAATGACTTTAATGACTGCATGTTCAGACAAAAGACACAAGACATTTGATGTATATTATATTTATTTGAAGGCTGTTTTAAGGTGAGTCGCTGCAGGTGAATAGGGATTTAGTTTTTTTTAAATGGCCAAAAAAGCCATGTTTAAATTTATAATATATGTTGTTACAAAGGTTTTAAGCCAGGGATTTTTGATAGCCAATCTAAAAACAAACAAATGTAGTCTAGTTTATAGCAGTAAGTAGTTATAGCATTAGTTAGTAGTTATACAGTAGATGGTCGCTCAGAGATTAAAACTACTCATTTTCAAGTGGATAAAAAATTAGTGAATATTCACCACGCAAAAATTCTGCTTTTTTTTCTTAACCTCTTAAGCCCAGGGTTTTATTATTTTTGTCTCAGAGCTTGGATCTTGGCGTTTGGTGCCCATTTGAGCCCAACCCACTCTGAGTCTCTGTGATTTGATTGGCTTCAGAGTTACACTGTAGGTCTGACACCGTGAGTGACAGTAACATGACGCTAAATAGTGACCCTTTATTTTCAATAAAAAGGCTGAAGCCTCATTGCTCTTCAGTCACAGACTGAGAAGTGAAGAAGGAAGTCATGGCGATTCTGCTTTAGAACATTACACTTCTGCTGGAGGTAACAATAAAAGTTTGAAATTCAAGTATTCCTTAGTAATAGGTGTGGAAATCCTGAATTTGTGTGATTGAAATGTCACTTAATTATTAATGACTCTCATTCTACAAAAACAAACCTTTGTCATTTGTATCTGCGGTAGAGTCATGTTTGTCCCACTTCCTCTGAGTCGTGGTGCAGCAGGACTGATGTGGACAGATGTTACAGAAGAAGCTCATTAGGTTCATTTCTTCAACACAGTTACTATAGTAACTATTTTCTCCAAAGTAAAACTACATCTACCACAGTCCTGTCCACATCTGTCATGGTCCACCATGACCCACCGTGACTCAGAAGAACTGGGACACACATGACTCTCCATCAGATATAATTGTCATGTTTGTTTGTTTTTTTTTGTAAAATGAGAGTAATTAATAATTAACTGATATTTTTAATGATATAATTTCAGGATTTTCACATTTGTATTTTTACATTTTTTGATTGAAAAATAATGTCTTGTATATTTTTTCAGATTCAGAATAAGATCTGACTCTTATATCCAGCAGAACTCTGAAGTTCTGTCTAAAGCAGAATCTCCATGAGGTCCTTCTTCACTTCCCAGTCTGTGACTGAAGAGCAACGAGGCCTCAGCTTTTTTACAGACAATAAAGAGCTCACTATTTAGCGTCATGTTACTGTCACTCATGGTGTCTGACCTAAAGTCTAACTCTGAAGAAAGTCAATTCACATGTACACTGAGAAGGTTGGAAGGGCGCTCCCTAGTGTCCAAGTGCGTCCAACTGCCTGGAGAAAATTTTTATTTATATTGGTCCCACAGGTGGGACCGTCGGGCTGAAGAGGTTAATAAACTCATCACTTTACTGGTATAAAATTATGTTTAAAACAGAATGTATGCCTTATCCATAAAATTAAGAAATATTGAGAAGACGTCCACTTAATTTATTGAGCCAAATGAATATGAACATAATATTTTAAAAGAACAAACTTATAAATGTGTTCATGTTGGCACCTCTGCAGCGGGTCGCCCATTATTTACACGAGCTGAACCCCGTCCACTCCCCATTAGGCCGTGCGGTGTGCAGGCTGTGTGTGTGTGTGTGTGTGTGCGTGCGTGTGCGTGTTCGTGCATGTGTGCGTGCGCATGTGTGTGTGGGGGGGTCACCGCTCCTGGATTGGGGTCAGGATGGGAAATGTAGACGCTTCCAGGCACTCAAAACAGGCACAACAAAACGTTTCTCTGTCTCAAAGGCAGGAGGAAGGAGCGAGTGAGGGAGAAGACACACACATTACGTTTACATGGAAAATCTAGTCTGACTATGCTAAAGATTTGACTCCGATACACGTGAGCTGTATCGAATCGCATTGCCTTTCGGAACAGCACCACTCCCAGCCAGCAGGGGGCAGGGGGGTGGTGACTGTGTACACCTTTTCTGCTTGACCTTTGCCACCGTATGATTGTTGTGAATAGGTTGACCATACATTCGGGACAGTCCCAAAAGGTAGGCTTTTGTCCTGAATCACATTAGGGTTGAACGCTGCTTCTCTTCATTTATTCTATATGGTTAATGCAGTTAGCCCAGTTAGCCAGAGGCTAGACCAAACTGCTGTTCTGGGGCTAACTGTGATGTTCTACGGATCTTTAACAATACACCTAAGGTCTTAGCCTGGCTAACACCAGACTGCTGTGTGCGCTCAAATCCTGGGGACCATCGCCGAAATCTTTGCATGGATTTGGGGACCAATCATAGAACGAGGAGGGACGGTAAGATGATAATGCGCTATTTGACATACGGAAGCTTGTAGTTTGTTTACGGATTTAAAAAAAAAGTGTATTTACGGATCCAACAGACACGATGCCATCTTTCGATCAAGCTTTAGAACGTGTTCTAAATAGTTTAGCTCGAAAGTTTACAGCAGGTACATCATACGTCATCTGATATGATGATACGATTGGCTATGGCTACGTGCAGACGCATGATAGACATTCGTAGCGCCCAATAAACGGCTATGGACAATGGTAAACCACACCTCTCCTACCAGAAAATGAATTGGTGGTCCCCAGACTAAATATCACTTGTGATTTTAGTCTGGCGTTAGCGTCTAGGGTTCTCCCCCAATGCCATCCATCCATTTTCTTCTGCTTTATCTGGGGCCGGGTCACGGAGGCAGCAGTCTCAGCAGAGATGCCCAGATTTCCCGATCCACGCACACCTCCTCCAGCTGTTCTGGGGGGCCCCGAGGCGACACCAGGCCACAGAGCACAGAGGCATAGTCCTGGGTCTTCTGCGAGGCCTCCTCCCAATAAGACATGCCTGAAACATCTCCCGAAGGAGGTGACCAGGAGGCATCCGAAACAGATGCCCGAGCCACCTCAACAGCTCCTTTCGATGTGAAGGAGCAGCGACTCTACTCCGAGCTCCTAGATAGAGATTACCCAGATCTCATGACCACAGGTGAGAGTGGGAACGTAGATCGATCGATCAGTAAATCGAGAGCTTTGTCCCCCGACTCAACTCCCTCTTCACCACAACAGTCCGATACAGCGACCCCATCACTGCTGACGCCGCACCGATGCGTCTATCGATCTCACGCTCCATCCGTCCCTCACTCGTGAACAAGACCTCGAGATACTTGAACTCCTCCACTTACAGATGAAACTTGGAAAATTAGAATATCATGAAAAAGTTCATTTACTTCTGTAATTCAACTTAAAATGTGAAACTAATATATGATATAGACTCATTACATGCAAAGTGACATATGCCAAGCCTTTGTTTGTTATCATTTTGATAATTATGGTTTACAGTCCACTTTCCTCTTTTTATTTGAGTTTTTTACAAGTTGTGAGCCATAATTATGAAAATTATAACAAATAAAGGCTATACATATCTCACTTTGCATGTAATGAGTCTATAATTAGTTTCACAGTTTAGGTTGAAGAACAGAAATGAATGCCCTTTGTAACGATATTCTAATTTTTCCAGAGTTTCACCTGTAAGGCAAAGACTCTACACCCCAATGTTTAAGCTCAAATCCACCTAAAACTCGTAAACAGAGGCCGATTATCTGTGTTTTAGTGCTTGTGAGTGCTATTGGCTAAAGGCTTAGAATACTATGCTACGATAGGCTACGATAGGCTACACCAGGCTACGGTTCTTTGCTGATGAGTCTGTAATAAACTATCAATTCAACAAGCACAACTCAGTGTGGAGTCATTTTAACGGCTGCTTTACATGTAGTTGACAGTTTTATTGACTTTCTTGGTGCTTATTTCTTGTTTACATATAATAAATCGGAGCTAGCGTTAGCTAAAGCCTCAATGGGAATCTTCTGTCTGCCTCATGGTCCTCAACACATTCTCAGCGCTGATCCAGCCAATAAAGTTAGCTTCTCCAGCTGTCCTTGTTGGACGTAGTAGTGCATGGCTTTACTGGACAACAACATCTCCCAAGGAGCTAACACAATGTTGTGTTGTCCCTTCAGCAGCCTGACATTTAGTTGAACTGAACAAAACGTCTGGAAGATTTTCGCTGTCCACATATACTTATGGAATCAACTCAAAGCTCATGTTAAAGAAGCAGACACAGTATCTACATTTCAGACTAGGCTCAAAACGTACCTTTTTCAAATGAGCTTATGATCAGGTCAGTTAGGTAAAGCTCTAACCCACAGCCTAAAGGAAAACTGCCTAGAAACACTGCTGTGGGAAGTACGGTACACTGAGCGTTATCCTCTAGCTCTTCTTACTGCAGATTTTGGGCCAGATCTTGCGAGAACATGACGGCACAAAATCCAAAACAAACGAGGCCGTGAGTAGCGGTCGTAGACTGTAGAGTAGACTATTGCACAGACAGGTGGCACTATGTCCCATCTTCAACTTCGTTTGGAGAGAGGTAGTTTAGGTCCTGCCTAACGCACAGGAGTTTCTGTGTTTGAATCGGGGGTGCAGAGTCCTACACTGCTTCCATAAAATATGGTGTGCCCCAGGGCTTTATACTTGGGCCTCTTCTGTTCTCATTGTACCTCCTGGTACTTGGGTCCATCTTGCGTAAGCACAATGTTGCTTTTCATCTCTACGCTGATGACAGCCAAATTTACATACTGTTGGAACATGACAATGGACATTGTACAAAGCAACTTTTGAAGTGCATTGTGGAACCAACTGTGTGTGAAACTGGACAGTGCTCTGAAGCTTGACACCCGGATAATCAAGCTTTTATCAGCTCAGGCAACTGTCCCAGGCAAAACCTTTTGTTCCCCATCATCTTAATGTTGGTGCTGCCCTGTGAGACAACTCGTGTTGTCATATTGGCCTTGATTGATTGAAAATATCATACTCGAGGTTTGTTTTTCATGTGGATCCCTAACTATAATATGGTAAAAGCTCCATAATATAACTTTGGTTTGTAGATGTTTCCTGTGAGCAGAATGTGCATGAGACAATGAACTTATTCTTCACCAAATTGTCATTAAAATCATAGTATAAACATGAGATAAAATTATTAGAGGATTCCTATACTGTGCTTTTTAATGAACCTGTGTTTATCAAATGTAATTAAATATTAATTAAATGTGTTTATTGACTTCTCAGTTCATATGTGCGTGTCGTCCTAAATTACTGCTTTGACATCCGCAGCACAAATGATGGCAAAGTTTGTTATAATGTGGAGGGGGAAAAAAAGTGAATTAAAATATAAATAAATATAAAGTCTGGTTTACATCAAAAGTTCCACATAATTAGCCAAGTGAAATGTATAGGCGAGGTCAACTTTTAATGAGCTACCACTGTTTATATCCAAAAGTAATGAAGAATGCGGCTGTAATTACGACTTTGTGTGGTTTGGATACTTTCAGATTCAGAACATACTGCGGAGTACATGACGCACCAGGGGAATGAATGCCTATCAAATCAAAAGGTGAGGCATCGAGTTGAAACTTATGCTACAAGTTATGGACATAAAAGAAAAAGAAACGTGGCATGATCTCTTTCTTAGTGCTTTCTTGCCTAGCTTTGATTTGAGGTGGTGTGAGTCTGGTCAGTTTTGATGGGACAAAACCACTGTGAGACCATGACTGCACAAAATCCAAAACAAACGGTCGATAGCAGGTCAAATGATTCACGGACAGACGTGAGAGATGGAGATTATAGAAATATGAACGGAATGGGAAACAGACCGTATTTGAGCAGCAAAGTGATCATGCCACAGTTTTCAACACGCGTCCAAAGGCCCTATTGTTGTTTCTTGCTGTATTTCAAAATAAAGAGTATATTTTTAAAGCATATACCGTACAACTGCGATAGACTGAGCGCGCCTCAAAGCGTTCAGTGTGGGCTAATGATGCTCGTCCATTCATTTGGCCAGCTCCATTATATAGAATAAGGTGAAACTAGAAATAGTCCATCCATCCATCTTCTTCCACTTGTCCGTTGCCGGGTCGTGGGGGCAGCTGTTGGAGCTGCACCAGCCCCTATGGCTCCTCCTGCAGGTGGTGGGTCCACAGAAGGACGGCCTCATGGTTCTAACCGGGCCTGTTGGTCTCTCATAAGGGGCTTCTGAACCGCTCTTTGTCTGACCCGTAACTAGGACCTGTTTGCCATGGGAGACCCTACCAGGGGCACGAAGCCCCGACAACAGAGCTCCAGGATCATTCAGGCTCAAACCCCTCCACCACGTTAAAGGGATACTTCGGGATTTTTGACATAGGGCCTCATTTCCTAGTTATCCAGAGTGTTGTTGATGTCTGGAGATATTTTTTCTTAAATTCATGCAGTTCTTATATTTGAAGAGTCTAGTTGCGCTAGCCTAGAGCAAGGCTAAAGCAGTTCTATGGTAAAGTCTAGCCGCATTAAAAAACAGTCTGACCCACTCCACAGTGCACCTGAGGTAAATCACTTATAACACCAGACTAACCATATAAATGTCTGTGTTAATAGAATCATGTTTGAAATATAACTGACCTTGTATCACATGAATTACCGCATTTTGAGGGACTATTTTCTCGCAGATCACTCCGCCGCTGCGTTAGCTTACAACCACGAAGCTGATGCTGCTCAAATATAAGTTATTTTAATGCAAAATGGTTAAAATTAACCTATCGACACAGACATTTATATCGTTAGTCTGGCGTTATAAGTGATTTACCTCAGGTGCACTGTGGAGTGCTAAATGCTTTAGCCTTGCTCTAGCCTAGCGCAACTAGACTCTTCAAATATAAGAACTGCATGAATTTAAGAAAAAAATATCTCCAGACATCAACAACACTCTGGATAACTAGGAAATGAGGCCCTATGTCAAAAATCCCGAAGTATCCCTTTAAGGTGGCGGTTCCAGGAGGGGGAAACTAGAAATAGCAAAAGTAAAAACATAGGACGATGTAGCGCGTGTTAAGACAAACACAACAAGCCTGGAACCTCCGGAGCCTTTCTCCACTTCCATACAGAATCAGAATTGTTTTTATTACCATTGTTAGTGAACAGGTTCACAAAGTTTAAAACTATAAGGGCATGCATAAAGTAGATTAAAATAAAATATGAGAAAGACAACAGCAATTTGACACAGAGGAGGAAGAAAGAATAATGATAGGTCTATGTGTAAAAGTATGCATGCTGTTTGCGCCATATTTGTCGATATTGAGACCGTCTCCTATCACCCCATTGGTCCACAGACTCTTTTTCTGTTTCTTGGTTGTTTAGAAGTGGTCTGCAGAAGTGCTGCATGTCTCTTCCCACTGTGCATTTGTTTAGTTAGCACCTCTACACTATATCAGCAGTGTTATTGGCGCTACCGCATGATGCCTGATGAAACATGTAGTTCAAATGTGTTTCATGGAAATTTAGCAACGGGTCTGTTATAATAAAAGAAAGAAATCATCTCGAGTTTAACAATTCATGCCACTTTGACATATGAGCCATATGATATGGTATGGTTTTGACTTAAAAAGGGACAGTGCACAATTTAACATGACCAAAAAGCCCCTATACCAGGTTATAGCTAAAATGCTCATTTCCACCTGTAGCCCCTGGGTACTACCTCAGGGAGGGGTCTCATGCTAATCCCAGAGTCAGGACTAAACTAAACCTGATCTGAACAGAATTATGGAACAGGAAAGGTGAATGGTAGCCTGGCTAACGCCAGACTGCTGTGTGCGCTCAAATCTTTTTGAACTTCACAACAGCCTGGGGACCATGGCCGACATTTTTCCATGGATTTGGGCACCAATCACAGAACGAGGAGGGACGGTAAGACGATGACGCGCTATTTGACTCACGGAAGCTTGTAGTTTGTTTAGGGATAAAAACATAAAAAAAATATTTACGGATCTAACATGACTGTAGCAGACGCGATGCCATCTTTCGATCAAGCTTTAGAACGTGTTCTAAATAGTTTAGCTCAAAAGTTTACAGCAGGTACGTCATACGTCATCTGATATGATGATACGATTGGCTATGGCTACGTGCAGACGCATGAGAGACATTCGTAGCGCCCAATAAACGGCTATGAACAATCGTAAACCACACCTCTCCTACGAGAAAATGAATTGGTGGTCCCCAGACTAAATATCACTTGTGATTTTAGTCTGGCGTTAGCCAGGCTAGGTGAATGGGGCAATATTCAGAGGTTCACATCATGTCTTTGACAGAGGGGGGTAGAGCCAAAATATTTGCTCAAGTAAGAGTAACGTTACTTTGAAATAATTTTACTCACCTACAAGTAGAGTAAACAATTACTCAAGTAAAAGTAAAAAAGTACTTGTGACTTGAGTACTGTGAGTAACTAAGGATATGATCATACAAACAAAGACACACAAAAGCTCATTTTCTCAACCATTTAGATTGAACTGAAAACAGTTGCTGCAGGTCAATTTTTCTTTTTGAAGATTTGGCTCATTAACATATACATCTGCCAACATTAAAAGCTGAGCCTGTTGCGCTGTATTGTATATTTGGAACATGTGTTTTTGTGTCTTTTAATATTGTAACAGGTACTGTGTTCCTTTAGCTATTTTACAGTGTTATTTATATTGTTGTTACTGATTTGTCAAAGACTTGTAAATGTATTGTAATGCTTGTATTTTAATGCCTTTTTACATCTTGGCCAGGGGACTACAGATGAAAAATAGCCTTCTGGCTAATTTTGGCTTTTTTTGAACCATGTTGTTCATGTGTTATATGAAATTGCACTGTCCCCTTTCTAATAAACCAATCTAATCTAATCTAATCTAATCTAATCTAGTGAATAGGGAAATACATAATTTAGTGATATCAATTTAAAACTTCTGCTGTCGATGATATAAATATGAGAAAAAAATGTATTGCAAGTTTTCTGTAATTTATGTTTTCATATAAAATAAAAATGCTAAAATTACTGATATTTTCAACGACAAAATCTTAATAATGGATAGACCCAGGTTTAAATGTATGGTTTTATTTTGTTTATATTGAGTTACTAAGATGTTTTTCAGAGGGGATTTAGGATCTTGTTTATTTTTTTAATAAGCTAATCATAAGTGAAAAAATCTGTATAAAATACATCTAATTTTGCCTTGTTTTTTGGGGGGTAAAAAAAATCCTTCAAAATCTAGGTAAGTCCAAGCCTGTAAAGTTTGGAGTCTGTAGGAGCGACTCAAGTGGTCAGGTCGTCGCATGAGTGAAAAAACCTCATTTTGAGAAAAGCGACTCTGAAGTTGGTGATGTTGTAGCTACTTCCAGGTTATCTCTGCCTCACTAGCGACAACACATCATATATATAATACATATAATAGTACGGGGTAAGTTTTGTCTTTTTTATACTCTGACATGAAAACTAAGGTGTTGAGGGAGAGCTCAAAAAAATAAATAAACATGTTTTCACCTGCCGTGTCTTGCCTTAACACAAAAACATCAAACTGGCCAAACCCCCAAAGAAAACAAATCCTCTCCTCATTTCAATGTTTTGGAGTGAATGAAAACATATGAATCAGGAGTTTAAACTTGATGTTCAATAACAATATCAAGTCTAGTGTGGCCATAAAAAGCATTCTCCCCTGCTTTGACTTGCAGTGTAGGGATGTGTTGTGTGTACAATGAAAGATGGGCTTCCTCTTTCTCAGGACGTCCGGGTCACATCAAAGTGGTGACCTCAGACCTCTGACCGGGTTTACGACAGACCGGGAGGGTATCCATTTGGCACGGTCGCATCTGCCCACTCCTGCGCTACAGACGAAAACATCCGGACACGCACCAGAGAGCGGCTTTCCCAGGCAAACACGCACTGGGCTGGGCTTTACCACAGATGCCCTTCCTGTCACCACTGTGACAGGAAGGGCATCAAGGATTTTCTCTCGCAGTGGAATGAAATGACTTTTGTTCTTCAGTGTCACCTGTGTCTGTTTGCATGTTTGCCCCGTGTCTGTGTAGGTTTCCTCTAGGTACTCTGGTTTCCCCTGTCATTAAAAACATGTACTAAATATATATATATATATATATATTATATATATATATATATATAAAAGGACTCTTCCTCACCCTCCGCGGGCGGTCTCTCTTTTTCCTCCAAGCTCGGGTCCTCTACCAGAGGCCTGGGACTCCTGTTGGGGAAACAGTGGAGGAAGATAGCCCAGCGAACACTCAAATGGAGAAATACCGGTAGCAGCAGATGGGAGACTGTTGTGGGCATATTCCACCCATGAAAGGTATTGGCTCCAGGTAGAAGGATTCTGAGCAATAACTAGGGGTGGGCGATATGGCAAAAATAGAATATCACGATTTTTGAATTATAAACTTTCGGTTTTATCACGATTTTTTATAATGACAAAATTACTTAAATTACACACTGAAGAAGAAAAATACTACACTAATTTATTCAACTGTGATAATCAACACAGCACTTGGACCTAAAGCAAACTCACTTTATACATCAAAAACACAATAAAACTCCAGATAATAAAATTAAGTAGAAGTAAGTTAAAGAGTAAGTTTGGCAAATGCTTGTTGTTAGTGTCTGTTGCTGTTTGGCATTTTTCTGAGACGTCTCTCTCATGACGTCGAGCTGCTGTAAATGTAACACTCTGTCACTGTCTGACTCTTTCACAATAAGAGTCTTACTAAAGCCATAACATGCAGGGACTTTTATTGTGTAAAACTCAAACAGGAAGAAGTTTGTCACTGTTAGGCGAATTTACAATAATGAACTCAGACTGACAGTGTATTTAGAGAACTTTTATACTTTCAAAGACATGAATAAACAGCGCATTTGTGAACAACGGTCCAGGATTTAAATTAAACAAATAAGGATGCGGCGCCTGACAGAACTGTAACGACGAAGGACACACTCGCTTCTTTGCACATGTGTCAGGTAAATAAATAAACACACGCTGCAATCTGAGCAGAGCAGCGGCGTTGCGGGGTAAAGACACAGACATAAGCACCGCTGAAATAGAGACAGAACTCCGGGTTAAAAGCTCTAGATTGATGAGGCTGGTCGTGTACAGTATGCGACTGTAGAGGAGCGGCTCGCTGCCAAACGCTCGCATTAGCGTCCGACATTGCGTAGCAGAAAGTGCGCGGCTTGGGTTTGCTTCACTGACGGTGAAGAGTCAACTTTGCTGAAGTGCATAAAACCGTGATAAAACGATCCCACAAAAATAACAGATCGTCAGCTCTGGAGATCGTAACGATCTAATATCGTCATATCGCCCAGCCCTAGCAACAACACAACGGAGAGCAGCTTCCAGATCCTGATTTGCTCTCTCACACTGGCCATTAGTCTGAGGATGAAATCCAGAAGTGAGACTAACCTTAGCCCCCAAAGCTTTGCAAAAACTCCTCCAGACTTGAGAAATGAATTGTGGTCCCCTGTCAGAAAATTGTGGTCCCCTGTCAGAAACTATGTCCAATGGAGTGCCATGTTGGACCAGCAATTCAGAGGTTTCCTGGGCTGACGGAAATTTTGGGAGAGCCACAAAGTGTGCAGACTTTGAAAAGCGATCGGCAATGGTAAGTATTATAGAGTTACCTTTGGAGGGCGGAAGTCCAGAAACAAAATCAAGAGCGATGTGTGACCAAGGGCGGCTAGGAACTGGCAAAGGACGGAGTTTCCCAGCAGGTCGTTGGTTGGAGGCCTTTCCTCGAGCACACACAGTGCAAGCTAAAACATAGTCCCTTGTATCCTTTTCCATACCTGGCCACCAGAAATGACGTTTCAACAGGACAAGTGTACGTCCAATTCCGGGATGGCATGCAAAACGGGAGGCGTGTCCCCACTGAAGCACTTGGGAGCGGACTGACAGTGGGACAAACAAACAGTTTGGTGGGCCATTACCCGGATCCGGTTCCGTCCTTTGAGCTTCTCTGACGGTGCCCTCGATCTCCCAGGTAATAGCTATAGCTATTAATGTCTAGCTAGTAATGTCTCCATTCCTCTAATGCCAATTTAACAGCAAGAAGCTCCTGGTCACCAATAGAGTAGTTTTGTTCAGCTGGTGACAGCCGTTTGGAAAAGAAGGCGCAAGGATGTAATTTATGATCAGTTTGAGACCGCTGAGATAAAACTGCCCCAACACCGATGTCAGAGGCATCAACCTCAACTACAAACTGCAATGTGGGGTCAGGGTGAGTCAGGACTGGTGCTGAGGTAAAACGCCGTTTCAGGTCGATAAATGCCTGCCCTGCTTCAGGAGACCAAGTGAAAGGCACTTTGGGGGAGGTTAACCTAGTCAAAGGTGAGGCAATTTGGCTGAAATTTTGTATGAAACGGCGATAGAAATTGGCAAACCCAAGGAATCTTTGCACCTGTTTACGGTTCTCCGGACGGGGCCACTCCACAACCGCAAGTATTTTTGAAGGATCGGGTTTTACCTGGCCACTGCCGATGATGTATCCCAAGAAGCTGACAGATGGAACATGAAACTCACACTTCTCTCCCTTGACGAATAGCTTATTCTCCAAGAGCCTCTGGAGTACTTGCCGGACATGGACGACATGCTCCTCCGGAGAACGAGAAAAGATCAGAATGTCATCCAAATATACAAACACAAACTGATTCAAGAAGTCTCTTAGAACATCATTGACTAGTGCCTGGAAAACAGCAGGGGCATTGGTCAATCCAAAAGGCATGACTAGATATTCAAAATGTCCCAATGGAGTGTTGAAAGCTGTTTTCCATTAGTCTCCTTCCCGAACACGAACAAGGTGGTAGGCATTTCTCAAGTCTAATTTGGAAAAGACTGTAGCCCCATTCAATGGCTGAAAAGCCGAATTGATAAGAGGTAGAGGATATTTGTTTTTGACTGTTATGTTATTTAAACCACGAAAGTCTATGCAGGGACGGAGTGTTTTATCCTTTTTGTCCACAAAAAAAAATCCAGCACCGACAGGAGAGGAAGAAGGGCGTATAATACCTGCGGCAAGTGAATCCCTTATGTATCTTTCCATAGCTCCTCGTTCAGGTTGAGACAGATTGTAGAGTCGACTAGAGGGCAAAGTGGCACCTGGGAGGAGGTCAATGGCGCAGTCGTATGGCCTGTGAGGCGGTAAGGTTAAGGCTCGCTCCTTACTGAAAACCTCGGCTAGATCATGATATTCTTCAGGCACATCAGAGAGATCTGGAAGCTCAGGGGAAGTCAGAACAGTTCCAGCTGGAGGAAGAGCAGAATGTAAACATGCAGAATGACAAAATAAACTCCAACTCAAAATCTTTCCGTTACCCCAGTCAAAATGTGGATTGTGAGTCTTATCCCAAAATGAGGGGTGAGTGTGGTGAGCTTATCAGGTTAAATTGTATTTGCTCTTGATGGTTACCAGACAATAGTAGTTTCAGGGGCGTAGTGTGGTGTGTTACCTTGGCAATTAATCTTCCATCTAAGGCCTTAGCAACTAATGGGGTCTGCAGTGGTACCGTCTCAAAACCGGCCTGACGAGCGAGTTCGAAATCTAAAAAGTTTTCTTCAGCTCCAGAGTCCACCAAGGCAGACAAAGGCAGGTTATCATCTTTAAAACAGATTGTGGCAGGCAACAGCATCTTGGTCTGGGGGCCAGGTAAAGAGACAGCGTGGCTCACCAGCGCCCCCATGGTTACTGGTGAGCCCACCCTTTTGGCCGTGATGGGCAGGCAACAAGGAAGTGACCGGTTTGACCACAATAGATACACTCACCAGCCTGTATTCTTCTTTGCTTTTCTGCAGGTGTTAATCTTGCACGGCCCAATTGCATTGGTTCCACCTCAGGAGAAACTTGAGGTGACTGACCAGAGACGGTTGGACGCACAGAGAACCCTCCTGAACTTTGAAGTGGAGCATTGCGGGAGGTGGAAGAAGATGTACCATGTTTGTTGGAACGCTCCCGCCTACGCTCACGAATACGATTGTCTAGTTTGATGGCTGTAGAAACAAGAGAGTCCAAATCATCTGAATCATCTTTGAGAGCTAGTTCATCTTTAAGTTGTTCAGAGAGTCCATTAATAAACACTGATTGGAGTGCAGAGTCATCCCAGCCTGCCTCTGCAGCTAGTGTCCTAAATTCAACAGAGTATTGTGCAACACTACGTGAACCTTGGGAAATAGACAAGAGCCTTTTCGAAGCCTCTTTCCTTTTACTGGATGGTCAAAAACCTTCCGCAAGTCATGCGCAAAAGCATCAAAATTGTTACGAAAAACATGATCATTTTGCCACTTAGCTGCTGCCCAGTCTAATGCTTTACCCTGCAGCAACCCCATAAGAAAAGATATTTTGGAAACACTAAAAGCATAGGTGGCAGGTTTCTGACTGAAGACTAATGAACATTGAAGTAGGAAACCCCCACATTTTCCCATGTCACCAGAGTAACGTTCAGGGTCAGGAACATGTACTTCCCTGAATTGCTGGGCAGCAGGTGGAGCAGCTGGCTGGAGGTTGGTTGTGAGCTGTTGCAGCATGGAGTTAAGTTGGGACATCTGGTTGGCGGTGGTTTTCTGACTTTGGATTAAAGCTTGAAGCACTTGCTCGTGTTGTCCAAGTATAGCGCCTTGGTTGGTGATTGCGCCAACGACTCCGTTTTTATCTGCTGGGTCCATTGTGGCCAGTTTGTACTGTCACGGCTGAAGAATAGGACCCAAAAGCAGACAGACGACTGATTAGCAAAAGTTAGTTTTATTTCTGTTTAGACTTGGAGGATGGGGCAAGGCTGCGGACCAGAAGACCAGGTGAGTACAGGACCGGGAGATGGACGGAGTCAAGCCAGAGGACTGGACACGAAGAGACAGACTGGTCAGTATCTTGCAGGTAAGTTGGCAGAGTTTAAAGGTATACTTAAGCAGATGGGCAGGTAAGTATGGGCCGGCAGGCAGGCAGGCAGGCAGACTGGAGGCAGGTAGTACGCAGACAGATTCTGGACAAAAAGATAATTGCGGTAAATACAAAGATCAGGTGTACAAAAAATCTTCAATGAAGGTACTTGAGTCATCTTCTGTACTCGGTAGTTGAGGTCTCCAAACGTTTCGCCTCTCATCCAAAAGGCTTCGTCAGTGGACGAAATTCCGCTCAGCACACAGCGTAGATAAAGACCAATTGGGAGGAGTTGGGGTTGGCCCGGCTCCTCCCCTCTAATCACAGCTACTCTCACCTGTGGGTAAACACCTTTGAAGTAGAGCGTCTGTACCTCAACTACCGAGTACAGAAGATGACTCAAGTACCTTCATTGAAGATGGACAACTCCTGTACGACTGAGAACTTACACAGACGTGTACAAAAAATGGAAAGCCACAGGTGGATACTGACTGAAGTCAACAAACAAACTGGCAGTGTGTTGCAGGGAAACCAAGCCTCTTGTACTCCTGGTAATCTGCTGATTGAAGCCAGCTGTGCCGACCTGCACCCAGGAGCTGCCACGCTCACGCAGGTGGAGACATACAAAACACAAAAGGGAGGGGGAGAGAGGAGAACTGGAGCACAGGTTATACATTGTGACAAAAAAGGGCATAAGGGCGGGATCTTCACTGTAGACTCGGCCCTTGCGTGACGTGTTGTTCGTGCAGCTCCAATGCTAACATTCCGACCCTCATTAGTGTATGAGATTTCAACTTTTTTTTTTTTACGAAAACCAGCCTGGATTCTTTAATTCTAACTAACCCAGCGTAATCACAGGAGGAATATCTAGCTGTAGAAACCAGGCTTTAAAGTGTTTTTAACGTGCAATGCATTCCAATGGGGACTAGCGGCTATATGCCATTGTGTTTATCTCACCGTGGGACACAGGGGGCAGTGTGTGTAACCCTAACCCTTTGTCACCCAAACTCTGCGGCGAATGGAGCGAGCGAGGAGCAGATCGAGGAGGAAGCACCTTGAGCAGTGATGAGAAAAGTCCTTTATATCAAAGCGCACATGGATTTTATAAAGTAGAGACTTCATGTTGTAACTTTTCCTGCACATGTGTCTGACGTAGATTGTAGATGACGACATGAAAAAGGCTTATTTCTCGTCCACATAATAGTACGTGTGTTGCTTTTCATTCATTCATTCATTCAATTTCTTCCACTTGTCCGTTGCCGGGTCGTGGGGGCAGCCGTTGGAGCTGCCCAGGTCACATAGCACCGGCCCCCATGGCTCCTTCTGCAGGTGGTGGGTCCACGGAAGGACGGCCTCACGGTTCAAACCGGGCCTGTTGGTCTCTCCTAGGGGGCTACCAGTGTACGCAGACACTGGAGGCAATGTGGGTGAAGTGTCTTGCCCAAGGACACAACGACAATGTGCACCTTCAGGAGGCGGGATTCGAACCCCCAACCTTCCGATCATGAGACGACCCGCTCTACCATCTGCGCCATTGTCGCCCCATGTTGCCCCAATTTACTTTTAATGGCTTAATCAATGCCATTTATTCCATTCTTTAAAAGTCTTCATTTAAATTGAGTAATTCCATTAAAACACATTTGGATTAATTTACTTTTTATTAACAAAGACATTTATAACAAAATATTGCAATTTGCATTTCTACAGAGTAATGCAGGTAACACAAAGCATCATTTTATGCTTTCTAATGTTTTAATGACCGAAATACTACACTTTAAATGCCAGTAAAGCAAAGAATCTTAGCTTATTTCAATTCTGCTATAATTCAAATCGAGGAATGACGCATAAAATGTTCAAAAGCAAATTTGTTAACAATTTGAGAGAAGGCAAAGTGTACAATTCCTGTTAAAACTGCAGTTGAATGTATTTAGCCATATTGTTATGCATTTTCAAAACACTTGCATAGCAAAATTGGATGAACAAGAATTTTCCAAGAATAAAACTGTACAGCTTCTCCATGAAACTGTGCAGCCAAGGTACAAGCATATACTAATCACTGTATCAGGTCTGCCTGTGACTTGTGTCCATTCTTGTTATCCAGTCCCATGAGTACCTTCAGGACGAATTCAACCGTGCGTTCACATTTCTTTGTGTACTGCATGTTGAGGGCGTTACAAGTCCGAATTGCAAAGTCTTGAACCATTGAATGCAGATCTGTCACAATCTTCACGATGGGTGTTATGACAACTGCTATCGTCTCTTCCTCCACACGGAAATCTTGCTGGATCTGCAAAACATGAGTGGAACAACACGCATTAGAATTTACAAATAATGCAATGATTTTCATGGTCACAGTTTAAACCCGGCTAAACTAAGCCTAAACCAGGTCAAACAGAGCCTGAATGAACCACTGGTATTTTGAACTTTATAAATGACAGTATGAGTTTTTTGTTACATTACTGCAGCTTTAGATATAACTGAAAATACATGTATTATAGGGGAGCTTTTAGAAAGTACAGATGTCTGCTCTCAAAATACACAAGTCAGTATCAGTATCACGTGCACTTCATGTTAAACACAGAAATGTCGTTCAGCTTCTCGTCCTATGAAAAAGCCTGATTTCCCCCATTTTGTAAAGTAAAGTTATAAAATGATACACTCCTAAGGTATCCGTTAATCATAAAATAAAGCATATATACACACACCAATTTTAGACAAAAGGACTGGCTCCATGGTATTGATATTTCGCAAAATGTCAGGTATTGCACAGCTCTACAATAGAATTAATTTTAGTTTTTGGGTAAAATAACAATTATGTAAATTTTCTGTTTATTTGAGAAATATCTCTCCTGCAACTCAAATATTTTCAGCTTTCAGTTCATTTTATAATATTTGTACAATACCCTTATTCATTTGTTTATTTGACAGGGACAGTACAAGAAAACATTGCCAACTCAGTGGCCGATGTTATGTTCATAAGGGTTTAGCCATAGGCTAATTTGCAGATTTAAAAAAAATGCTTTATAGTATATCATCGGCTCTATATGAGGGATTTCTGACTGGATTCTCCGAGAGTCGCTGCTCTTCCTCTCCCATTATTTCCTCATCGGGGATTAGCAGTGTCTCATCCAAATAAATGAAAAGCTCTAGATTACATGGACAGTGAGTTACCAATGAACAGTCAAAGGTACATGTTAAAAACATTATGTTGGATGTAAATATTTGAAAAAATGTGTTAGCCCTTAACTTGAGGACAAAACATCTACCACGATGGAACACTGATGTATCCTCTAGTGAAGCCTTTACATTCAGTATCATGTTTATAACACTGACTGTCCGGTCAGTAACTCACTGCCTGCCATGTAATCAAGAACTATTCATTTATTTGGATGAGACACTTTTAATCCCCCATAGGGGAATAATGGGAGAGGAAGAACAGTGCCTCCCAGAGAGTCCAGTCTGAAGTCAGTTACATGTGTGAATAGAGCCCATTGGAAGCTCGCACACTTGTCAAAATAGATCAATTTATTGGCTCTGATCAAATGTAAAACTACAAGATGCATGCACATGTTATGTAGGCCATTGATCAGGAACCTAGAGAACCAATAAAGAACCGGATCAATTAGAGAAATGATTAATAGCATTGATGTTGATCAAATCTGATTTAACGGTTAATTTTTGTAAATTATGTAAAATTGGCAGCTGTCAATACCATACCTAATATAATAAGAGATTTTACAGTTAGGAGCACAAGCACTACAAAGACAAAACAGGTTATTTTCAAGCCCAGTCATACCTGATGTTCTTTAATGACTGCATCCATTGGAAAAGCATCACTAACGTCAGTACACATGGCGTTGTGTACCTGGATCCAGTGTACTGCTCATGGAAGCCTGTAAAAATAATTATTTAACTGTAAACAAGTATGTACATTTATACAGACATTGTAGTAATTTAAATATATATTATTGAAAATGTGTTGGCAAAATAAAGTTACATAAAATTATGCCTTTCAAATAATGCATAGACCTACCTACTCAAATGGAGTTGACCAACAAGTCCTCGTCCTAGTGCTGGTGTGGGGGGGCGGCTCCTGTGCAGATTAGACACAGAAAAATACATTACTTAATAAACTGTAGTTAAACACTGTACATTTTTTCAGCAAATTATATGCATTTTAGTCTGTTTAGTCTTGAGAATTTAGTAAATAATATAAGAAAATCCATATTCATGCTATAATTATAAAACGTACACAATAAAGAAGAGCTGAACATTAGTTACATTTGCTTGGTCCAGTTTTTAACAAACTGTTTTACAAATGACTTTTTCTGTCACTTTTGGAAGATGGGTCAAACATTTTCTGTCCTTTAATTGGTATTACAGCCAGGTCATAAAATAGTGTTGTATTAATGACAATGAGCATTTTCTACCCGTAGATAATGTATTGCATGCGCTTTTAATAGGCTAACAAGAGAATGAGCTGTTGGGGTCCTTCGTCAGAAAATAAGTTGTAAAGATATGTTTTTTGTTTTGCGCAGCGTTAACTGGGTTTAAGCGACCGATGGGACGTATGACTCTTTTTATAAGAAGGTAAATACCCTCCGAATTGACTTTATTTGAACGAAAATGTCACTATTTCACACAACATCGATATTTCCCTCTATGGACTTTATCATAAAAAACAATCACACTACCCGATTAAGCTTATTCGCGTAACTTTTTCTCTGCCTATCTCGCCCTCGCCAAGAGGGGAGGGGAAAAAAGTGAAAGTAGTGTCTATAGCTTCAACGCGATCTCCTCTGTAACCGGAGTTTATGGCTCGTCTGCCCCTAAACAGTTGATTATTATTTCATTAGGACTTTTATTTCTCAAACTCGTTGCTTCATGCGTGCTCACTTTGAGCTCCTCGTGGGGGTTGGAGAAGACCGGGGCGGACTGAGGAGGAGACAGTGTGTGGTGATGTCGCTGGCGTTCGGACGCCGGACTCAGACCAAGCGGGAAAAAAACGCTTTCCGTCGCTCAGCTTGCTCGACTTCCTTCGCCAGCCCCCCTTGTGCAGGAGCACGTGGAGGTGGGGTTGGAGACGCAGCTGAAGTGCATGAGCCAATTACGCACAGGCGTCTGTCAGATCATGTTCTGTGGTTGGTGGTCGCCGCCGGAAATGGCTCATAGTGTTGAAATTTTTTCAACGCTATGCAAATACAGAGCCGCTGCAGCCGCCCTTCTCGTGCCGCTCTCCTGTGTATTTCCGGAGGCTTCTTTCCGGTCGCCACGCAGCATAGGGAATGAATGGAAGCTCGCCGCTCTCCTCTCTTTCGCCGCTCTTGGTGTGAGGGCGCTGGGAGGCGGCCCAGAGCGGAGTGGAGCTGATTGAACAGGTGGAAGATGTGAGTGACGGGGCTCCTGTAGCCGCCTCGTCACTCATGGACCCCGCGCGCCTTTTTCTCTCCTATGGCCCAGGACAGTGCTGGCGCTGGGAGCGTTTGGGCGCGCCGTTTCCCCAGAGCTGCGCTCTGAAACAGTTTCCCCGCAGGCCGCGCTCACGTCCCGCAGTCGTGCGTTCACAAACTGGCCCTGTGTCACTCCTCTCTCCGCCGCACTCCAGCAGTGACACTTGTTTCGCAAAATAAGCATGCACAACTTAAGTCCGAAGAGGAATAATAAAGAAAATAAAGTGAACGGCTCTCTACAGGGACTCGGCTCCCATCGTTCATAGTGAAGAGCTGAACAAAGACTCGATTTGTTCGTGAACGTCACATCACTAGTTTAAAGGGATACTTCGGGATTTTTGACATAGGGCCTCATTTCCTAGTTATCCAGAGTGTTGTTGATGTCTGGAGATATTTTTTTCTTAAATTCATGCAGTTCTTATATTTGAAGAGTCTAGTGGCGCTAGGCTAGAGCAAGGCTAAAGCATTTCTATGGTAAACGCTAGCCCGCACTAAAAAACAGTGTGACCCACTCCACAGTGCACCTGAGGTAAATCACTTATAACACCAGACTAACCATATAAATGTCTGTGTTAATAGAATAATTTAAAATAACTTATATTTGAGCAGCATCAGCTTCGTGGCTGTAAGCTAAGGCAGCGGCGGAGTGATCTGCGAGAAAATAGTCCCTCAAAATGCGGTAATTCATGTGATACAAGGTCAGTTTTATTTAAAAAATATTCTATTAACGCAGACATTTATATGGTTAGTCTGGTGTTATATGTGATTTACCTCAGGTGCACTGTGGAGTGAGTCAGACTGTTTTTTAATGCGGGCTAACTTTACCATAGAAATGCTTTAGCCTTGCCTAGGCTAGCGCAACTAGACTCTTCAAATATAAGAACTGCATGAATTTAAGAAAAAAATATCTCCAGACATCAACAACACTCTGGATAACTAGGAAATGAGGCCCTATGTCAAAAATCCCGAAGTATCCCTTTAAGCGCTTGCAAAACCTGTTTAGAAATAGCCTATTCATGTCAGCTTAAAGCACAATATCTAATAAGAAATCATAAGGGTACAATTGGTGTCCAAAATAAAACCTTCAACCTAATACTCATAGCCTACAATATTTTAGAGATTTGATGCACAATCAATTTATTCATTTAGTTTACCCAGTTGAAGAGTTATATTTTTAGTGATGTTTTGCCTTTTTGGCTATTTAGCAATTTTAACCAGAAGTTTGTACAAGTGTTTTTTAGCTCTTTGTTACAGTGGAAAGTTACTGGTCTGAGGGGGTGTCCGAGCTAAACCTGCTACCCAAACAAAAACAGGACAATTTAAAATGGCGGCGAAGGGCGGAGCCAAACGTCACATGACGGCTTGGGGACCAATGGAAACAACGACGTGGTCTTAGGTTCAGGAATACTGCATGATGGGAAAATGTGACGTATACTCTGACTTTCCCTGTTTTGGGTCAGTCTCTCCCATGGGAACGGAGGACTGGCAGACTTTCTGTTAGGGAAATAAATTTACGTGATTTAATCTCCTGAATCTTGGTCATCTCTATACTGGTATATGTAAATTAGCTGATAGAGTAGTGTTGACGATGTATCTAAACTTCCCTTCCAGTGTTGAGCGCGGTGTTGTCCGGAGTCAGGTAAAATTTACAAAGGAGCACAGACGCAACTGGTATTAAGATGTATTTGTTATTTAAAGGTATCCGTGGACAACACAAGAAAAGATTAAATTCTTCACAGTCTAGCAGGCTTGTGCCCAAACATCTTAAATTAAAATTCAGCTCCAGGAGAATCCTAATTGACATGCCTCTGTGCATACATACAGGACACATTTATTACGTTTACAAGTCTAAATGTGCTTGAACTTACCTTTTACTGCTGAAAAGTTCCAACAGTGGGTCTGGCCAGGTCCTGAGTGAAAAGGTCTTGTCCGCGTTTGAAATCTGGAGCACATGTTGTGTCAACTTCTTCAGCGTTAATTGGTAGAGTCAAGTGCTGCTGTTGTCAGTGCTGCCCCCTGTGTTTGATGGCTCGACGAACGATTGTTCATTAGATCAATTAACTTTTATAAATTACTGTCAATTTGCAATAGACCATTAGATGTACATAAAATTTTTATCAAAACACAATGTTCAATCTATATGGTTTTAATTGTACTAACCAATTTGATTTTCTTTATTTAAGCCAATAGCAACGTACATATTGAATGAACAACAGCAATGTTTCACTTTTTCAGTGTACTTAAATTCAAAGATTCAAAAGATTCAAAAATCTTCACTTAAAGCCTCATACCTGATACATATATTTTAAATTACAAACAATGAAAGATGAAGCTACACAATTCAAATATTAGTTGTGTCCAGACTCATTCTTAACTTTCCGAAGATATTGGTAGCATCCCAATTCTTAATAATAATAATAATAATAATAATAATAATAATAATGCATCAGTTTTATATAGGGCTTTTCTGGACACTCAAAGACGCTTTACATTGCACTATTCATGCACGCCATACTTGGCGGTGGTAAGCTACTGTTGTAGCCACAGCTACCCTGGGGTAGAGTGATGGAAGTGAGGCAACCAGTCTGCTCCATCAGCCCCTCCGACCACCACCAACCACTCACTCACTCACTACATTGCTAGGCTTCCTGGTGTTACCAAACGGTCTCCCATCCAAGTAATTCTTCACAGGGATGTATACCCTTATAGTTTTAAAGATTTTATGGTTTATATGTTTGACGTGTTTTATATGTTTTGTCTGTAGCAGCCTTTATCACTGAGTGTATTTTACACACACTCATGTAAACCAGCGCAGAGGGGCCAACAGCAGCTTAATGAGGCACAATTATGCAGGATACGTCCACCTAAAGAAGACTTGTGAAAATGACTGTTGGGGTGTTATAATATTATTAAAAAGGCTCAGTCTGTGTGCGTGTGTGTGTGTGTGTGTGCGTGTGTGTGTGTGTGTGTGTGCGTGTGTGTGTGTGTGTGCGTGTGTGTGTGTGTGTGTGTGTGTGCGTGTGTGCGTGTGTGTGAGAGGGGCGGGGATACATTAGCTCGAGAGCTGTGGAGTGGTTTGTTTTTCTAAAGAGCCACTCTGATCACAACTGCTCCATTATCAGGTCACACAGACTTAATAACATGTTTTCACTGTGCTTCAGTGAGACAAACGCTTGGATCAAAACCACAAAGGAAGACCCGAAATCAGGCTTTCAGCTCGTTCAGAAACTCCACCAGCTCGGGATTATTTGACTGGAGGTGACCCATATGTGTGCATTTGATCAAAACAAAGATTTTACTTGTTAAATTTAGATTTTTAAGAACTATATTACAGTTTTTTGCACGTTGCTTGAGCACATTTTGGAAAACTTGCAAAACTCATTGTGTCAAAACTCTATACACAAGTAAACATGACACAACACTGGGAAATATACCATTCACATCTGTGTCAAACTGAAACTCTGCTATCAAAACCTAAACTCTGCTATCAAAACCTAACACTCCTTTGTCAAAATGTAACTCTGATGACAAAATGACACATACTTGCATCATATGCACACACTTTCAGATCAGGGGGAACACACTAGTCTACTTTATATAAAACACTGCAGTCTTTGATTTTCATTTTATTCAGAACCCATATTTTCAGGAGGCACATTTTCAAACAACCAAAAAAGCAAATAGCCCTACTCAATATTGTACATTGCAGCACTGTACATTGCAGTAACATGAATTCAGATAAAGCAAAAAAATAATTAAAAAAATACTGTAATAGAAAAACACTATACTGTAAACACAGAAATCATGGCAATTGTGCACACGTGGGCTCATGGATCCCGCCGTCTGTTGGGGTCTGGCCACAGGACCTCATCGACATCTTCTCTCTCTAGGCACCGGGGAAATATCCCCTTGCATGTCGAAACCATCTATGCTTGCAAAGTTGTTGAAATGGTTAAACTGAGGCTTTTTGTAGCTGTCTGGTGTTCAGTTTTGTAAGTCAGTGCTGCAGGTGTGTATTTGAGTGGTTGCAATTCCCCGATGTGTTTTGTATTTTGGATACATGTGTTTTCCAAATGGCTCCCTCATTTTTAAACGAAGTGTCTTATGTATGAAATAGAGTGTAGTGCAGGACCAAGTGTGTTGCATAAAGGAGTAAGTGTGTTACAGAATTGTAACTAGAGTGCAAAGCAGCGCTTTTGTTTAAGGTATGGGTACATGTGTTTGAGGTATGGTAACAAAAGCTTCAAGTTGTGTTACTTTAGTCTAAGCATGGGTCTATAGTGTTCAAGCAATGGGAAAAACTGTAACAAATGTATATTTGTGTAGAGAATAGAATCTAATATCTCCTGCAATCGAATCAAACAGGGACAATATTCTGAAAAGAAGACTATCATTGAAATGTGGGCTGTTCAATCGTGTATTACATCATTAACCTCTTAACTCCCACCTGAACCAAACTCATTTTCTCCAGTTTGGCTTTACCCAAATCTAAAAGCTTCTGACAAAAGCGTGCCAGAAAAGCAACAACACAATAAACAAGCAAAAAACATGCTAAAAGGGGATGAAAGTCACAAAAAAGTGACGAAAACATGACAAAGAAACAGCTACAAAATAAAAAAAAAAAAAAAAAAAAAAAAAAAAAAAAAAGACGAAAACATGACAAAGAAACAGTAAAAATCATAACAAAAAAGAGACGAAAACATGACAAAAACGCTTTGAAAATGTGACATAAACGCAGCGACAAAACAGTCACAATCAGTTTTAAAGGTCTTAGCTTTCAAATGGAGCATTATACTGCCCTATAGGCATCTAGAAGCTTTTAGATTTGGGTAAAACTGAACTGGAGAAAATGCACTCGAATTTTAAGAGATGAACAATATTAATGAAAAATGATGCAAAAAGTAATAAAAGAAAGAATACAGTTATATGTGTATGGGTTTTATCTTAGACTTTGCAGTCGTCTTTGTTCATGGGGTTTCTGCAGTGAAACACTTTAATGCATCTGATAAAAACGTGCACTTTTATCAGATGGAACGTCTTTCATTTTTCCCGGTGTGTGTGAATGTAGCACATGTGAACTTGCAGTGGTTTCAGACTTTGGAAATCCGTGTGTGTGTGTGTGTGTGTGTGTGTGTGTGTGTGTGTGTGTGTGTGTGTGTGTGTGTGTGGTGTGTGGTGTGTGTGTGTGTTGTCTTGAATACAAGACAACACAAGACAATGTTTTAATGCGGCGACAAAATCTAAACAATGGAAACAGCCAGGTTTAAAATGATGAATTTACATTGTTCCTTATTAGATACAATGTGAAGGGAATTCAGAAGGGAATTTTGGAATATCTTATTTCAGAAAATACACTTAAAAATAATTATCTGTAAAATGTAAATCTCAATAAAAAAAGCTAAATAAATCAGGCTAACATTTTCATTTTCATTTCACTTTAGTTTATTTGAGCTATTTGTGTAAAAAAATAAAATAAACAAACAGGCATAATTTGCGCTGTATGCAATGATAAAGCAAGGCACACAGAAAAGCTCAAAAGGAGTAAGCTGAAGTATAAACTTGTTAATGCTTACCCCTTTCTCATATTCTTTTTCTTGACAACAATTGCTTTGTTAAAGTTCAATTAAATGCATACATCGTAGAACACAAGTTGCGTGTACAAAAGAAAACAAACAGAAAATGTACATAGAAGAGAACGAAGCAGATCTAGCAAAGGAGAGAGAAGAATATATATATATATATACTGTATATATACATATACATACACACATACGTACATATATATACAAAATACAAAACAAATACAAATATAATTTCAGAGCCAAAGAATAGTTTTTTTGTAGTATAGATTTACACTTCTTCATTTTCTTTAGCATAGTTACTAAATACCTTTTCTTTGTACATTTGTTTAAAGTTATTCAGAGAGCTACAACATTTCAACAATTAAACATGGGAAGATCCTTCTTAAAGAAAAAAGAAGACCGAGGATAGGCGAATGAGGTGAACATGTAAATATTCAGACCTGATGACACAGGCCTTCATTCTACACTACAAGAATTCAAAATCTTTCTGTAAAAGTCAAACTATTTATTATCTTTTTCCAGGTGAACGTTTATATCTTCAGAGCAAATCGGCTCAAAAACCTCCACTTTAGAATCAGAACATTTGTCAGACAAAAACATGAATTTTAATAATATTAGAAAGTAATGATAATACACTATTTAAAAATATTGATCCAGATTTGTATCTATTGGTCTTTAATTTATCAAAGGTCCAACACAATGCATTTAGAATATTACTTTTTTGTCCTTTTGAAATGACACAATAAAACAGCATTGAATGGACAACATTTCAATGTACCTGTATTTTAAGTTCTTTGCTGAAAATGATTTGTTTGATTGGCAATGTCGTTAAACAATGATTATTACTTTTACAAATGCCACGTGAATCTAATCATTAAGTCCTACCTGCTAAATGTTACAAAGACAAAATATATCGCACGACAAAATTAGCCACAGAACAGAAATTCAGAATACATGACCTGTCTCACATATAATGGGTCTGTAACATGGCGTTTCCGTAAGAGGCTACTGATGGCTCTAAAGGCTGTGGAGATGGGACGTCTTGAAGTCTTCACAGCTCAGTGACAGCAGACAGAGGCTCCGCTCACAGCCCAGACACACGGCCACACGGCAGGCAGAGTCAACACTGTTACCACAACAACACAACAAAAAAAAAAAAAACAAACACGCAGCACACACAGGCAAGAGGCAGAGTCAACACTGTTACCCCTCCACACACCCACCCACCCGCCCCCACACACCACACACCAGCCACGCACACACCACCACCCACCGCATCACACCCCACACACCCCCCCACACCACGCAGCCACACCGCCACTAAACACTCAGGACACACGGCCACACGGCGAGGGCAGAGTCAACACTGTTACCCCCCCACACACCACCCCACCACCACACACCACACACCCACACCCACACAACCACGTACCCCTCACACCACACCACACACACACACACACACACACCACACACACACACACACACACACACACACACACCACACCACACACAGAGTATGTTTCAGTATGTTTGCATGTTGGCATGTTCTGTGCATAGAATTGTGTCCTGTCCCACACAAAGATCATGTTATTTCCTCCTCTCTCCTTCCCTTTATCATCTCTCACTCCCTCCTCTCCCTCTCACCTCTTGCCCCCTCTATCACTCCCTCACTCCCTCCTCCATCCCTCTCTCTCTCTCCCTCTCTTCTCTATTTCTCTCTCTAATCTCCTCTATTTCTCTCTCCTCCTCTCTCTGTCTTTTCTCCCTCTCTCCTCCTCTCTCCTCTCTCCTCCTTATCTCCTCCTTGATAATCCGTCTGAACATTGTCTTCATAATTACACACTACAGTGATTTCCATTCTTGAATGTAAAAGAAATAAAAGAAATGCTAGGCGTAATATTTGAGATGAAAGTGCTATGAGCGTGCACGTTGGTGTGTACGGCACGCTCCCGTGTGTGTGTGTGTGTGTGTGTGTGTGTGTGTGTGCGAAGGGGGGGGGGATGGATTCTGATGGAACAGCCCCAGGATAAAGGCCTCACAAAAAGCCCCATTAACAGCACACACAGAACAGAGAGGCAGGACGCCCGTCTGCATGCATAATGTAACAGTCATGTTAAAACAACAGCACGCTCCACAGGCCGGCCTCATGCTCACACACATGCACACACACACACACACATGCTCGTGCACCTGTAGGCCTCTGAGCTGAGACGTCAAAACATTTGTGCAGGAAAGTCAATTTGATTTTTAAAGTCATCTGTCATTTTTCTTTGCTGTTATTCGCTGACTGTCTGGTACAGGGGTTCCAAACCTTTTATTGTCTTGGGATGCCGCCAGTTATTTAAGAAATGATAAAGTAAACTCAGATTTGTGTGTTGGGTTCAAAATAAGGCTAAAAAACTCTTAAATGCATTTTTTTTACAGGAAATTATCACTAAAATTAACTTTTTGTTTTAAAATCATATTGAAATGCCAATTCTGCTCCTTAACCTTGCGTACCCCCTGGGGTCCCCACACCCCCTGTTGGAAATCACTGGAGTAGTAAAACAAAGTGTACCAGACAAAAATCCTTAGGAAAACAAATTAGGCAGGAAAGCCAGCACCAAAACCTTCAATATGGCAAAATTAATAACTAATGGCAAGGAGAGGCTTCTTCTTCCATAAAGGCCAGGGGTCTCATTTATAAAGCCCATGTACGGACAAAATGAGGCCAAAACCTTCCGTATGAACTGTTCTGCGCCAAAGGTGGTATTTATAGAAATCGAACTGAACGTGAAACATTACGCACCGCCACACTAGGTTTGTACCTGGCGTACGCAGTCCGCACTTTTCAGAAACACTGCAAACACACGAGGAGAGGCGAGGGAAAGCAGCAAGGGGAGGTGGATTGAGGAAATGAAGTCTGGTGCACATTTTAAACTGCTCATTTCTTTATTTTCTACAGAAATGATTAAGATCATTAAAAATAAAATCTAGGAAATCAACCGTTGGTTTGTGTAGTGTTTCAATCTTTCGTTTATATACTTAATAAAAATATTGTAGTCATGTGTGACACTCAAAGACGTGCACGCTCATGTACGCTCATGCACGGACACCGGAGCGCACTGCCGCCGGCTGAGAGCGAGAAGCAGGAAGGATCCGAGCCGCTCTGTGCTTTTAACCAAAGTCTGACCAACTCCTGTGGAGGCCGTGCGGATGGCTGGTCCAAGGCACAAGTCCATTCAGAGACGCTGCGTAATTACACAACCTCTCTCTTTCTCTCACCACCCGGACTCTGCTCCTCATTCATGCCCAAAGCGAACTGGTGCCTCATCCCCACTGCACGTACAGCGAGCTCAATAAACAATAGACTATCTGAGTGATTCAAAGCCCACCGAGCTTATTCTGTACTTTCAGGAAATTTGAGCTCCGTGAACAGCACTGGGAAATATCACAATCAGCGTCTAAAAGGCTCTTCTTTACGTTCTAAAAGTGTATTTCCAAAAGTTTTATTGATGAGACACTGCACTCTGCCAATAGGTTACTTGTGATCAGAGAAACAGCGGTAACATGTCAGTAAAGATCCACCCGGCCTCTGCTGTCACCATAGCTGTCACTGCTGCGGCGTGTGGCCCCCTCCCTCTCTGCTGCGGCGTGTGGCCCCTCCCTGCCTGCTCCCGGGGTATCGGTAAAACCCTGTCATTATCGCCTCATGTTTAGGTAAATCTCATTCATAAGTTACTTTGCATGTCCTTATATGGTGACATGGAGGCGTGCAGGGGGCGTGACGTGAGGAGGGGTCATGTGCGCACATTTCTGCTCCAGGTGGAATTTGTGAAGGGGAGTTTACGTGGTGCTGCGCGTACGGAGGGTTTCATAAGTCCCAATTTTTTTCTCCGTACGTGAAGTTTGGGTTTTGCTCGTACGGACTCTTATAGGCAGTTTCTCACGGACAGTTTTGTAAATGAGACCCCAGATTTGTGCAGTGTACGACTAATAGTTGTTCTGTGTACAGTTTCCCCACCTGAGCTGTAGCTCTCTGCAGTTCATCCAGGGTCATCATAGGCTTCTTGGTAACAGCTCTGGTCAGTGCTGTCCTTGTTCGGTCAGTAAGTTTAGGAGGACGGCCGGGTCTTGGTAGGTTTGCAGTGATGCCATACTCTTTCCATTCCTGGATGATGTATTTAACTGTACTTTGAGAGATGTTCAAAGCTTTGGAAATATTTTTATAACCTAACCCAGCTTTATGGAATAACTTTATCCCAGACCTGGTGTGTTCTTGGACTTCATGATGCTGTTTGCTCCCCAATAGTCTCTTAACAGACCTCTGAGACCATCACAGAGAAGCTGTATTTGAACTGACATTAGATTACACACAGGTAGACTATATTTAGTCACTTTAGCCATATCCAAATAACGGTTCTCGTGTGATACAAAAGAACAGAGTCCTTACAATTGGTGCCAAACCCGGGATATCTTCGCGAGAATAATAATATATTTTTTCTTTCCTCATCAGCGCTTCGAACGAGACAACATGGTGATCTCCTAAATGGACAGGCCAACCAGTAGCAGATGTGGGAGCCGCAGCTTGAGGATGAGACCACTCAAAGGGGAAATGGGCCTCAGAATAAGGTGAGCAGAAAACCTTTTCTCATTTTCTGCCATGCTCTGGCATGTTATTTCCGTATATTTGAGTGGCCTCGCTCTTAAGGTTTGGTACTTCCCTATGTTTAAATTGTTGACATACACTGATCAAAGGCAACAGAAAGTGGGGGGAAAAAATTGTTTGCCGTTCCTTCTTACAAGGACTCTTTTAGATAAGTTAAATCCGCAGGGGTCAGAGGTGTACCACTATAAACTTGCGACGACTGGTCAGAGGACCCGGTCAAGGATAGAAAAAAAGTCGTTAAAAATGTTGTGAAATCTGCAGGGGTCAGAGGTGTACCACTATATAAACTTGCGGCAACTGGTCAGAGGACCCGGTCAAGGATAGAAAAAAAGTCGTTAAAAATGTTGTGAAATCCGCAGGGGTCAGAGAGTACCACTATATAAACTTGCGGCAACTGGTCAGAGGACCCGGTCAAGGATAGAAAAAAAGTCGTTAAAAATGTTGTGAAATCCGCAGGGGTCAGAGAGTACCACTATATAAACTTGCGGAGGCGAGAGGACGCAGTCAGGCCTGAGTTTTTTAATAAAAAATAAAATAAAAGTTAAAAATTAAAAAATTAAAATTAAATAAAAATAAATAAATAAAAACAGGAGTTCATGGGAGGTATAGAGATCTGATATAAACTGGATCTCAAACTCATTAACTGGGTAACAATCCAAACTAAATATGTGTA
Organism: Neogobius melanostomus; assembly: GCA_007210695.1. Classification (NCBI taxonomy): domain Eukaryota; kingdom Metazoa; phylum Chordata; class Actinopteri; order Gobiiformes; family Gobiidae; genus Neogobius; species Neogobius melanostomus. The sequence goes on from VHKM01000617.1 coordinate 195,707, forward strand.
AAACTACAGCAAAACAACCTTATTCTATATTTTGAGCAAAAATCATTAAAAGAGATAACGAGTGTGGAAGACTACGTAAAACCAACCAAACCTTATCAGGCAGAACATCAGCCTGACCCTGGAGCTCTGAGGCAGGAATCCGAAGGAGCACATGCAGAATAAAGTTACAGGAAAATGATAAGATTATAGTTATGACTAATCGGGGACCACAGGATGGTTTAGAATTAAGAGGGGGTATGTAGATAAACAGGGGGTGCCCACTATAGAACTAATATGACCTTAACAGAGCCATTAGTGAAAATCTGAAATATATATATATGAAAGGAGTATTTTGAAGTTGATTCTTTGTTGTGTGTGAAGCCAGTGACGTTGTTGTAAAAAAGGGGGTGATGTGGTGAGAGTTAGGGGTCCGTGTGATGATGTGTGCTGTGTGGTTTTGGAGGATCTGTAGTTTCTGTAGGGTCTTGAAGGCCAAAGTGGGTTGCAGTAAATAAATATGCTTGTTGAGTGTAGGCAGAGAACTTAGCCTTAAATGCTGATTTGGCTCCTCTTGTTTATGCAAAACACAGGCCTATGAGGTGTTCTATTAGATTATAATTTATGTAAAAGTCACTGTTAGTAACTGAAAATGTATTATGCAGGAATTCCCAAAATAATTGTTGCAATATTATCTACAGCCTAGATATTTGCCCCGGCTGTGTACACATACTGTGCACATGCACATTTGGTCTTAACTTGGCAGTCAAACCAGTAAAGCTATAAGGGAAAACGCTGACATGGGTTGTGAGATGTATATAGTTTTTATAAAGATTACTGTAATGTGAAAATAATACCATAGAAATAAAATTACACCATAAAATTATATAGGTAAGTGCGAGTGTACTTGTTAGTGGATAAAACAACCGATTGATTTGAGAGGACAAAAATAAGAGGCAAATTATATGCAGAGATTATAACGTTAATTTGGAAAAATTGAATGAATAGGAAACAATTGACACCTTAACCTCGATGAACAGCATGGGCCTAATCCCTCTGATAACAGGACCAACCAGAAGCACATCGCAATGTGCTGCTGTAATAGACAATATGTTCACAAATATAAATAAAAAAATGTTAGAGCAGGATTTCAAGGACAGATATTTGTGAGAGTCTAACTTTTTAAACCGTATTTAGATATAGTCCTAAAATAAAGCAAAACCACATGACAAAGGAAAGAAATAGACCATTAAAAGCCTTTGAGAAACTAGATGAAGACTTTAAAACCTGAGATCAGATGCAGTCAATGTAAATAATATCAATGAAGCATATCATTCTTTTATAGAAATAGTGATAGAGTTGTAAAATAAGAACTGTAAAATTATTCTTCAAGGGCCAAGACGATAAACCATGAATCACCATAGGGGTTAAACAAGCTTGTGAAAAGATTAACCATATCTAACAATGTTAAAAGCTCAAACAAAAGAAACCGGTATAGGAAGTATAAAACTGTATGTATCATCAGAACTGGGGTAAAAAATAATATAATGGTAAAAAGCTACATGGGTACAAGAACACTAGACTAATTCTTCCTGTTAAAGCAAACAATATATTTGTCCAATGACATGAGAAAAACTGTTGACGTATCAATAAAAATGGAATGGGGCATTTGAAGGATAAAAGAAAACAGAGCTGTCATCATCAGAGAAGTCATTATTGATTAGGACCTTAAACAGACATGTGAATTATATGAAAGGAAAATTTACTTCAATCTTAAAGGACCGGATACACAATATGCATATAAGCTACAATTCTAATGAAATATGAAAAATCAATTTTTTTATATGAACACAGATGAATATGATGGTTTGTATTTGTACATACTGTGCAGAAGATGCAACAAAAAAAATAACTGTAAATATTTGAGTACCGGACATGAACCTTGAAATATTGCCAAGAACTGACTGATAATTGTAAATATCATCGAACAAAGACAAACTGACGGACCTGACGTGTACTACCTGAGGGCACTGAGGGGAAGATCATTAGATTGATCTCCTGATCCGTTGGATTCAAACTGTATCGACTTAGCAGTTTTAGTATTAACATTTTAATGGCACCTCGAAATAAAATGAATAAAAATAATGAATTTCATGACATGAAATGAGATATGACGACATCTGACAGTCTACCAAATTGAGTCCAGAGGCTAAACTATGCGGTGCAGTGTTTATCTTCTCAGGTACCTGGAGCATGGTGGAGATTGACTGGAACACCCCGATGGTAAGGACCTTTCTAAGTGGAGAAAGAGTGCAGTTTTGAGGAGACGATTGTGACGGGAAAATATAGTAATAATGAGGGGGACACTTGAAACGGACCTCCTGAAGATTAAGTGGGGGGAAAAGCCGTTCTAGAGACTGGGATGTGGACTGCGGAAAGGCCTGATCACCCTGACCTATTTAGAAAGGGGTTCTATAAGAAAAAACTTGGGCAAAGATAATGCTAATTTGGAAAAGAAAAAAAGAAAAAAGTACAATAAGTAATAAAAAATAAATAATTGTGCTTGGTGCTGAACCCAGAGCCACAGGCAATTGCGTACTATAAATCTGAACAGGGGACGGTGTAAATCAACAGGGGGTATGTGCACAAACTAAACTTAAATGGCTAACTGCACTATAGTGCTATTTGGAATGAGATCTCACCCTGATGAGGCCCATGGATTAATAGCCCATGAGGCTCTCACAGGTAAAAAATGCCATGTCCTCAGACTGGAGGACCAAGCGCCAAAACAATGTTGAAAGAGCAACACCAATAAATAACTGAATACATGAGAATACTAAACTCTGCTGTGAAGTTTTATCGCAAAATGCACAGGAAACGCTTGTCGAAGAACCCAAGGACTGGGTGTGGAGTAAATACAGGAAGGAGGCCGGGTGATGAGAAGACAGAACAGCCCAAGGTGGGACAAACTGAAAAGACATTGGACCGTTGCAAGTGATAAGAGCCTCTTTATTTTGATTTTGTATTTTAATTTTTAGTGCCTATTTAATACTTTTATCTTGTGGAGAGGTTTTTTCATTTTATGTTTTGTGTGTGTTGCTCATTGCGGGTATGTTTAGGTCAAAGGGGGTTTTAAGCTCTACTTCAGAAGCCGATACGCCTGAAGTATACAAGGATTGAATGTGTTTTGGCCTTTGTGGCGGGTTATTGCTTAGCAGTTTTCAGTAACATTATTTTTAATCTTGATTAAAACATGGGAAGCAAGTGAACGGTATTCTGTCTTAGGCTAGTTTAGATAACAAATAATGAGGCTTGGACTCGAATTTCTGTTAAGGGGATTGAGCATAAGAGAAATACATTTTTCGATTCTGATAAGAATTGACAAAAAATTGTTGAATTGAATTAAAAAAGGCCATGGACACACATTAATAAAGGTATAGGACACGAACTTCAAAACTACCAGGTGAGCCAATTGGAAAATAACAAAGTTAGACATGGGGTGAGGGAGAGTAGGGTAACTTCCCCGGTTGTTCCCGTTGATTCTGTTACAGGTGTTGGTGAGATGGAGATGGAGATCGTGAGGCTGGAAACCTTGGACGTGAGAGTTTAGGGTCTACATTACTGATACACAATGTTGCTAAAGTTAATCACACATGTTAACGCTGTGCTTTGCTAGAAGTAGATGTAGGGATGCTTATTTAGATTATTGACAGGTACACAATGTTTAGTAATCAAAATAATACACTATGTGCTTTGCAAAAAAAAAACAAAAAAAATAAAACACGCTACATGCTGGCATTCACTGGAACTGAAAGGGTGGCAGAGCTGATTTGGAGGTGGGCAGCATCACGTTAAAGCCACGCATAGCTATGGAGGTGAAGGTGAAATGTCACTACACATAGGATCACACACCAAACAAGCTGAAAGTTAGTTAGTTTAGATTTAAGGGCTAATATAGATAGCTTAGTTTTAGAACTTATTATTATACTTACTCTTATATATGAGTAAGTAACAGGGGGGACTGTAAGGGTTGTAACGCAATCTGAACAGGCTCCTGACGCATGCTTTGCTTGCACGCTACAGAACAAGAAGGCCATGTCAGTGAGACTAGCTGATAGACAACGGTCGACACCATAATCATTCTGAACATGACGTACAGTACAGATAATGTACAAACACATAGACACAAACAATGGATTCACTGATAGGCAGTCACCCTCTCTGCGTAGAGAAGTGCAAGACTAGGATAAAGGCAACTGTCAACGGAGGTCTGGACTTCACTTCTTCTTTTCCTCTGAAGTCACCAGCTGGTTATACTGCTTTGTATCTAGGAACAACGGCAATAAAAGCCTTTTCTGTGAGACGACTTCTATCTCCAGTGTATGCTTTGGCCATATCCAAATAACGGTTTCGCGTGATACAAAAGAGTCCTTACAGAAGCATGTACAAGTTGAATAAGAGGGGTCCCAAGATTGACCCCTGGGGGACTCCACAGGTCATGGAAATTTTGTCTGAGACACAGTTGCCAATTTCGACAAAGCATGTCCTATCCTCGAGATAGGACTTGAACCAGTTTAGAGCAGTACCAGAGATTCCTACCCAGGAATCATGAATAAGAAGCTAACAGGCTAACAGGCAAAGCTAACTGCGGGCTAGCCCCACTTAAACAGTATTTACAGCCAAGTTTGAGTGAAAAAATGATCTCCATTGTGTAATTGGATGTACAATATCCTCTCTCCCTTTCTGTCAGCGTAGTATTTACTCTCACGGACAAACAGTAAAAAACGCAACATGCTACAATACCTGTAGTGGCGCGTATGGCCTCTAGAGGCACGAATTACTTAGTACTGCTTTAACTTTGCGGGAGAAGTGAAACAGCGCCCCCAATTTGACGCTGGTGGCCAAAAAGTGTACTGCCTCCATGGGCCAAATTAGTGCAAATGTTTTCTACAAGATATTCTGTTCCTAAACAAATTAACCTATCTTCTGATTTCACTCGCACAGTTTCACTTTTGTTTTTAACGTGATATAACAAACCCAGCTGCACGTGGTTATTTTGGGACTCTTTCCTTGGCAGCGTTATACAGTTATCATGTGAAAATGGACAAGACTAATTATTGTATTATCATATTTATTATCATTTTGGGACGGATTTCACACTGGATGGAGTTTCTTCCGTTTACAGATGAGTGTACAGCCTTAGGCATAAATACGCTGTGGTAGACGGGACAGCGACAGTTGCTGAAAAAAAATGACAGTTTATCAACCTTTGTATAAAGATTAGGATCTTGTAATGGACTGAGGTCAACTTTAACTAGTAGTTCAAAAGGGAAACAAAACATCATCAGAGGTCTGACCCTTGGCCTAGTTATACTATAGTTATTCTAAGAAATGGTGTCCATGTCGGACAGACTTTTCTGAAACAGGAAAAAGTGTGCAAGAGGTCTTATGCCAAAGACCTCTTAACCCCCGGCTTAACCGAGTACATTTTCTCCAGTTAAGCTGAAATCTAAAAGCTGAAGCCTACAGCCTATAGGCCAGCGTAACGCCTCATTTGAAAGCTAAGACTTAAAAGATTTCCTTCATTTCTTCTGCTGAGGGCTGTTTGGGACTGGTGTCTGTTGTGTGGATGTGATGAAGCCGTCTCCAGGCCGGAGCTCCCAGAGCGGTCTGTCCTTATTTCAGGAGCAGTCATTATGTGGTCTGTGCTCAGGCTCACACTAGGCTCAGCTCATCTGTAAAATACAACACAAGGACCTCCACTGCAGCACTGGAGGTTTGGACTGTTCCAGTGGAAACAGTAATCACCCTTTGGGAGTTCTTTATACTCCCAAAGCACATGGTCACTGCGTATCATTTTTGTACATGATCCGCAAAAAAAAAAAAAAGATCTAAAAGTATGGGGATTGGGATTTGTATTTGCTATTTACATTTTTAAAATGAAGATTCAGTTCACAGTCATCGTTTGAAACTCGTCTAGGAGCTTTAACATTTGAGAGAAGACTGAAATATTATGACCTGGAATCACATGTGTTTCAGAACATGTTTGAGGAGAGGTTTTGTAACTGGAACGACCGCACAGAGACCACATTCAATCAATCATGACAAGCTGTGGCTCAAATGTGAATATTCATTTCAATTTACAACGAAAACATTTCACAGTTTGACCCCTCATCGCTTAAATCTGACCCAGATGAGAACCACTGGCCGTTGCATTTCATTGCCTTGTTAAAATAATGGCCTAAGTCAGTGGTTCCCAACACTTTCTCATTGAAACCCTCAGAGTTGGAGTCAGAATGATGAATCAATGCACTCAAAATGCTGTCTGCACCTGTATCTCTTTCTCAGTCAGATGTATTGATTCTTTGACCGGCTCCAGGAACCCCTGCAATCCCAGGCACACCCTCAAGGGGCCCTGCCCCTCACCTTGAGAACCACTGGCCTCATATTTTAAGGTTTTTAGGGAACAGTATTAATTTTGACATTTTAATTTAGGTTTAGTTTGTTGACAAAAAAGTCATTTAATTTTAGTCAAGTCTAAATATAAGATAAATTTAGTCAACTTTGCATTAATGATATTTATTATCCATCCATCCATCCATCCATTTTCTTCCGCTTTATCCGGGGCCGGGTCGCGGAGGCAGCAGTCTCAGCAGAGATGCCCAGACTTCCCAATCCACGCACACCTCCTCCAGCTGTTCTGGGGGGACCCGAGGCGACACCAGGCCAGCTCGGAGACATAGTCCCACCAGCGTCTCCTGGGCCTTCCACGAGGCCTCCTCCCAATAGGACATGCCTGGAACACCTCCCGAGGGAGGCGACCAGGAGGCATCCGGAACAGATGCCCTAGCCACCTCAGCTGGCTCCTTTCGACGTGAAGGAGTAGCGATTCTACCCCGAGCTCCTCCCGGGTAACTGAGCTCCTCACCCGATCTCGGAGGGTGCGCCCAGCCACCCTGCGAAGGAAACTCATTTCGGCCGCTTGTATTCGCGATCTTGTCCTTTCGGTCATTACCCAGATCTCATGACCATAGGTGAGGGTGGGAACGTAGATCGATCGGTAAATCGAGAGCTTTGCCCCCTGACTCAGCTCTCTCTTCACCACAACAGTCCGATACAGCGACCGCATCACTGCTGACGCTGCACCGATCCGTCTATCGATCTCATGCTCCATCCGTCCCTCACTCGTGAACAAGACCCCGAGATACTTGAACTCCTCCACTTGAGGTAAGGACTCCCCACCGACCTGAAGCGGGGAAGCCACCTTTTTCCGGTGGAGAACCATGGCCTCAGATTTGGAGGTGCTGATCCTCATCCCGGCCGCTTCACACTCGGCTGCAAACCGCCCCAGTGCGCGCTGAAGGTCCTGATTTGATGAAGCCAACAGAACAACATCATCTGCAAACAGCAGAGATGAGATCCTGAGGTTCCCAAACCGGACACCCTCCGGCCCCTGGCTGCGCCTAGAAATTCTGTCCGTAAAGGTAATGAACAGAACCGGTGACATAGGGCAGCCCTGGCGGAGACCAACACGCACCGGGAACAAGTCTGACTTACTGCCGGCAATGCGAACCAAGCTCCTGCTGCGGTCATACAGGGAACGGACAGCCCTTAGCAGAGGGCCCCGCACCCCATACTCCCGGAGCATCCCCACAGGGCACCACGAGGGACACGGTCGAACGCTTTCTCCAAATCCACAAAGCACATGTGGACTGGTTGGGCGAATTCCCACAACCCTTGAGCACCCGATGTAGGGTATATAGCTGGTCCAGTGTGCCACGACCGGGACGAAAACCGCATTGTTCCTCCTGAATCCGAGGTTCGACTATCGGCCGGATCCTCCTCTCCAGCACCCTGGAGTAGACCTTACCGGGGAGGCTGAGAAGTGTGATCCCTCTGTAATTGGAGCACACCCTCCGATCCCCCTTCTTAAAGAGAGGGACCACCACCCCGGTCTGCCAATCCAGAGGCACTGTCCCCAACCGCCACGCGATGTTGCAGAGACGTGTCAGCCAAGACAGCCCTACAACATCCAGAGACTTAAGGTACTCGGGACGAATCTCATCCACCCCCGGGGCCTTGCCACCGAGGAGCTTTCTAACCACCTCAGTGACTTCAGCCTGGGTGATGGACTAACCCCCCTCCGAGTCCCCAGCCTCTGCCTCCTCATCGGAAGACGTGACAGTGGGATTGAGGAGATCCTCGAAGTACTCCTTCCACCGCCCGACCACATCCCCAGTCGAGGTCAACAGCTCCCCGCCCGCACTGTAAACAGTGTTGGTGAAGCACTGCTTCCCCCTCCTGAGGCGCCGGATGGTTTGCCAGAATCTCTTCGAGGCCGACCGATAGTCCTCCTCCATGGCTTCTCCGAACTCCTCCCAGACCCGAGTTTTTGCCTCTGTGACTGCACGAGCTGCAGCACGCTTGGCCTGCCGGTACCTCTCAGCTGCCTCCGGAGTCCCACAAGCCAACAAGGCCAGGTAGGACTCTTCTTCAGCTTGACGGCATCTCTTACTTCCGGGCGCCACCACCGGGTTCGGGATTGCCGCCGCGACAGGCACCAGAGACCTTACGGCCACAACTACGAGCAGCCGCATCAACAATGGAGGAGGAGAACATGGTCCACTCGGACTCCATGTCTCCAACCTCCCTCGGAATCTGGGTGAAGCTCTTCCGGAGGTGGGAGTTGAAGACCCTACTGACAGAGGGATCCACCAAACGTTCCCAAAAGACCCTCACAACACGTTTGGGCCTGCCAGGTCTGACCGGCTTCCTCCCCCCCTGCCAGCGGATCCAGCTCACCACCAGGTGGTGATCGGTTGACAGCTCAGCCCCTCTCTTCACCCGAGTGTCCGAGACACGCGGCCGGAGATCAACTATAAAGTCGATCATCGACCTCCTGCCTAGGGTGTCCTGGTGCCACGTGCACTTATGGACACACTTGTGCTCGAACATGGTGTTCGTTATGGACAAACCGTGACTAGCACAGAAGTCCAATAACAGAACACCACTCGGGTTCAGATCGGGGAGGCCGTTCTTCCCCATCACCCCCGTCCAGGTCTCACTGTCGTTACCCACGTGGGCGTTGAAGTCCCTCAGTAGAACAATGGAGTCCCCAGTCGGAGCACTATCTAGTACCCCTCCCAGGGACTCCAAGAAGGCCGGGTACTCTGCACCGATGTTGGGCCCGTAGGCCGAGACAACGGTGAGAGACCTGTCCCCAACCCGAAGGCGTAGGGACGCGACCCTCTCGTTCACCGGGGTGAACTCCAACACGTGGCGGCTGAGCTGGGGGGCTATAAGCAACCCACCCCAGCCCGCCGTCTCTCCCCGCGGGCAACTCCAGAAAAATGGAGAGTCCAGCCTCTCTCCAGGAGTTGGGATCCAGAACCCAGGCTGTGCGTGGAGGTGAGCCCGACTATATCTAGCCGGTATCTCTCAACCTCCCGCACAAGCTCAGGCTCCTTCCCCCCCAGCGAAGTGACGTTCCATGTCCCGAACGCCAGAAGCTGCGCACGCGGACCAGGTCGTCGAGGCACCCGCCTTTGACTGCCACCTAGTCCTCTCTGCACCCGACCCCTACGGATCCCTCTGCGGGTGGTGAGTCCACAGGAGGGCGGGCCCACGTCATCCCTTCGGGCTGTGCCCGGCCGGGCCCCGCGGGCAGAGGCCCGACCACCAGGCGCTCGCATTCGAGCCCCAACCCCAGGCCTGGCTCCAGGGTGGGGCCCGGCTACGCCATACCGGGCGACATCACGGTCCTTGCTGTAGTACTATCCATAGAAGTCTTTGAACTGCATTTCGTCTGACCCGTCACCTAAGACCTGTTTGCCATGGGAGACCCTACCAGGGGCATGAAGCCCCAGACAACATAGCTCCTCGGATCATTCGGGCACTCAAACAACCCCACCACGTTAAGGTAGCAGTTCACGGGGTTGTATTATACTCTTATTTAATCACGGTAATCTTCTCCCACATTAGAGTGCGGATCGGGCCGTTTTTTTTCTGTCCGAGCCCCGCCCTCGTCCGACAGAGCAGTGATCGATTTGTGTCCGAGTCCGACCGAGCCTTACGTGTTTTATTTTATTTTTGATCAATGGATAGATCGTGTGTTTAAAGCGCTGCACGGTTTGAGAAAAGTCTTTGAAGTGAGGTTACGCAGATAGGAGCGCTGCGTTCTGCACCGCCACAGAGTGAACCAATTCAGACAGTACTGGACTGTCACGTTCACTTCGTGTCTGAGCGCTCCCTTCCTTAAGTCAGACAGAAGCTGGTCACATCCTCGGAGCAGGGCCTGAGCTCAGGGTCTTGCTGAGCTTGGTGCGTAAAAGCAGTGATGCGCTAATGCCCCCCCCCCAGCCATGCATGATGCGGCCAATGCCAAAAACAAACTCTAAGTTGTGTCAACTAAACAGGCCATTTAATTTTACACCAGTTTCATTTGTTTTAAGCGTGATGTGTCCGAGTCCGACGGGCTTGGTCGGACTTCGGTCGGGTTGCAGCACTCTATCCCACATGATCAAAGCTCAGACCTGTTCCTTTGGCGGTGGATTTAAAGAGCAACTAAACACCAAATCAATTTTTTTTTTACTGATAGACTGTGTCAATGGGTGTCTCATAGTGTTGTCTACTGGTCCCTAACTTTTTTCTGACATTATAGCGCAAACATGTGTTAAATCCTAACTTTGGCCTGAAAACGAATGGGTTGCGCCCCCTTCAGGGTAAACTCTGCTACTAAATTAGAATTTCCTGATTGGCTGGAGAGTGTCCACGGCCTCCACAGAACGTCACCAGCTCCACACATCGTCATCAGATGCTGCCCATTGTCCTGCCCATTGTCCTGCCCCTGTACCTGTGGTATATAACCAAGTCCCTCCCACGTAATCTGTCTGCTGTGATTGTGTCAATGCAAATGTCGAGGTCAATCAAGGCCCACACACCCACCCCCCGCACCCCAAACATCAGAGACCGCCTCTTTCGTGGCAATTTTTGACTTTTGTTTGTGGGTGGGGAAAGGCTTTTGGCACGCTCATCTTTAAATCATATCAGGCTCTTTCAGTGAATTTGGATGATTTCAGTCTCTTTTTTTCATTTTTATTTAATCAGTTTTTAATCGACAAAAATATCTGGACATTATAGTCACAGTTTTAGTCTCATTAATTTAGTTGTAGTCTAACTTCCGTCAGTAAAAATATTACTTTGACTAGATAAACACTGTTAGGGAAATAGGGGGAAAAATGACTCAGAAATACGGGTAACACTGTTACGGCCCCAGGCCTCCAGGCTCTCTCCTTTTGTATATTAGTTTGTGTGTCTTAAACTTGTGTATTTTCCCACTATGTAAAGTCGATGATGTGGTTCTTGCCTGTGGTTGGTGGAGTGCATTGGGAGTCCTGGCTGTTGGTTGGTTCCCCAACCACCTGTTGCAGCCACGCCTATAAAAGCCCACACCTTGGAACATTCGGAGCTGCTGGTCTTTGCGGCCAGTACGCCATTCTGTGTTGTCTGTGTTGTGTCTGTGTTGTGTCTGTGTTGTGTCTGTGTTGTGTCTGTGATGTGTCGTGTCTGTGTCCCTTCGTGGCATTAATGATGTGTGTCCAGGGACCACACGTGTTTAGCATTTTGTTTGTGCCACTACTTGGGATGTTCACTTTAATGTGACGTGGACTTCAGTGACACTCGTTTGGTTAGTCATGACTTTGTTTTGTATTTGTTAGGCCTACTTTTGTTACTGCACTTTTGTTCTCTTAGTATAGGTTACATCTTTGTAAAACTTTTGTACATATTGTAAAGATCCCCTTTTGGTTGAGTGCTTTGTTACCCTTTGTTAAACATGACCTTTTACACTCCTTTTATTAAATGACAACTTTATTTATCCATTTTCCATCTTGGTTTTTGTTACTTCCTCTTTATCTAGCAGATCTGGGTCGTAACAAACACTTTATTTTACAGTACCTTGATACATTGTACCTAACTAACTTTAGTACAATGTAATGTGCTCTGTAACAATCTGTAATAACTTGTACCTATGGGTTAGATACACAATGGAATAATAATGTATTAGTACTTTGAAAGTACTTAATGACATAAGACCCTTAAGGTTAGGGTTATGTCTTATTACGTTATGTACCTACAAACTTCTAATACAAGATATTCCATTGTGTATCTAACCCCTAAGTTATTACAGATTGTTACAGATCACATTACATTGTACTAAATTTAGTTAGGTACAATGAATCAAAGGTAGTGTAAAATAAGTGTTTCTGGTATATGTTTTTATTTTTTATTCTTTTATTTTTTTGTAAAGGTTTTATCAGACTCTCTGATTTGTTGAGGACAGATCCAGTGATGCCTAAAGCTCAGAAGCAGCCAATGGCTTTAGTTCCAGATACAAAGTGCACATCAATCAAAACTGTGATCTAGATCGAAGATAATTGAAATATTATTGTTTTGACAGATCGTCCATTGCTAGAGCTGTGTCCCAGCAGATACAGAGACATGTCCCGGCAGAGGACAGAGACATGTCCGGGGTATGCACATGTTAAACCTAGCACCTTCAACAGCATAATAATAACACTGTTCACTCGATTTGCTGCCGTTGCCATGATGGAATGCTAACTTCCATGCTGTTGCTATTCTGGAGCCCAGAACAATTTTTGTTCATGGTATTTGTGAGCGGGTGAAGGTCCAGGTACGATCATGTTCCTGTGATCTGCTCGGAGCCGGTATTCCCACACTCACGGCCTTCACAGTAACGCATGAAACATAGGCACATCAATCTGTCCGCGGCCCCCAAGCCCGGCCCCCTCTTCTCTGCCACGGGCCCCCGGGTGCTTCCTCTCACTGTGGGTTATGATAACAGCCGTGGCTCCTGTCAGCAGCCCCTGGCCTCAGATTTACAGCTGCTGTGGGGTCAGCTCATGTGTGTCGGACTGTATGGTGAGGGTTTCTCCAGGACAGGACACTGACAAGCGAGTGCAGCTCGTCTCATCACGACTCGTCTTGTCACGACTCGTCTTGTCACGACTCATCTTTGACTGTGTCCTCTCTAAAAGCAGGGGGAAACACGGATTTACATTGCACTGGTTAACTTTAACCATCGTACTGATTTTCAGACTCCAAACGGTGTAAAACTGAAAGGCTGTTGGATTGAAGTGTCCCAGATTATTTTTGATGTTTGTAATGAGAGGAAGTGTGATCAAAGCAGGTCTCTGAATCAAAGTGCAGAATTATTATGCAGCTATTATCTCTCACACAAAATGGGAAGGAAAGACATCTTTAAAAAAAAACTGAAAAGTCACAAATAAAAAGCTGATCAGAGGGATTCATTCCTCTTGAAATATCAAAATATAGAACCATCAAACCATTTGTTGCCAATAGCCAAAAGGGTCGTGAGAAGTGAGATGACAAGAAAATATGCAAAGAAGTTCAAGTTCAAGATTTTTATTTGTCAAACCATGTGAATGATTTGAAATTATATTTCTCTCATCCTTGATTGTGGAGCGGGGGGCGGGGGAAGAGGGGTGGGAGGGAGGGCAGGGAGTTCAGCTTCCCGATGACCTTGTGTATGAAACTGTTCTTAAGTCGACTGGACCTGGCCCGTGGATTCCGCAGTCTCCTCCCTGAAGGCATTACCTTGAAGAGACTGTGTGATAGGTGCATAGGTCCCTGGTGATTCTGACGGCTTTGCGGATGAGATGGGTGGAGTACATGTCCTTAATGATGGTGGTGAGTTGCTCCACAGATCCTCTTTGCTGCTCTCACGATGCGCTGGAGGCTCCTTCGGCAGGAGGCAGTGCTGGTGCCGTGCCACACAGTGATGGAGCTGGTCAGGATGCTCTCTATAGTCCCTCTGTAGAAGAACCACACAGTGATGGAGCTGGTCAGGATGCTCTCTATAGTCCCTCTGTAGAAGAACCACACAGTGATGCTCTCTATAGTCCCTCTGTAGAAGAACCACACAGTGATGGAGCTGGTCAGGATGCTCTCTATAGTCCCTCTGTAGAAGACACACATGATGGAGTGGTCAGGACGCCTCTATAGTCCTCTGTAGAAGAACCACACAGTGATGGAGCTGGTGGAGTCTTAGGTAGAAACAAGTGATGGAGCTGGTCAGGTTCTTAGTCCTCTGTAGAAGAGCCACACAGTGATGGAGCTGGTCAGGAGCTCTCTATAGTCCCTCTGTAGAAGAACCACACAGTGATGGAGCTGGTCAGGATGCTCTCTATAGTCCCTCTGTAGAAGAACCACACAGTGGAGCTGGTCAGGATGCTCTCTATAGTCCCTCTGTAGAAGAACCACACAGTGATGGAGCTGGTCAGGATGCTCTCTATAGTCCCTCTGTAGAAGAACCACACAGTGATGGAGCTGGTCAGGACGCTCTCTATAGTCCCTCTGTAGAAGAACCACACAGTGATGGAGCTGGTCAGGACGCTCTCTATAGTCCCTCTGTAGAAGACCACACAGTGATGGAGCTGGTCAGGACGCTCTATAGTCCCTCTGTAGAAGAGCCACACAGTGATGGAGCTGGTCAGGATGCTCTCTATAGTCCCTCTGTAGAAGAGCCACACAGTGATGGAGCTGGTCAGGATGCTCTCTATAGTCCCTCTGTAGAAGTGCCACACAGTGATGGAGCTGGTCAGGACGCTCTCTATAGTCCCTCTGTAGAAGAACCACACAGTGATGGAGCTGGTCAGGATGCTCTCTATAGTCCCTCTGTAGAAGTTGCACATAACGGAGGCTGGGACTCTAGCTCTTCTTAACTTGCGGAGAAAGTAGAGACGCTGATTACTTTTCTTGACCAGTGATGTAGTGTGCATGGTCCAGGAAAGGTTCTCTGTGATGTGCACACCCAGGAACTTAGTGCTGGTCACCCTCTCCACAGCAGTACCGTTGATTGTTAGAGGAGCATGCTGGACCAGTGCTCTTCGAAAGTCCACAACAATCTCTCTTGTCTTCTCCACATTTAGAAACGGTCAAAGACTTAAGAAAATCAAGCGTAAAGCATCAGGATTCCATTGTTTACCAGCGCTGTCATTTTCAGCGGCTGTAACTGACTTGAAGTGTCCAAAAGTTCAAGGTTTCATTGCTGAGAGACATCGCCAATGTGAGAGACGTGTAAAACACAACCACTATTGATCAAGACACATAAGCTGAAATGTTTGGACTGGGTCAGGAACGATCTAGAGAAAACGTTTTTAAAGGTTTTATGGATGAGAGAGAGAGATTCGTTTTTCTGAGTTTTTTGTAAGAGAGTTCTCGTCTAAACTGGTGGAATTCCGTGATCAAAGTGGTGTTAAGTGTTTGGAACAGCCGCGCCGTGTTCTCTTATCGGCCTCTGCATTGGAGATCTCATCTGTTTCATCAGGAGGCTCCTCTCCACGCTGACGCCTCGCACATGTGGAATTGTTTAGTTCAGCTCATCTCTCTGACTCTGCCACTGGCCTACATCTATTCCAGGGTACGCGACCACTCCAAAAGTATGTGAAAGACAGAAGTTTTCCACAGTGTAAGTTTGTATATTTTAACACATTTGCACCAACAATGGAATGGAAGCATTAAGAGATTGATTCAAAGAATGCTTCAAATGGCTGAAAACGGATTTGTTTAAGAAGCCAGTCTGATCATTCAAATGATACAAAGTGGCCACAGACATGACATATTTCTACAGTGAGTGATCTACTCACTAAATAAGCCAAAAGATCTTAAGTTATGATAAAAGCAACCCGATACCAGTCATTTGAACAGATTCAAATGGTGATTTTATATGTTTTTCCCTACATATATATTAGAATAAATGTTTTCTGACATCCCCTCCTTGAACCGCCACCTTAACGTGGTGGAGGGGTTTGAGCACTCGAATGATCCTGGAGCTCTGTTGTCGGGGCTTCGTGCCCCTGGTAGGGTCTCCCCATGGCAAACAGGTCCTAGGTGACGGGTCAGACAAAGAGCGGTTCAGAAGCCCTTATGAGAGACCAACAGGCCCGGTTAGAACCATGAGGCCGTCCTTCTGTGGACCCACCACCTGCAAGGAGGAGCCATAGGGGCTGGGGCAATGTGTTTTGGGCAGCTCCAACAGCTGCTCCCGCGACGGATGGATGGATGGTTTTCTGACATTGAATTTGATGATTTTTGATTGAAACTGCATATTTTAGTGAAATTAAGCCAAATATCAAAATACAGTATCCAAAGTAACATCATTAAACCATATTTTATAAATGATTATAAAAGCTCATTACATCTTACAGAAGGGGGTCCCGAGTTGTTCGTTGAATGATTTTGGGGGTCATGGCATGAAAAGTTTGGGAACCCCTGGGCATAAAAATTACAGCAAAGCGTTGTTCTAAAAGTAATAATGAAACACAACTTACTTTGAAAAATGGGAGAAACTGCAAATGAATGTACAGGTGATACATATTAAGCCCAAAAATGTATTGTTTGTCTGTCATTTATTGAACGATATAGTAATTATCGTGACAGCCCTATACTTGGGGGCCATGCCAGTGTGAACATAGAGACCGGACAATTGGGCTTCACTGTCCCCTTGGGGAAATGTGTGGGTAATGTGTTCTCTCCTGTCTTCTGGTGCCACTGGGATCATCTGTCAAGAGCAGTGAGGACCCATCTCTCATTCTAGAGCGAGCTCGGCCTGGCAGTGCTTGGAAGGGCCAACCTTTGATGAACTTGGTGTGAAAAGTCTGACCGAGCTGGAGGATGAATCTATTTTGTTACTGCATATCACACAAACTCCACACTCATTTTTGGCTGAGAGGCAGAAGCACAAACCACTGAGTCACCACGACCGTTGCCACATTTACATGAAAGGTGGACAATGAGCAGACATGGAAAGATGTGACTCTTCTGTGGATGTGTGGGCCTCCTCGGCTCATCTGTGGGGGTGAAACAGTGTTCTGCTCTTCCATCTGGTTCACACGCTGTCAGGACTGATGCATGCTGGGAACCCTCCCTCCCTCCCATTCCCCCAGGCCCGATCAGGTGGACCCTTCTGTGTGTCCCAAACAGCCCACTGTACGCCTCAAAGTGTTGAATTGCCGTTTTTTACGAGTCGACTGCATTCTTTGATAATACTTTCCTGTCAACAGGCGATGCACATTCAGAACCTAAAATACACTGCTCTCAAACCCTTTGGAGCAAAAAGGGCAGCAGTTCACACTATTTAGCGAAAAATTTCAAATACTTACTCAATTAGAGAAGGAGGATGAAGCTGTTTCTTTCAGCGACACAAGGAGTTAAAGTGGGCCGGAATGGTTCGGTACGGCGTTCGAGCACCTTGGGTACTGGGGGGAAAAAAGAAAGAAAAAAATTGCATTTGACAGACAATCATCAAAACCAAACAAATAAAGAAGAAGAAGAGTGCATGGAGATTATTGTTAATTTGCTGAAGCTGCGCTGTACAGAAGTCCACTCTTCAGAGAGAAACTGGAGACATAATCATGTAAGATCAGCAGCAGCTCAGTCCACTCCCCGGACATAAACTAATCCATAAACGAAGCCTACTCTTCCCAAGCTTTAGCCCGCTTTTTATTTCACATCAATCAGCCTGCTATTTTCGGATTTAGAATGTTACGGCACTCAATTACGGCACAATGTCGGCCTTTTTTACAAAGTATTCCTCTGGTCTGATCCTCTGAATCTGCTCGCGGTTTAAAAGCAACAAAAGAGTCAGGAATCCTGGAGCCTGTGTCTCCTGCTCTCATTTCAGCGCGATGAGCAGTTACAGATAGAACAACAGGGGCGGAGCTGACATGGGCAGCAGAGGGACTGGGGCCCCACAGCAGAGGGGCCCCATACTTACACAAGATTTTGACAGTACAAAAAAAACAATAAATATAATAAAAGTAGGCTAAGTGCAGCTATAAAAAATCAGTGTTGCTTTTCTTTTTTAGGAAAGTATTCATAATGTAGACAGTTGTGATATTTATCACTATATAAGGCTAATTTAAACAGCATAAATGAATAAATGAATGAGCATGTTTTTGCCTAAAATACACCAGATTGCACAAAATTTTATCTGATTAATCAAAAATCCCGGGGAGGAAAGGCTGATAATCTAACTTTCTGGGAGTATCTCAAACAAGAGTTATTCGGTTAATTTCTTTAAAACTTATTTTAAAAATAAATAAAAATAATAGGCTATAAAACACCTTCTGTTACATGTAATCTATACAACAGCCTTTCATATATCGACCTAATGTAGCGTTCTGTGTGTTCTAGATTAGAGTTTCACCACCTCCCAGAATCCATTTTAACCACTGAGCGACACTAATCTGATCTAGACCAACAGGAGGTGTGTCGATGGATAAGTTTAAACGTTTTACAAGTGGCTCTAACACTTGAAGAATCAGCGTCTCGGTACGTCAAAGCCTATACCTTCTCAGCTCACTTTGGCCTGAAATCCTTTTGTCCTGAGTAGAACCAAGCCATTCTGGAGGGCACCCTAAACAGACAGTGTCCCCGGCCTGTCCCCTGAGGGCCCACAGAGCCACAAGGACTGAGCGAACCAATGCGCTCCGATCACCACAGAATAAGCACGGTGATAATTGGCCTCCACTGGTCTCCACTCTGGGGAGGACACAGATAAAGCTGCCTCTTTTGGAAAAGTAGAAAAATGGTGTAAATCCTCAAATCCTGAAGTTCTTATACTCCGCTTTACTTTGATGAGTTACACACTTAATACATTGACATTTTGTACTTTTTAGCATTGTTATTAGGGATGCGACGGGGGAAAAAACTAAACAAAAGCTCCTGTTTGCCTGATTTTGACACTCCTTTGTGGATGAGGATGTCAGAACAGGGATCGTGGCCTTGAGGGTGAGAAACCTCTTAATTAGGAGCACCTCAGCCCTCGGTGCTCCCCTGCCCAGTCGAGCCTGAGACACGCCGGACGCTCACTGTCATTCCACACAAATTAGAACGTCATACTCATTGGTTAGTCCTGGCTTTAACCCTGACTATGAGAATATTCCTCACACACACTACCTAAAGAGTGAAGCTCTTCAGTCGTAGGTTTATTTAGGCCTGTTCAGACTTGGTTTATTTATGACCTGTAGTCCTGGTTTAGCCCTAATTAGTCATAGTATGATCTACGTTTAGCCCTACTTAAGTTCTGCTTTAGTTGTTAAGGTGCGTACAGACCAAACGTCCATCCACCTCTAGTTGGACGCCAAACATTGCCGCTTCACACTCGCGAGAAACGCCTGTTTGCTGGCGCGTGAAGTTTTGCAAGCGTCATAATTAGGAGGCGTGTCATACAACTCAGGCCGAGCGCAAACCGCGATGATCAACTTCTCCTCCATGCTGCAGGTAACAGGTGACGCTTGGGCTCACTATTTGAGCCCAGTCCCTGATTGGTTAACAAGGCGTAAATGAACGCACGTGTAGATTGTGATTACTTGAGGGCACGAAGCAGTGGGCGGGGCATCCCTGCTCGTGTACCGCGCTGTTCTCACTGGCTTTGACGCGCGTTTATCCTCATGTGCTCGCATTTGCTACGCTTCATACGCGCGGACGGCTTTGCTTAAATTTCGAAGCGCGTCGAAGCGTCTACATAGGGTTAACATGGAAGTTGGAGGTGTGGTGGCGTTTGTTGTGTATGCACCTTTATGTACGCACCTTAGTTGCGCCCTTTTTGAGCCCTAGCATATCCCTGGTATAGCCTTAGCCCTGGTATAGGCCTAGTTGTGCCCTTTTTTAGCCCTAACATAGCCCTGGTATAGGCCTGGTTGCGCCCTTTTTATCCCTAGTATAGTCCTGGTATATCCATATAGTTATGCCCTTTTTTAGCCCTATCATAGCCCTGGTACACCAGTGTCTGTGTACACTGGTATTTGAATGAGAGTGTGAATGGGTGACTGGTTCCTTGCTGTAAAGCGCCACCATCACATTGTCAATGGAAAAGCGCTATATAAATTGAGATCATTTACCATTTACCATATAACCCTGGTTTAGCCCTGGTATAGCCCTAGCTTAGCCCTGGTATAGCCCTAGCTTAGCCCTGGTATAGCGCTAGTTTAGCCCTGGTATAGCCCTAGTTTAGCTCTATGATCAGTGCCTAATAGATGAAGCCCTCCCAGCCCAGCTCAGGAGACAATGGGAGCTGCCTCGATTCATCTGCCACTAAACGACTCCAATCTTCCTCACTCTCTGCGTCCTCGCCAATCTCCACCACCATCATCCGCTAATCGGAGCCCCTCGCACTAGCACTGGGGGCCCCGGGGAAGTCAGCTCAGTAAATGTTTATAACAGGGGCCAATCTCTCGGGGCGGATGGGCGGATGTGGACAGCGTTATTGGGCAGGTCAGTGGAGTGGAACAGTGGGATAATGGGCTGGTGCTGTGCAGGTGGAGGAGGGAGGCTAATAGAAAGGCTCCTCCACTGAATCGCTTCTATTCCTGGTTTAGATTTTCTATTTTGTTGAGTTATTCCACCTGGATTGTCCTTGAGATCTAGGACTTTTTCAGGGCATTATTAAAAGCTATACTGTGTAACATTTCATTTTCAACCAATAAATAAAATACATATGACATCTATTTCAGCTGCAAGGTCAGCTGTGTCCTGAGAGACCCAAAAGTGAACTGTGAAACTGAAAAAGTATAGTAACACTTAATATTTAATGCTTAGTCAAAAATAATTTGTGAAGAAAATATAGTATTTTACATAATCAATTATTCTTTGGGGTGTGGCTTGTCGTCGTTGGGTGATGAAGGGTCTCGACGCCATAGCAGCTGAGTACGCTGGTTTCCTAATACCACTAAAAACATGTACAATAGGCCAGGTTGAGTGAGAGTGTGTCCGTGACAAATGAGCCCATGGTTACAATGTGGTCTGTGTGGTGTGGCGTCACATGGGACATGTGCGTTCATTAACATGCACTGTCCCGACCAAATACGCCAATCAAAAGTGAATGAATGGGTTTGCTGAGAGGTAGGTGTAAGCAAAAGAGCCCAGAGCACCCACTGGTTTGGTCATGTATTTACATCCTGACCATCCAACAAAGCCGCATCCAGTTCAGTCCCTGGGCAGCAGGATGGAGATGGGGCTCGATGATGGGGCCCTGTGAGGCAACTCCTTTTGTGATATTGGGCTATACAAAACAATTCATTCATTCATTGTTGATAAGTAAGTAAGTGCTTTATTTGTCAGTGTACAATTGTACAACAAAATTGTGTTCAGGTGTTAGTCCTGAGCCGCGCCACCACTGTGGGTCGACCTGACATTTGGAGGTCGGGGAAACCGGAGTACTGCCTTCAGTCTCCTCTGATCCTCTGGTGTCCTTCACTGGTCGGCTCTTCTTCCTCCTTCCTCTTCCTCCTGCACAGCTTCTGCCGCTCCATAACAGTCTTTCACCATCTTCTGAGAAGAGCTTAGCAGTTAATCTGTTTTATTCTCCTGTGAACATCGATTAGCCACGATAGTAGAAGGCATGTGTGGCTTAGTTGTGCGTCCTTTGTCCCTTTTTGTTTCTTATAGCGCCTCATGTGATGCCTCCACTGTGCTGCAGCTGAGGAGGCTCTTGGTGCCTCTTCAGTGTCTCAGAAGAATTTTGTATGTCTCAAATGTCTTTAGCTCATAAGCTAGACAATACATCTTTATTTAGTTTTAGTCTTTTAACAAAAATGTCATTTCATTTTAGTCAAATAATTTGCTTCAGTTTTAGTCTAGTTTGTATGCGTGTATTTAAATGATATGAGGCTCTTTCAAACTGTTTTTTGGAAGTTTGGATGATTTTGGTCTCTCTTTCATTTTTATTTAGTCAGATTTTAGTCAACAAAAATAACTTTTAATTTAGTTTTAGTCTAAGTTTAGCCTGCAAAGAAATCACGATGACATATTTTTGTTAACTCTGATGGGGTCAGTGTAAAGGTTTGCTCTGTGGATGAAACAGGTGGAGCTGCAGTAATGCAAAAGGACTGGGACGGGGCAGGGATCGTAGGTACAGAGGAGCAGTTAATGCAGACAAAGGTATTTTAGCTCTATGGTGAGAGGTGCCTTCGTCTTGCTTTTCTGTTACTGTAAAAGGCTGTTTTGCATTTTTTTTGTGGAGAGCGGTATTGAGGGAGGTTTGGAATCAAGCAAGCTACTTCCATCCTCTTTTCAAATCGCATGGATATAATGTGGGAGTGTGAGAAGTGCGTCTCTCATATGGAAGTTTGAAATGAACGCCTGGGATTCAGGTCTCCAGACAGATGACAATCAATCTGTGCCGCCATGTGGTGGAACGACGGCTGAGAAGAGGGCTGCCGTGCCCATATAACGTGAGGGGACTCCTCTGGTTAAGGAAAGATCCTTTTGAACAAATAATAGAATAATGAACACGAAACGTAATCATCATTCATTCACTTAACACTCGGTGGTGAGCAACTGTTGGAGCCACAGCTGCCCTGGGGTAGCCTGACTATCGCCAGACTAAATATCACAAGTGATATTAATTTTCTGATGATTGTAATCGATGGAAGGCAAATAGAACTCCTCGGCTTGATCTTCAATAGTACCTTCAGGTAGAGTGACCAGGTGGACTTTTTGTGCGTAAAACTAGCTCAAAAGCTACACTTTTTGAGACACCTGTGTACAGTTTCCCCCACCTGAGCTGTAGCTCTCTGCAGTTCATCCAGGGTCATCATAGGCTTCTTGGTAACAGCTCTGGTCAGTGCTGTCCTTGTTCGGTCAATAAGTTTATGAGGACGGCCGGATCTTGGTGCAGTGATGCCACACTCTTTCTATTCCTGGATGATGTAGTTAACTGTACTTTGAGAGATGTTCAAAGCTTTGGAAATATTTTTATAACCTAACCCAGCTTTATACTTCTCAATAACTTTATTTTGGACCTGTCTGGTGTGTTCTTGGACTTCATGATGCTGTCTGCTCCCAATAGTCTCTCAACAGACCTCTGAGACCATCACAGAGCAGCTGTATTTGAACTGACATTAGATTACACACAGGTAGACTCTATTTAGTCATTGGGTCAACATGTGATCATTCAGAAATCTTAATTTAACTTCTGAAGGCAATTGGCTGCACTAAAAGGAAAGGGGGGGCCGTTACTTTTGCACATCACACTTTTCAGTTTTTTATTCATAAAAAAAAATCTAAATCATGTATCAATTTCATTTCACTTCACGATTGTGTGTCACTTAGTGTGTGTCTTTCACATAACAGTTCAATTAAATATATGTAGGCTATGTTTATGGTCCATAGTATGGCAAAATGTCAAAAAGGGGGGCCGATACCACTGTATTTCATCAACAACAAACCTACGTGCTTTCGTTTCTGGTGCTGGCCATCTCCAGCTGGTGGGGATTGGCATTTTATGTTTGCAACTGCTAAGGCTAACCCCTTGCATTGCCACATGTACTGTACCCCCATGACCCAGAGGCATGTACAGTACTGTAGGTGGGGTTGCCATCTACAGTATGTCTTACAAAAAACCTGGGCATTTTGGCAACCCAGTCAACCCTTGTGCTTATAGGCAGGGCGCCCTTCACACAGCTAACCCAAGACAAAAATGGCCTTTCTACAGTGAAATTGGACATAACCTTGTGATGGAGCGATATTAGTTTTGCTCTAAGTAGTTACTCTAAGTGGTTAATGTCCAGTGGTACAAAGAGTACAGAAAATGTGTACTCAAGTACAAGTACAAAATTACTTGGAAAAAATGTAATTAAGTACTAGTTACTTTTCAACACAATTTTAGTCACATCTGTGATCTGTCCTTAACACAAACGAAAGAATGACATTGCTTAAATCCAGTTATATCCTACAGTAACTTTACTCTTCATAGTGAACTGGTCTGAATCATTTATATCTAACAAGAATTATCTTTGCACAGATTAATTTAAAAATACATACAATATCATACAACAAAAGTGACCCTTTTCCACAAGTTTAATATCAGTGAGACCTTGTGAAGTCTCTTTAAATAATAGAGAGTACATTTCAACTACCACAACTAATATCCCTCAGTTAAGAATAATATAAGTCAAAAAAGTGTTAGCAGAGGCCCCCTCCCACACGGTCTCAAATGTTCTGCACTTGGTAGGTCTATTTAGGAAGATACTGACGTGGATAGTTTGCTCTAATCAGTTAAAAGATCTTCCTCTGTGAAGATAATGACAGGTCAACAAAGCCTTACCTTCAGAGGCAGATCTACACTGTATTCACTGTCAGCCTTATGTCTTTGTCTTTCTAGGACCTGACAAAATATATCAGTATGAATGAGGTGAAAATGTTTTATTATTAGCTTTATTGAGATGCTAATGTTACCCACGTGAGGAGAGCTAGCTCCTGTAAACTCCCCCCTTCTCTATTTTAGCGATCTATTCCACACAATATGTATGTTGGATTACTGAGGCATGTATGTCTTAGTGTTTATAAGGAAATCTCCTCGCATTGTCAATAGTACAGTCTCTGTGTCGAAACAAACTAGCACGCGCCAACAGCCAATGAGCGAGTAGAGGAGGCGGGACATGCGCCCAAGGAGCCAATGTCAGCCTCACTCTCTTTGAGCTCTGGCCAATCAGAACAGGGCGTGAGCTGCTGCAGCTGCTCTGTGTGTGGGGCGATCAGCGGAGGAGAGAGAGCGGCTGGAGGAAAAGCGCCGACAATTAAAAAGAAGTGAGTGTACTCAGTAGTGTCCTGGGAGTATATTTTTTCCCAGGGACAGACCATTAAAAAGAAGGACAATCAGCTAAAACCGGGACAGGTGTTAACACTACCTTAGGTCAGATCACAGCTGACCCAAAAAAACACACAATAACTGTATCAGCCTCATGAACGTAATAATAACCTGTTCCAGCCATTTGCACTGCTCTATGTCACTATGTGGCATGTCCACACGTAGATCGGCTGCTAACACTAATGCACCTGTAATATTCACTCTTTCTGTGTTAAACTGTTTTATAGTTTACAATTTATCTCATGTTTTATGTTTTATGTTTGCACTGAAGAAAATCCCTACTGTAGTTTGTGAAGCTGTTCACTGACAATGGCAATAAAACCTTCTGATTCTGGTAACACATGCTTACGTGCGCACACACGTGCGCTCCCAGGGGGTCCCGTGGAGCTCCTGTGGTGCTCTGGAGTAGATGAAGATAATTAAGAGGGCTCTATTTTAATTAAGACAAGAAGCCACAGTCTGCAGGTAAGACACGTCCGGGAGAGAGGGATTGTGTGAGGGGGAGGATGGAACAACTCAGGGGGAGAGCAGCTCAAATAATGATAGAATTAATGTTTTAAGTATAAGCAGAAGGTTGGTGGTTTGAATCATGACCAACCACACTTTATAAAACAGATTTACCAAGAGAGAAAGTAGGTATGAACTAAACCCAGGGTTCAATCAGCTGTAAAGGAAAGGTGTACAGTACATCTCAATCAAAGGAGTCAGTCCGTGGAACAGTCTGGATGGTAAACATTACAACTTCCAAGTCCATTATGTGTTTAAGAAGAAGGTTCAATCTTCAATGTTACAAAAATATGACTGTGCGGAGTAGCAGATTAACTTGAGTTTATTTATATAATGTATATTGATGTCTTGTAATTGATATGACCCTGCATCAGACGCTCAAATGAACTGGACCTGTTAATGATTTTGTGTTGATACGTTATCACTTATTTCTGCTTCTTTTCCTTCATATGTTAAATTCTGTATTTGCTTTTCAAATGAATGAAATCAATAATGAAATGAACCACAGTAGCCACACAGTCTATTCAGAACAAGAAGTGTCAGCTTCAGACTGCTGTGGTGAGTGCGATGGACCGGTCCGCCCTGTCACATGAGCAGCTTTAGGAGACGCAGCAGTCGGGGGCGTGTGTGTGAGAACCCGCCACATACCTGTGAACAGCTTTATTCACTGTGGCTTTTGTCCTGTAGAGAGGATGTTGTGTTTGGCGAAGAGAGCCCACACTCTAAGCCAATCAGATCAGAGTCAAGTGTCCCGGGACACGTCCCGCCCCACACACGCTCAGACAAGTGCCATACCCCCTTCATTAACCAGCCACCCACCGACACATGCACATATCGCTGGCATTTGGGCTGAGATCACTCAGCGGGACATGAGTGCTGTGAAAACAAAGGCATTACTCAGGCACAGGTGCCGGGGAGGGTCCAAAAAACACACAGTGACCCGCCTCCTCAGACGCAAATGTCACCGCAACACCACATGTTCACTGCTCCAGACTACGGAAGGGAATGGGAGTGAAAGGACGGGAATTTAGAATCTGAAGTGCATATGACACTTTAGATACATTTTTTGCTAAAAGATGGTTGACAAAATTATATTAAAGATTTTGCTAAACATTTTACCCAGCTTTCTTAGTTTGACAATTTTTGTGATGTTTATAGTTTCACTTCCTCTATTAAGTGTGATGTCACAGTAATAAGCTACGTCCGGGTCCAAACTGTTGAGAGTTCCAGAGACAAACACAGCAAACTTTACAACCTGAATCTCCTGCTGAAATAACAGATAAAAGGCCAACAACTCTTTTACATCTAATTAGAATATTTCTATATTTAAATCATTGTGTATGGAAAAAATGATTTGATAATTAATGTCAGAAAAGTATTACAGAAACTCCAGAGTAAATGTGATCATTATTTCTGTGTGATTGATGTTTAAAAGAGCCTTGTAGTCGGCTCTACAGCTAAATCCCATGAAGAGAAGAGGGCTAAAGTTCCGATGGAAGAAGAGTGATATCATCACCAATCGTGTTGGACACTGACAGGAGGTGACATAGAGGCAAACAATTTTAAACAGTTGTCGTGCCAACCATGTTATGAAGTGACATGAGTGAGTCAAACTTTTTTTCTTTTTCGATTTACAAACACATTTCAACAAATTAAAATACATTTAAATGTAATTTTAATTTTTAATTAATTTAATTCAAATTCAAGGCACAAGACACTTGAGTCAAGCTGCTCTGAAACTTTATCACTATCTATGTCACTTCTTGTCATTAACTTAAAAAAAGCCACATTTTTTCATTAATTTGCTGCTTCACTGAAATAAAATAATAATTATTACTTACTGAACAGATGTTGTCCATCTAAATAAGTCATATAAGCATTCAAACATGTCATATACAGTACACTTTAAACATGACCTGCTGAACATGAACACGTAACAATGTAAACATGTAAACAGCAAAGCAAACATACAGTATGACAGTCCTTAAAGCAAACATGTTATACACAAATCAGACTTAAAACCATTCTTTTGGATGCTTTAACACTGGTTGAAATAATGCCTATGACAGGTGTGTTTCACATGACATTGATTTGAATTGGTGAAGATGTCAAATTCAAATTTCTGTTTCAGGTTTTTTCTTCTTTTTCAAATAAACTATCTAGGCCACTGTGGGAGTGACTGATGGGCCATGACACGCTGCGGGGCTGATCAGAGCGCTTTAGCAGGTCAAGAAGAAACAACCACAGCGAACAGGATTACTCAAAACTGCATGAATGAAGTAAAATACTGATTGTTGGTTTTAGGCTAATATAGCCTGTCCGTCCATGGGAGTGGATCTCTCCTTCTGTGGTTCTCCCCAAGGTTTCTCGATTCTCCCACTGGGTTTTTGAGTTTTCCTTGCCGTGCTGGAGAGTCTAAGGACAGGGGACACCCGCGCCGCTCGTCGCCACCTACTGCTGACGCTTATTTGAACATTATGTTTGCCTGGATACTTGATTCACCTGAACTTTACATTGTCTTATTTACTGCTCTGTTTTATTGCCTAAATGTTCGGTGCAGCCCTATGAGGCAACTCCTGTTGTGATATTGGGCTATACAAAACCATTGATTGATTGATTGATTGATATCTTTGTTATTACTTGGACAATGCACATGAAACAAGAACGGTCTTGAGGTTTCACGTCTTCTCTGTCAACACTTTTGAACTAGAGTCAAAAGGTGTCCAAAAGTGCCAAGAGAACGGACTTTCAGCCATACAAATAATATGGCAGGTCCATGAATCCAAACGCTTCCAAATAATGATTAAGTCCATTTTTCTTTTTGTTTCTCTCCAATAGAGTTGTACGTCTACCTTGAGATTATGACATCATCAAACTCTAGAACATGAACACAACCTTCTGAAGTCAATTAGCAATGCTCTTAATCACTTCCAGTTGGTCCAGAAATTCTAACTGGAAATATGAGCACATTTGACCAATCCTTGCATCTTTGCACTGGCTCCCAGTTAATCTTAGAATCAAGCTTAAAATAGTTTTAAAGCTTTGAATCAGAATCAGAATAGATTTTATTGCCACTGTTTGAGGACAGGTTCACACATTTTTCTCGATGCAGACGTGCAACATAAAACATATAACACAGAATTTAGATAAAAAATAAGCTATAAAACTTTAAACTATAAGGCTATGGGGCATGCATAAATAATATTAAAATAAATAAGATAAAAAAGAAAAATATGGTAAGACAACAACAATTGCCATAGAACAACAGCGGGATTGTATTTACAGATGTGCAAGTGCATAAAGTGATATAAAGTGATCTAAGCAGATCTAAGTACAATAGATCTGCTAGATAGAGTATGTACAATAGGCCAGGATGAATGAGAGTGTGTTTGAGAGTGCACATGGGGGACGACGGATGGAAATTAGCCCAAGGCTACAATCCGGTGTGGCTTGTTTACATGCATGAGACCCATGTATGTTCATTAACATGCACTGTCCCGACCAAAATAAACCAATAAGCAATAAGTGTGGACACACCACACAGTGCAAGTGCAGATTACATCCATGAGTCTGTAACTGGGTTATTGGGTCTTGTCATTGTTCATGAGTCTGATGGCGGAGGGGAAACTGTTCAAGTGGCGGAGGTATGGGTCTGGATAGACTGTAGCCTCCTGCCCGAGGGGAGGGGGGTGAATAGTCCATGTCCAGGGTGAGAAGGGTCAGCTGTGATCCGACCCACACGCCTCCGGGTCCTGGAGTTGAACAGGTCCTGGAGAGATGGGAACGCGCAGCCAATCACCTTCTCAGCAGCACGCACAATGCGCTGCAGTCGATGCTTGTCCCGTTCTGTAGCGCCGGGATACCACACGGTGATGGAGGAGGTTAGGATGAACTCGATGATGGCCGTGTAGAACTGCACCAGCATCTTGGTTGGCAGCTTAAGTTTCCTCAGCTGCCGCAGGAAGAACATCCTCTGCTGGGCCTTCTTGATGAGGGAGCAGATGGTCGGCTCCCATCTGAGGTCCTGGGTGATGGTGGTGCCCAGGAAACGGAAGGAGTCCACGATGGAGATGGGGGGGGGAGAGTCTGTCAGGGCGAGGGGGACGGAGGGGCTGTGTCTTTCCTGAAGTCCACGATCATCTCCACTGTCTTCTGGGCGTTCAGCTCCAGGTTGTTGTGGCTGCACCAGGACGCCAGCCGGTCCACCTCTCTCCTGTAGGCGGACTCATCACCGTCCGAGATGAGCCCGATGAGGGTGGTGTCGTCCACAAACTTGATCAGTTTAACGGACTGGTGACTGGAGGTGCAGCAGTTTGTGTACAGGGAGAAGAGCCAAGGGGAAAGTACACAGCCCTGAGGAGTTCCAGTGTTTGTAGTCCGAGTGTCTGAGACGATCTTCCCAAGCTGCACGTGCTGACTCCGGTCCGTCAGGAAGTCAGTGATCCACCTGCAGAGGGAGTCGGGCACGTTGAGCTGGTAGAGCTTGTCTCGTAGCAGTCCAGGGAGGATGGTGTTGAAGGCAGAGCTGAAGTCCACAACAGGATCCTGGCGTAGGTTCCTGCAGTCCAGATGCTCCAGGGTGAAGTGGAGGGCCAGATTGACTGCGTCATCCATAGACCTGTTGGCTCTGTAGGCAAACTGCAGCAGGTCCAGGAGGGGGGCGGTGAAGACCTTTTAATTCCTCAGAAACTTAATCTGAAGCTTAAAAATTACAGTAAAGCTTTGTTTGAAAAGTACTTCAATCTTAAAATACATGAAATAATAAACATGAAATATAATGTAATACAAACTACTTGGTAAAAAATAAAGTATCACGTTGAAAAATGGGGGAAAGCAGAAGCAGAGATGGGCTCCACCCCTCACCTGCTCCACCTTCTATTGTATTTAGTTGACTGTTGGTTAGCGTCAATCTTTCCACGTGCAGCACTTTGGAAACAAAATGGATTGGAAGTCACTAACAGTGATGGACAAGTGTGTGTTTGTGTGTGAGAGAGAGACGGGAGTTACAGGGGGGTTGGAGAGCGAGTGGAGGTCTTCTCATCATTAGCTGCTGTGTGAGCGAGCGAGTGTGTGTGTGTGTGTGTGTGTGTGTGTGTGTGTGTGTGTGCACCAGAGGACACGAATGAGCACCTAGAGGAGACAGGACAGTCCTCTCTTTAACTGTGTCCTCTGCTGACCCCCTGTACTCCTGCCTCCTGAATCTGAAAATACAAGAATACAAGAATACAAGAATAAAAAGCTCACTGGAAAACTTATGCCACACTATTTATTTGATTCTTGAGTAACACTGTTCTTCCCGAGTTCTCCCCTGGTTAAGGGCAGTGTGGCAGCCGATGTCTCATGGTGTTAACAACTTCACTCACAACAACATGGTCCAGATGACTCCGAAGTAAAACTATAACTATAGCTACTATTTCTTTGTTGATTTAATAATCTGCTTCATTCTCTCGAACTGGTTTGAGTTTTGTGACTGAGCGCATCGGGACCATCGTTATCAGAGCAGGCTCCTTATCTTCTGCAGTCACATGACCACTGCCAGGGGAGACAAGTCTTTGTATATAGATATGATAACAAGACCAGGCTTTCCATGAGGACCTGTAACTCCCAGAACAATAACAGGAGACAGACAGGACCAGGCTCTCCATGAGGACCTGTGACTCCCAGAACAATAACAGGAGACAGACAGGACCAGGACCTGTGACTCCAAGAGTCAGGGGCGACTCCAAAAGACATTTTTGTAAACAGGGTTCCTATGTAGTCTTTGCGCCTCCTTTGTCCTTTTAAGGAACATGCTTTGTAGGAGGAGATTGAGCAGCCATTTGTCTCAAATGGAGTCATTCATGTAAATGGGGAGGAGTGAGCACAATCAATATTATGTCTATGGTGTCGCTGGGTCGGTGAGTGTCTCTGGGTCGGTGAGTGTCTCTGGGTCGGTGAGTGTCTCTGGGTCGGTGAGTGTCTCTGGGTCGGTGAGTGTCACTGGGTCGGTGGGTGTCTCTGGGTCAGTGAGTGTCACTGGGTCGGTGAGCGTCTCTGGGTCAGTGAGTGTCACTGGGTCGGTGATTGTCTCTGGGTCGGTGAGTGTCACTGGGTCGGAGGGTGTGTCTGGGTCGGTGAGCGTCTCTGGGTCAGTGAGTGTCACTGGGTCAGTGAGTGTCGGTGATTGTCTCTGGGTCGGTGGGTGTCGCTGGGTCGGTGGTGTCGCTGGTCAGTGAGTGTCGCTGGCTCGGAGGGTGTGTCTGAGTCGGTGAGTGTCTCTGTGTCGGTGAGTGTCTCTGGGTCGGTGGGTGTCGCTGGGTCGGTGAGTGTCTCTGGGTCAGTGAGTGTCACTGGCTCGGAGGGTGTGTCTGAGTCGGTGGGTGTCGCTGGGTCAGTGAGTGTCACTGGCTCGGAGGGTGTGTCTGAGTCGGTGAGTGTCTCTGTGTCGGTGAGTGTCTCTGGGTCGGTGAGTGTCACTGGGTCGGTGATTTCGGTGGGTGTCTCTCCGACTTAATCCCTACTTACTGGTCTGAGATTATGAAGAAAATTAATCAGGAATGTTTGTTTCCAGTCTTTTTTTTGCGTAGTATTTCTGTAATAAAAACTATTTTGAAGAACGGACTTATTCCACTGAGTGAGTGACCACTTCTGGTACCTATAACGCAGCACACACTGTTGTCGACTAATGGACCCTATTTTGATGTCTTTCAGGGGCCCTTCATTTGCCTCAACATCTGTTGCTGCAGAAACAAGCTCTACCAGCTCAACGTGCCCGACTCCCTCTGCAGGTGGATCACTGACTTCCTGACGGACCGGAGTCAGCACGTGCAGCTGGGGAAGATCGTCTCGGACACTCGGACTACAAACACTGGAACTCCTCAGGGCTGTGTACTTTCCCCCTGCCTCTTCTCCCTGTACACAAACTGCTGCACCTCCAGTCACCAGTCCATTAAACTGATCAAGTTTGCGGATGACACCACCCTCATCGGGCTCATCTCGGACAGTGATGAGTCCGCCTACAGGAAAGACACAGCCCCGCCGTCCCCCCTCGCCCTGATAGACGTGCCCGACTCCCTCTGCAGGTGGATCACTGACTTCCTGACACACCGGAGACAGCACGTGCGGCTGGGGAAGATCGTCTCGGACACTCAGACTACACACACTGGAACTCCTCAGGGCTGTGTACTTTCCCCTTGGCTCTTCTCCCTGTACACAAACTGCTGCACCTCCAGTCACCAGTCCGTTAAACTGATCAAGTTTGCGGACGACACCACCCTCATCGGGCTCATCTCGGACGGTGATGAGTCCGCCTACAGGAGAGAGGTGGACCGGCTGGCGTCCTGGTGCAGCCACAACAACCTGGAGCTGAACGCTCAGAAGACAGTGGAGATGATCGTGGACTTCAGGAAAGACACAGCCCCTTCGTCCCCCCTCGCCCTGATAGACTCTCCCACCCCCATCTCCATCGTGGAGATGGGGGCACCACCATCACCCAGGACCTCAAATGGAGCCGACCATCTGCTCCCTCATCAAGAAGGCCCAGCAGAGGATGTTCTTCCTACGGCATCTGAGGAAACTTAAGCTGCCAACCAAGATGCTGGTGCAGTTCTACACGACCATCATCGAGTCCATCCTCACCTCCTCCATCACCGTGTGGTATCCCGGCGCTACAGAACGGGACAAGCATCGACTGCAGCGCATTGTGGCTGTAAGCTCCCATCTCTCTAGGACCTGTTCACCTCCAGGACTCGGAGGCGTGTGAGTCGGATCACAGCTGATCCCTCTCACCCTGGACACGGACTATTCACCCCTCTCCCCTCAGGCAGGGGGCTACAGTCTATCCAGTCCCATATATCCCGCCACTTGAACAGTTTTTTCCCCTCCGCCATCAGACTCATGAACAAAAACAAGTCTCTGTAGCTAGGTTCAGACTCATGGATGTAATCTGCCCTGTTGCACTGTGTGGTGTGTTCACACTTAGATCTGCTGCTATCACTTTATATCACTTTATCACTTTGCTTTATACGCATACACATCTGTAAATATAATCCCACTGTTGTTCTGTGTCTGTGTTGTCGTCTTACCATATTTACTTTTATTTTGTATCTTATTTATTTAATTATTTAATATTTTTATGCATGGCCCCTAAAGCCTTATAGTTTAAAGTTGTAGAGCTTATTTTTATCTAAATTCTGTGTTATATGTTTTATGTTGCACGTCTGCACCAAGAAAAATTCTTAGTTTGTGAACCTGTTCTCAAACAATGGCAATAAAAACTATACTGATTCTGATTCTGACCAACCATGTTATGGCCTCCACCTCAATCACTCAAAACATATAAACTAACAATGTGTCCACATTAAAAATCCTGTGTCAACAAATGTACAATATTACCTTCAGATCAGACCACTTCTTTCCAGTTTCTGCCTTTGAGGTTTCTTTTTGCCGGGCACACCAGTGCTGTGACTTTTAAAGAGCACAGACTGTAGCTTCATTTGGATTCGCTTTGTCTGCAATTTCTTCTCTTGTCTAATTTTTTGCGTTTTTGGCAGGCGTGGCACTCTTATAAGTAAGCAAATTGCATTTGTGAAGTAGGTCTAATTTGCATGGCTGGTTAAAGTGGTAAAGGCCTTTGCACAATGGAGAGGTGGGCTGTGATCAGTACAGAGGAAAATGCATTCAGGTGTGCAGTTTATAAAGATGTAGATTTTTTCATTTGTGTGAATATAATCCAGAGGACATTACACAACATTACAGGTACGTTACATAGAATTTTGTTGTCATTTTATAAACGAAGACCGAGGACCAGGCTCTCCATGAGGACCTGTGACTTGTGCATGTGCATGATTGCAGCGAATGTGTCAGGGCCTCAGGGGGTGCAGTAAGTGAAATACTTGGGCCTGATCCGTGGGCTGCTGGCGGTTGCCAGGGCCCTGCTCCCGTTGCTAGGGGACTTAATCATTTGGCATTATTTGATTTCTGTTGCTGATATGAAGGCGTTACCGTGGCGATTAAATGTCTCCCAGCGCCGGGCCGGAGGTAGAGAGAGAGCAGACAGATTAGGTCTGGCGTGTCCTCCGTGTGATGTCTTCTCTTTCTGAAACACTGTACTCACCTACTGGCCGTTTCACTGAAGCCAGACGGACAGGGCTCCACAGTCAAGCTTTTGGTTAGAAAATGCTATATTTATCTACAGCATATTGAGTCATTCTAAGTTTCCCATAGATTCAAAGATTACTCAAACATGATGCAGGAACAATATTGTAAAAATGAGAGAAACTATGTTTTAAGGCTCCACTTTAAAATGTTTGGGAAGAGGACGGACTATTATTGATATCTGTTTTGATTGGATCAAGTGCAATATCGTTTTAACCAATCAAGTCAGAAAGCGTAGAAATATAAATAAAGCATTAAAAGGTTTTTAGTGTTTGTGAGTCTGTAGCAGCACCTCGTATTCTTCTTTGTGGTGAGTTTCTGTTGATAAGAAGTGCAAATCGGCAAATGTAAAACCTGCCCACTCATAGCAATACTGCCATGCGATTGGCTATATGCACACGAGCATCATGTGACTCCGAGAGGATCCTCCAGAGGTGCTGCTTTTCCTCCCGTTATTTCCCTTAGCAGCGTCTTGTCCAAATAAATAAATAGCTCAAGATTCCATGGCAGACAGTGGGTTACTGACGGACAGTGGCAAGCATCCAGGTCGTCATTGTAAATGAGAATTGGTTCTCAATTGACCCTTCCAGGTAAAATAAAGAATAAAATAAAACAAAAAATCATGCTAAAAACACTGTGTCAGGAGCAAAGTCTAAATAAAAAGTAAAATAGCACCAAGTAAAATAGCATCTTGAACGAGCCGCTCAAAGAATTATCAGCCCGTCTTTAGTATAAATACTTTGGTAACACTTTATAATAACTGCACACCTTAATAAATGATGAACACTTAATTCATCATGAGAAATTCATTAGGTAAGTTTGACTAACGCTTAACTACTACAGTTAATGCCTACCTCATAATGAATAGTTCTTCACATACTTCACTTATTCATGAAGTAGTTATTAAGTGTTAGTCACACTTAATGACTTGTTCATGATGAAGTAAGTGTTAACTCATCGTTAATTAAGGCTAAATAAGGTGTAGTTATTATAGCTCTGAGATAAAAACTCATCCTCAATGAACACATTACATCCAACATAATGTTTTTAACATGTTCCAGTGTCTTCTCACTGTCCGAGATGTTGTCTTCAACTATTCAGTGATTTGTGCCAGACATGGCTAATCGGGAAAATAAGAGGACGAGCGGCGGCGTCCGGAGACCGCACTCGGAGTCACGCGTCACTCGCGTGAATAGAGCCTACTGGTTAGAAGAAATGCATTTGAGCTTGAATGTATCAACCCGAGCTTTTCGAAATTGATAGTTCGTGACCCTGAAAATTCAGATGTCAGGAGCAGTGGGTGACCGCAGTGCTGTGTTCAGGACACATCACCAAAATGTTCAACAACATCTTCAACAATGGTCAGAACATATGATGAGCTTATGTTATGGATCAATGGGGGAAGCCAGGACCTTGAGGAGACACAAGCATGAGCTATATACGATGCTAGCTGCCGTATCGCTAAATGCTGGTCCTTTGAATTGATTGAATTGTTTACTGCTCCCCCCTTCCGGCCTCCACAGGTCCAGGACCAGCTGCAGACTTCCCCAGACACCTGCATCTCCTCGTCCACACACCCAGCTGTTACAGTGATTCAAACAAAACAACAACAGCTGCTTGTTCACTATTGATAAAAACGCTTTAGAATTGGATATACAGTGGTCTCTTAGCACAAATGTCTGCTTTTACAATATACTGAAGGATGAAACTAGACACAAATCAGGTAGAGGGATTTGAGGTATAAAGTGCAGATTTTCATTATCATTGAGAGAAGACTGAAATATGAAAGTTAGTAGAGCTCTGAACTGCAGGGTTAGCAGATTTTTCACCTGCAAACACGGAGACATTCACTTCTCTGCAGGGGACTGTATATAAGTGGTGTGGTTTATCTCCAAAGATATCCCGGACACAAGTTTTCATTCACCGCACCGCAACATCCTTTATGTGCACCACTAGGAATGCCCCAAAAGCATCCTAAAGCCAACACTTTGCTACCCAGCAGTAACTCTGTGCCAACACTGTCTTAGGTATTTGTTTCCTCTTCAAGATACTTGATATACAGTATAAATGTATACTTGTAGAAAGGGTTGGTCTCACTATCCCATGTGACATCCTCATGTAACTGTGCGCTTTTCGATCTCTTGTGTGTTCCGAATCAATTGTTTTGGGGTTTCTGTTCCATCAGCAGTGAAAACCTACCAGAAACCACGAAACATTTGGTCCTAGAGCATTATAGAGGCCTCTGCTAACCACCCATACAGCCACTGGGTCACTGAAAGGTGAAACATGCACTGATATCTTTCATTTTTCAAATACAAAGTTCCATATCTTACATGTCCTGATCTTCTTGTCTGTTCTTCTTTTGATCTTCAACAACTTCACAGTATTCCATGGTGATTCATATTTGATGATGCCCTTTTCATTTGAACAATACACTGATCTATCGTTAGAAGAGGAGGAGCTCAGAAAGGGACGACTGAGGCATTGAAAGTGGAAAGAACTTTCACATCCCACTTCAGAGGTGTCACCAAAATCTCTGCTAGATTTTAAATATTATTCAACACAAATGCGCAAAGGCTGTTTCAATCAATGTACTTTCCGGAATGGGACCAAAATAAATGTGTTTAAGATTCCTCTAGAAAGACACTAGGTATAACAGAAGTGTTCAAATACCTGACATGTTTCAACGATGTAGAAAATTACATTTCCGTCTTCCTCAGTTTTGTGTCCTCACAATTTTCCACTCCGTTGAAACATGTCATTGATTTGAACAGTGTTGTTATACCTAGTGTCTTTCTTGGTAAGCATTTGTAAAACAAGAAGACATAATGAATGTAATAAAACAAAGAAGGTAAATGGACTTATTCAGCGCTTTTCTACCTTTATCAGGCCCAAAGCGCTTTACAGTAAGGAACCAGTCACCCACACCAATGTACGCAGACACTGGAGGCAAGTAGGGTGAAGTGTCTTGCTCAAGGACACAACGACAGTGTGCATTTGCTAGAGCTGGGATTTGAACCCATGACCTTCTGATCACGAGACAACCGGCTCTACCACCTGCACCACCGTCGCCGGACAAAAATAGAGCAAAAATAGAACAGGTACATTCTTGTTAAGAAGATGAAGGTGAACAGGGGAAACAATTAAATGTAGAGATATCAAATTGAAACTTTTGCTGAACATTACTGATATAAATATGGAAAAAAAACGTATTGCAAGTTTTCTGCCATTTAATGTTTTCATATAAGAATAAGACATTTTCATTGCAACTATATAAGGGATAGACCCAGATTTAAATGTATGGTTTTATTTATGAGTTACATTTATATTAGTTACAAATTATTAGTACATTTGGATTAGAGCGTCATCCCGGGAACACTTCGGACATGTGGATATAAAATGTGTCGATATTTATGACTGAATACACAAAATAAGCATCGTATAAGGTGTGGGCCCTTCAACGCGTGCCTGTAACTTTAGAAAGCTATCAAAATAAATGAAGGATGGATTTTTTTTCATCCTCTTGCCAATGCCATACTAGGTAAAAATGACCTCATGGCATTAGTTTAAAGGTTCAAAGTTTGAAATTACATTTTCAATCTGTTTTATATTGAAAAATAGGGATTACAATGTCAGTCTATGGACTACTATGGGCCTAATATGCCAATATTGGGCTCACCGGGGCGATGATGGCGCAGATGGTAGAGCGGGTCGTCTCATG
Source organism: Neogobius melanostomus (assembly GCA_007210695.1). Taxonomy (NCBI): domain Eukaryota; kingdom Metazoa; phylum Chordata; class Actinopteri; order Gobiiformes; family Gobiidae; genus Neogobius; species Neogobius melanostomus. The sequence continues at coordinate 233,737 of VHKM01000617.1, forward strand.
ATCAGGTGGTCAGGGTTTTGAATCCGCCTCCTGAAGGTGCACGCTGTCGTTGTGTCCTTGGGCAAGACACGTCACCCACCTTGCCTCCAGTGTCTGCGTACACTGGTGTATGAATGGGTGAGTGGATCCTTGCTGTGAAGCGCTTTGAGTGCCTAATGTAGGTGGAAAAGCGCTTTATAAGTTGAGACCATTTACCATTTACATTTGAGTAACTTTGCAACAGAAAGTTGCCAATGAAAAGGTTCCATTTTTTTTAAAAGTTATATTATTTGTATATGTATGAAAATAAATTAAAGTTTAAAAAAAATTGTTCTTTCGTTTCTTTATAGCTTACAAGCACATATTTATGTCGAAGCTCTCACAACGCTGTAGTGTTTACTAAAATTGCCACTATAGAAACAATACATACATTCTCTTGGATAAATCATTGTCATATTTCTCCGACATCTGGCCGCACCAGCCAGACCAGAATTTGCCAATTTCGCAGATAAATTGTATTTTTTCGTGCGTTTTTGGAACATGCACTATAGTAACTTTGGGTCGGAAAGTTGAGAGTTAAAGGGTTAAACAAAATTAAAAAGGAAAACGTTTTATATTATGACAGAGGAGAGTCAGACCTTCAAAATAAAATCAAGTTTTAAGAAATATCAATCCTTAATTTTTTTTATAACTTTCTAAAGTTACAAGCACATTTTTGTGTTGAAGCTATTATTCTTTTTTTAAGAGTACTTACAATGGGATAAACATCTAAACGACATGCCATTATTGTAGATCACCAACATACACCCCCTGGGAAAATTTCACTCAGTTGGCCTTAAAAATATAGGCGTTATGCAAAACATAAAACTGTGCTTGGGTGAGATAGAGGGGAGAAAACTAACATAAATTCTCCACCTGGACCACTGCATGAAAAGTCAATATTTTCACCTGCCGTGTGTCGCCTTGAGTTCATTTAAGAACATATTTTCCTGTATTGTGAATTTGGTTCCTGCCGTGACAACGTGCTCTGTGATTGGATGGGTGTAAAACCTTTGGCGATGTGATTGGCTGTTAGAAGAGTTCCAGACGGTCTTACTTTTGAACAGAAACAGAAAGCAGGAGTGGATGGACGGCCAGGCAAACTGTGGAGACGCATCAGGCCTCCACTCTGTGTGCGGCGGCCCCATGTCCAAAGAGAAAGTGTGATCAGGCAATCCTACAGCGACGACTTCTAAAGCTCCTTACGAGAGGAGCTAAAGGGACAGGCTGACTAACCCCCCCCCCCCACACACACACTCCCCGGACACCGCACATATGGAAAGACAGTTAGATGCGCTTGAGCTTCAGGAAGTTTTCACACTTCACAGGCCATTAACCCGTGGACCTACAGGCTCCGGCCCACAGGGCCCACAGGGGGCCGAAGTGAGGGGGGGGGAGTGATGGATGTGGGAACACGGACTGAAGAAGATCTAAGACGGACCCCCCCCCCCCCCCATAAACACACACACTGACCCCCCACACACTGAGCTGGAGAACAGGGCCCACACAAACCCCAGACCTGACCCCTGCTCTAACATGTTTTAGCAGAAAAATAACCTTACTCAAGTATTGACTCAAATAATGACTCAAGTAAAAGTAAAAAAAGCACTTATAGAAAGTGTTGAGTAACTGAGTAACAGTTTGAGTATTGAGTATTTATTTTGTTCAGTCGTGACATGAACGATGAAAACATGAAAAAAATGGTCACTCCTATGCAAACCACATGCAATAACTCCTGTATCAGCGTCACCTTATCAACCACCTGCACTAGGACGGTCCATGCTGACATTTTAATATTCCACATTTTATATTCTGTTCTAATTTTCTTATCTATACTCCCTTATCTTATCATAGCTTTGGTTATCTCGTCCACTGAAATGTTTTGTCATAGTTTAGTCAGAGTCGTGTTTTTGGACTTTATGACATGAATGTTTGGGACATGTCATTTGAATTCACCTCTAAAGGAATGAGGCCAGTGCTTTGCGCGAGATGCCAGAAGAAATGAATATAAATATAACGTCGGCTAAATGTGTTAAAGATATAAGCCTGGGAGCACTAACCCCGTGCCACCATACTGCCCCGTGCTGTGTTTCATTTGCTCTTCCTGCTGTGAGCTTTTCAAATAAAGCACAGACGCTGCAGCTGAATATGGGGAGGAACAAATAATCATTTGTCATATAAATAAGTAAAAAATGGTGGTTAATTTTGGATCCTTTTGGTTTTTGACTATATTTGTTGGGTCATTCCTATTAAAATGTGTGCATTTGTGTCCCCAAACGGGAATGTGATGTACTTTACAAACTAACTGATGATAAGTCACTTCTACTTGGTCAGTCTGTTATTTTAAAACATAAAGGACTGTGTATTAGTTTCAAATAGTAACAAATAGGATTTCAACCTGAAAAGACTCACAGAGACGTGTTGCGTTAGACAGTTTTATTGAACTTAATTGAGATTGGGGCTCAATTGAGATTGGGGCTCAGACCCCGGCGGAAGATGGCCGAACGATATGGACTGCCTGGTGTTGATGATGATGCCCAGCATCTTCCCCCGGAGCCTGGACCTGGTGGTGGTATAACGGGACCCGATGCGCGTAGATGTGACGGGCAAAGCCCGGGAGGAGGAGGGGCGGAGGAGGGTCGCTGCACGCTGTGAAACTCCGAGTGATTGACCGGGGAGCTTATGAAGGGGATCCTGAACTGTGAATGGCTGAGCGGGACAGCGCTGCGCTGATTGCTGATGCGAAAGCGCGCTTGTGATGGGGCCGTGATTGAGTGCTGGTGAAGCAGCCGTGAAAGATGAGTGAAGCTGCAGGTACGTCTCCAGGTTGAATTTGCGCTCAAGCTTCATTTCAACCTGAAAAGACTCAGAGACGTGTTGCGTTAGACAGTTTTATTGAACTTAATTGAGATTGGGGCTCAGACCCCGGCGGAAGATGGCCGAACGATACGGACTGCCTGGTGTTGATGATGATGCCCAGCATCTTCCCCAAAAGAGGTAGCTGGGGTCTGAGCGGAACTGTATGGCAAGATGGAAGGTCCCTCCGGCGAGGGAGCAGGAAAGTCCCTCCGGCGAGGGAGCAGGAAAGTCCCTCCGGCGAGGGCGGAATGGATTGTGCCGTGGTGCCCTCCGGCGAGGGCGGCATAGACAGGGACAGCAGCATGAGATAGAAAGCAGCAGGGCCCTCGACGAGAGCGCAGGGATAGAGATAGCGGGCCCTCCGACGAGAGCGCCAGAATAGAGACAGCAGCGAGGGCGGCAGAGACGGGGCTGCGGGGTCCTGCCTGATGAGCGCTGAAAATGAACTGAAGCGTGAGATATCGGGATGACCACCACCAGTAATTTGTGCGAGAACTTACTTATGCGTGAAAGGAGCGTTGAGCTGAAAATGGTATTCTGATCGGGTCGGATGAAAGATGCGTAGGAGGACCACCGCCCCAGCTGTTGTGAGGTAGCTGAAGGGAGGCCTTGGGCGGCTGCTGTGGTAGCGGCCCCTATTCTGAATGAGTGTGCAGACTAATGTTGAGAGGATAGATTGCAGAGGAGGAGCGACGCTTTGAGGTGTTTTGGAACCAGGCTGCTGACATGGGGAGACCTTCCGGGGTCAGGAACAAGGCTGCCATGGCGAGCAGCGCTTGGAACGTTTTGGCAAATTCCATCATGGATCGGAAAGGATAATTAGTTCAGGGATAACTCGGCCGTCGAAGGGACTGGTGTAGGCAGGGTGTCGGCTGAGGGACAGAGTTGACGGAAGGCCTGAAACTTAAGACAGAGCATCGGCGATGGTGTTAGAGTGACCGGGAATGTGACGTGCTGTGATGAAGTTATTTTGGACCGCTTGCCATGTGATTCGGCGCACGAAAGCATCGACGGTTTTGAGGAGCGTCCTTTGTCAATGACGTTAACTACGGCGATGTTATCGCATAAAGCGGCAATCGTTTCCGCTTCCAGAGGTGCCCCTACAGACAGCAGTTTACGTCGGATGCAGAGTTTGAGATGAGGGAGCATGTAGTGCCGCGGTCTGTGCAAGAGACTATTGAGATGAGCACTCTTAAGACATGACAGAGCATCGGCGATAGCATGATATGGCCAGGAGTAGGACGAGCTGTGATTGAAATTTGTGATCTACGCGTGAAAGGCGTATAGATTTTGAAGAGGTTTGCCCTGATGGAAACCCCCCAAAGAGGGCGGAGCGCGTCCGGAAACCGAAACGAAACAACTGCCGGATGTGCGAGGCAGGGCGACGCCCGGGCGTGTGCGAGGCAGGGCGACGCCCGGGCGTGTGCGAGGCAGGGCGACGCCCGGGCGTGTGCGAGGCAGGGCGACGCCCGGGCGTGTGCGAGGCAGGGCGACAGCCGGGCGTGTGCGAGGCAGGGCGACAGCCGGCGTGTGCGAGGCAGGGCGACAGCCGGGCGTGTGCGAGGCAGGGCGACAGCCGGGCGTGTGCGAGGCAGGGCGACAGGCGGGCGTGTGCGAGGCAGGGCGACAGGCGGGCGTGCGAGGCAGGGCAACAGTGGTCCGTGTGCAGCGATGAGACGGCGTGCAGCTGTCTGATAATCGGGTATTGAAATACTTAGTCAGAGAACGAAAAATGACCTGAGGTCAAACGTGGAGCATCTACAAGCGCCAACATGCCATTAGTACGTGATAGGCATCGCACCTCAACATTCGAAACCATTTAGTTCGGATGGTTGAGGAGACAGCGCCTCCGATAGTTATCCACGGCGTGGAATAATGACAAGCCGCTACCAGGAGGCCCGGCTCCATCCGACCGTGGTTGTAACGTGTCCGATAGTGAAGGTTACACGGAGCAGAAATATACCAACCAGCAATCACGTGACGGAAGCCTTAGCCATCGCAACGACATGAAACCATGCGAAAGATCGCCCATGTTAGAATTCAGGTAGAGAAGCAAGGCAAGGCAAGTTTATTTGTAGAGCACAATTCATACACAAGGCAATTCAAAGTGCTTCACAGTTGCAGAAAGAGAAATTACAAGAAAACAGATAAAATCAATCAATAAATCATCAACATAAAGTTAATCAATGACAGTAAAAGGCAAGAGTGCAGATAAAATACTTTCAGTTTCATATGCACGGGTAAAAGAGCTGTTTTCAGCCTGGATTTGAACATTGTCAGAGTTGAGGCCTGTCTCACATCCTCATGAAGACTGTTCCAGATTTTAGCTGCATGAAACTGAAACGCAGCCTCACCGTGTTTATTATTGACTCTGGGAACCACCAGGAGACCCCTCCCTGAAGTTCTCAGGGCCCGAGATGGTTCATACGGCTCTAACATGTCAGAGATGTACTTTGGTGCTAAACCATGAAAAGACTTGTACACAAGCAGAGCTGTTTTAAATTCTATTCTCTGAGTGACAGGAAGCCAGTGCAGAGACCGGAGCACTGGACTAATATGGTCATATTTCCTGGTTCTTGTCAGGACTCGAGCAGCAGCGTTCTGGATGTTCTGCAGCTCTAACAGCTCGTTTAGACAGGCCAGTGAGCAGGCCGTTACAGTAGTCTAACCTGCTGGAGACAAATGCATGGATGAGTCTCTCTAAGTCTGGTTTTGACACTATTCCTCTGATCTTAGCAATGTTCTTCAGATGGTAAAAAGCTGATGATGTTATTGCTTTGATGTGGCTGTTTAAGTTCAGGTCTGAGTCCATGATTACTCCTAGATTTCTAACCTGATTTTTTGGTTTCAGAGCGAGAGACTCAAGGTGACTGATAACACTTTGTCTTTGTGTCTGTGGGCCAAAGACAATGATCTCAGTTTTGTCTGAGTTTAGTTGGAGAAAGTTGTTTTGCATCCACAAACTGATCTGTTCGATGCAGTGACAGAGTGTATCTACAGACCCATGTTCACCTGCCGTCAGTGACACGTAGATCTGAGTGTCATCTGCGTAGTTGTGGTACGACACATTGTTGCTGTTTATTAGCTGACCCAATGGAAGCATGTACAGCGACGGGACTTGTCGAAATGTCGGCGTGATTTGTGGGGCAAATTGCCCATTAACTATGTAACGAGTGAGCCGGTGGTGCACCCGCCGTTGAGAAAACCACGACGGTGTTGTGGTTGGTTACGATTAACTATTCGATGAGTGTTGAATAATGCGAATGCGCTACGATTTACCCGACTTTTGGTCGGTTTGAGTGAACTGAATGAAATCATTCATCATTTACTTAGCGAACATGGAAACAGGAGGCCGTGGGCTGTGCAAAGCAGGGAGACGGCGGGCCATGCGAGCAGAGCCGGCGACGGCCCTTCTGGTGCCCCAGCAAAATCCCTGCGGGGGCTCGACAGTACCCGTGCATCCCATGCTAATCGACGAAGAGCGAACCAGAGCACGGTCGACACGTTCTACTGTGCGGTAGAGCAGGGCAGAAACGGAACATGGTGACCCCAAGTCAGGCCTTGCCCCTTTGTGTGAGGACCACCAACACTAAGCCACTGTGAGACTGTATAAAGACGACTACTAGTCTATTTCCCCTGCTTTTATTAAATGGTAACTGCCAAACGGTCCCAGTCTCACAGTTGGACCGCGACCCACGAATTGGGAACCGCTGATTTAACCAACCGAAACCAGCACCCGACGTTTATTCCTGACTTACCGCGGAGAATTAGCCTGAGAGCAGCCCAATTCGATTTAGACTGCACGTTCGGAGAACCGGAGTTACTGTAGGTAACTGTGCTTGTGTCGGAGAACCGGAGTTACTGTAGGTAACTGTGCTTGTGTCGGAGAACCGGAGTTACTGTAGGTAACTGTGCTTGTGTCGGAGAACCGGAGTTACTGTAGGTAACTGTGCTTGTGTCGGAGAACCGGAGTTACTGTAGGTAACTGTGCTTGTGTCGGAGAACCGGAGTTACTGTAGGTAACCGTGCTTGTGTCGGAGAACCGGAGTTACTGTACACTCTTAAAACAGGTGTTGAAAACACAAAATGTGTTAAAAAAAATGCACATCCCTGTGTCTAGTTAAGGACTGCATAACATGTGTTTTTAACACAGTCAGTGTGTTGAGATATTTAACACATTTTTTTGTGTTAAACATTTCAACACACTGACTGCGTTAGCACCACCACATGTTGTGTTGTCCTTAACTAGACACAGGGATGTGCATTTTTTAACACATTGTGTTAAAAAGTGTGTTATTTGTATTTCATTGTATTTTCCCCTAAAAATGATTATACATGGAGGAATTACACTACAATAATCACAAACAATATAATTAAAAGTAATTCTTATTTATTATGTATTAGCAAATCACAAATGTGAACACATAAAAGAATCTCTACAGTTGGTTTGAAAACATGGAGGATGTTTGAAAAAACATTGTTTTTAAAATTGCATTTTTCAGGTTTACCATGGTCATAAGTTTACAGTACACCATACTAAAGTCAATAGCATTGTGCCAAATGTTACCAAAAATAGGGATGTTCACAAGCCACAATGTAGTTAGTTTTAAGTTGTTGTCCAATTGTGATGTGATTTTGCATCCAAGTTATGTGTTAGACACTGATCCATTAACTCTTGTTAATCGAAAATGAAAATCTAAACATTAGGCTAGTTGGCCAAGTCCTGACTTACATACTACACAATCATAATTTAACACTAAACTTCAATGGTTCAGATTACAAACACAGCACATTTAGAACAGTCTTTGGAATAGTAAAACTCTCTCCATTTGGAGCAACTTCTGCACAGCGAGTGATGCATTAGCACGCCCTGATGCAGAGGTAGTAGGTCAATGCTGAAGAGCTCAGGAGGAACACGACTCTAGGAAAACACATAAGACAAAAATTCAACTTTTCAATAGGTTTACAGAATGTTAGAAGTTTCGGAGAGTTCATACTCACCAAATCCATCTTGAAGTGGGAGTTACAGTTTCATCTTTTTGGATTTTTGAAGGATGGCTGGGAAAGAGCAAAGAATAAGAAAAGCTCACATATCAAGCATGGTCTGAATTCTTATTTGACTGTCACAAAAAAATAGTTCACCATGATCTCCTGATGACAACTCCCCCTCTTGTATTAGGGTCATCAACAGAGAAGGTCCCACTGGAGGCTTGTTATTCTGACGACTGGTACTGTTTATGAATCTGCAATACAGGTACATAGTACAGACTAAATGCAACTGCAATACACATTGGACAGATTAGGTAATACAGGACATATTCAGACAATATACATGGGTTATTTTATGACCATCTCATTTAAATAATTTACAGAGCATCTACCTGTTGACGTCACACTCAGGCCTCCATTTTACAATCTGTAAGAGAAGAAATTGTTTTTAGTGAGGGAGAAATGTCAGCCTATGTAACTTTTTAAGTTTAATTTTCATAACTGCTTTCCCTACTTTAGCATATTTATGGCACACGTTCACAATCAATCTTTAGATAATGATTTTACCAGAGTTTTGTGGCAGTGTTGATTTAATATTAATGTAAATTCTATAATCTCCGATGTGCCTTCATAATAAGTGCCAAGAGCTCCTATCTTAATCTGCTCAGACTGTCGTCCGCACTTCGGCCAGGAGCGGGGGCAGAAGGAGAGCGCAGTCAGCCCGGGGCGGAGGCGTGTGAGGCGGTGACAGGAGGCTGCTGCCCCGCACCTGCACACATGTCTGCGGTCTCGCTTCAGCCCCGCGGAGGCGAAGATAATAACGTTCAATGCAAGTTTTATGTCACAGACTCTGCGTTTGGTTTATAGCAGCCAGGCTCAGTCACTGTATCCGGAGGAAGCTAGCTAGCATAAGTTACGGTTGACTGGCTTTTACCAAAGAAACAACTTCTACCGCGAATGGCAAACTGACGACATAAAGAAAACAGTTTTCGGAAAATGTGAAATATGAACAAGTAATGCTCGCTTACCTTGTAAGTGTTGACTTGGCGCTCCTTTCTGCTCCTGGTCAGGGAAAATGTCAGCTCGAGCTGAAGATTCAAGCAGTGCGTGTCCCGCTCCGTGATTGGACAACAGTTTAACACATGTAGTGTGTTATTGTAAATATGCAACGTGATTGGATAATAATTTAACACGAGGTGTTATTTTGTGTAATTTCATTTTTACACAGAAATTACCACCAACACAACATGTGTTAATATTAACACATGTGTTAAATGAGCCTTAACACAGAAATTGTGTTAAAATTTAACACATCTGTTTTAAGAGTGTAGGTAACCGTGCTTGTGTCGGAGAACCGGAGTTACTGTAGGTAACCGTGCTTGTGAGAGCCGTATGGATTGAACCCCTCATTGACCAGGCCGCGTGGGCGGAGTGTGAGTGAGCGCTGTTGAGTAACCAGTAAAACACCGTAGTTTGACTGAGATGCGGGGCCCTTACGCTGCGGGGCCCTACGTGCCTTGCGTAGTTGCGTGTGGGAAAGCCAGCTCCACGTGCGGGGCAACCGGGATTGAACGAAAGCGCCATGCGATAACCCGGGGAACGCTGGAGATAACTGAGTGGACGCGCAGACGAGACCATGGTAATGCGACGCATTGCAAAAACCACCACCAGTAAGTTGTAGCGAGCATGATCGAACATGAAGTAATTGAGGAACACTTGCCAGTGTGACAGGTGACAGGAACAAAGTGCAGGCGGGGTACGGAAACCCCTGGGTTACGAGAGCACGTGTAGGGGTACGTGAAACGCCGCGATTAACGAAGAGGGTGATCTACAGCCGTGTCGTAGAAAATTGATGATCAATGACGTTAGCAGGCGGTACGAAATTGAGAGCGTAAGCCTCCGTTTGGACACGATGCTCGACTAAACGCTGAAGGAAGGAGCGAGCCTTCTCAACGCGGAGGCCGCAGCGCACGACACGAAGCTCGCATACACGGAGCGTGCGCGCGTGAGTGCAGATATGGGTGTATACGTCTCACCTAGAAAGCCCGCCCCGACAGCCCGCGGGGTCCGGGTCAGCGCAGCGAAGGTCCGGAGGAGCGCGCGCTGACAGACGTGACGCGAAGAGAACGGCACGGGGGTGCGCTCGTGGCCCGCCCGCCCCGAGCAGCAACTGGGGTGGCGTGCGACGAAACCGGAGCAGCGAGCGTCAGGTGACTCGTAATCGAGAAAGAGGACGGGTCCGGAGCCAGGAGGGGGGAACACGAGGTCCGGCATCGCGCCCGAAGAATCCCCCCCGAAGAGACAGCATGCGAAAGCTCCTGGCAACGTGCGACAACACAGCAGAGTCGCTGCACGCTGTGAAACTCCGAGTGATTGACCGGGGAGCTTATGAAGGGGATCCTGAACTGTGAATGCTGAGCGGGACAGCGCTGCGCTGATTGCTGATGCGAAAGCGCGCTTGCGATGGGCCGTGATTGAGTGCTGGTGAAGCAGCCGTGAAAGATGAGTGAAGCTGCAGGTACGTCTCCAAGTTGAATTTGCGCTCAAGCTTCATTTCAGGGCTATTCCTAAATGGCATTGTCTAATTCAGTTACACATACAGGGAATTAAAACATGACATTTCTCATCACCTGTATAATATTCCTCACAGTAAGTAAAGTACAGGCGTCATGCTGACCACTCATAGACATTAGGTCACAAAAGGTCAATTATGCACAATATCGTAATTTTTTTTTAAATCAAAAGTTCCATAATGCACCTTTAAGAACTAATCAAATATGTAGAGAAGAAAGTGTCTGGTAATTAGAGGCTGCCTCCTGACCCCTCAAAATACGGGTGGGTCGGGTTAGAATGTGCACATACATTTACTGTTCATGTTCTAGAATTTGATGATGTCATCATTTAATAATGGCGGGCAGGGACCAAAACAACGGTATGGGAGAGAAATTGTTTTTTAAAGAAATCTTCAACAAGATAATTGATAAATATGAAATTGATCATTTAGAAGTGATTAGATTCACAAACCTGCCATATTAATCTTTTGGCTGAAAGTTTTTTTTCCTGTCCAACATCAAGCAAATGTTTTGAATATTGTCACCACTTTTGGACACCTTTATGAGATAATCATTGGACCTTAGTTTTTATGCGCTGACAAAGCAGACTCTGAACATGATTGCAACCTATTGGTCCTGGAGCGTTATATAGAAGCCACTGTGATAGAAAGCAAAGGTGCCACGCTGACCCCCACAGCTGCTGGATCACTGAGGTCAAATAGAAAGTTACGTAACACTCCTTTAAACCTCAAACCTGTACTCAGAGCAGTGCAGCACCTTCTCTTTGGAGTCGAGCTGATGAAATCCCGCTCGTAGCAAGGTCAGTTTAACACAGGTTTTCCACCAATACAAACTCGTAATGACAGCCAGTGTACGTCATTGGTCTAACTCTGCACAATGTTCTACAGTGTGCCTTTAATAGGAAAGTGCCATGCTGTGTTTGTTACTGCAGTATTCTCCTGTTCACTTGTGTCTCTCTTTACAGTGTAAACCAATCCTGCAGGATGGTCTGGGTCTGTGTGTGCAGGGGCCCGCTGACAGGGGGCCTCAAGGGTCTGGGGCCGCTCCTGTGTGAATACTGTGACACTTGTGAAAATGCGATAATGAGAGATGACAAACAAATACAGCCTCCCCCCGGGTCATCTGAGGGCCCGAGTTATACGGCCCCCGAGTGAGGGCCCCCAGGAGCTCGTAGTTCATTATTACTTCTACATGGGCCTTCTGAGTTTATTAGTTATATAATGTTTTGTGATATCAAAATGATATGGTCTAAAATAGCAGATTTTTTTGAATTATGCCATAAAATAAGTTGATATTTGTGCATATTTGTCCTTTCAGTGACCCAGCGGCTGAGAAGTGGTCAGCATGGCGCCTTACTTTCCATCACAGTGGCCTCTAATAATAATATTAATCAACTAATAATAATATTATCAACTTATTTTTTCGCATAATTCCAATGTGTTACTACTTGTTTTATGTTTTATAATTGTTGTTGGCATTATACACCTTGCCCAGGGACAACAGTTGAAAACTAGCTTTGCAGCTAATACTGACACATTTACAGAAATGTTCATTAATGTGTACTGTCCCTGTTAAATAAACTAATAAATAAATATGGCAATGTCCTAGAGTTTTATTAAAGAGCTTTTCCCTAGCCCTTATATTTATACCTTAAAAAAAGGTAAATGCTTTCTCTAGTGTTTTCTGGATCAGTTTATGAACTAGAGGGGTTTGCTCTTTGCGTAGCTTTGAGGACAAGCCCATTCATCAAAGTGGGTTAAAAGTGCAATGTTTTCTGACCGACTGTTTTCGGCTCGACGCACACATTTAGGATTTCATATTCATAAGAGCAAATATTGGCCGTGTTTTAATCAGAGGCTCCTGGAGCGACCGTTTTATTTTACGATTTAACAGTTCGGGCGCTCCCCTTAATCCTGTTTGTTCCACGCTTCTGGAATGAGTTAAACACAATGATGGAATTCTGCAGATTAGTGCCGCTTTGGAACACAGGGGGAGCCAGAGGGACGGGGACGACGCAGTCTGTAGGGACCAGCGTCTCGGACCATCCCCACTGTCTCCGTCCCCTCGATCTCCAACATGTCCACCTGTTCCCTCGATCCCCAACATGTCCACCTGTCCCCCCCCTCCACATGTCCCCTCGATCTCCAACATGTCCACATGTCCCTCGATCTCCAACATGTCCACCTGTCCCTCGATCTCCACCACCTGTCCCCTCGATCTCCAACATGTCCACATGTCCCCTCGATCTCCAACATGTCCACCTGTCCCCTCGATCTCCAACATGTCCACCTGTCCCTCGATCTCCAACATGTCCACCTGTCCCCTCGATCTCCAACATGTCCACATGTCCCCTCGATCTCCAACATGTCCACATGTCCCTCGATCTCCAACATGTCCACATGTCCCTCGATCTCCACAGTCCCCCCTCGATCCCAACATGTCAGTAGTAAAATAATCCGTTTACTTTTAGCATTTAGAGGTATTTTTCTTCTTTGTCTGCCCCCCTGGTCCTCCCCCCGGACTGCCCCCCTGGCCCTCCCCCGGACTGCCCCCCAGGCCCTCTCCCCGGACTGCCTGCCTGGCCCTCTTTAGGCCTGTCCCCGGTGGTGCTGGAGGCTCTCCTCAATACTCTGTCTTTGGGGAGATGTTGCGGGGGTGGGAGTGTAGGGACTGTGTAGGCGCTAAATTAGCTGCCAGTCCATGCTCAGTGCGCACACACGTATGCCATTACCGCGGGAGCCGCTTAATATGCGGGGCATGGCGGCGTGCATGGCGGCGGGCATGCCGGCAGCTGATTTATCAAATGGGGAAATGATTGTGTGATGATCAGCTCAATTGAAAGCGGCGCCGTTGACAGCACTGACACCGCGCTAATTAAGAAGAAAAATGGTGGCGTCCGCTGCATAATAGAGCAAAAACAATTTGCACTGTCCCCCACGCGCACGCCGCCTGCCCAGCCTGAACATTTGTCTCTGTGAAGATGAAATTCATTAAGTGATGCACGCGGCGCACAGCCACCACGGGAGGTGAGGACACGCCCACAGCCGTAGGGTCAGGGCGTGGTCAGAGCGCCTGAACATTCTCTAATGGTTCGACTCTGGATAGTTTTGTTATAGGAAGCACATATTCATTCATTTTCCCACAGTGCACCACTGTTGTATTTGCCTCCATTTATTTGCAAATAAAGCACGTAACCCGCGGGAGCCCTGTGCCGCGCAGAGCCACTGAATTAATGCCGTTAATCATGGAGCTTTGTGGGGGTGCGTGCCGTGCGCACACCTGCCGCCACGTGCCCTGTCTAAACTGTCCCTGCGGGGCCTGAGTCTGTGTCCCCGGGGCCCGGTATCAGCAGTTGCCGGGCGCGTGCCTGTCGAATTATGTGAACACATGATCAATAGGACGATAAGAGCGGCATCAGTATCTGCAGCACAATGAGAGATATCATCCGCATCCGTCTTCACGAGCCGCGGCCTGACAGCTCCACGAGCCGCCGACACTATGCGCTCTCACGCACGCTGCAGCTGCCGCGCCTATTATTCCCCCATTTCAATTTGACAGGCTGCCTTTCATGCTAATTCTATTATTGTAGGAAGTTTATGTGATTCCATATCAGTGATGTGCTGTCTAATAACCGCGGGCCGAGGCGCAGCGGCGGGCTGCAGAGGCTGCAGGGCCCGGAGCCGCGGCTGCTGGGAAAATAATGACTTTCATATCACAGCGCGGCAGGAGGTGGGCCCCGGGACTCTAACCTCATTCAGCCGCCTGCACTGAATACATTTGTTCACCAATAAACAGAGGCTCCTGGCCCCACAGCACCACACACATCAGTAACAAGAACTTTATTATCAAAATCAGCACATATAAATATCATTTTCTCATTTGTACAATATCTGAGGATTTCTGTTGTGTTCTGGCAACAGTCTGTTGGTCCCAAATGGAGAGAGAACCTGCTTAAAGGGCTCCAGCGCTGACTGACCTCTCAGAGGGCCTCCAGGGGCCGCTCAGAGCATTATCCCTAGGTATGGTCCTGAGAGCACAACTTTGGAAGAAACAGGAGGATCGGGATCAGTCCAAAGCTCCTGGGGCTGAGGGACAGGTCTCTGCAGGGCCACAGTCAGGAGCCGAGGGCCCCGGACTGTCTGTTTCATTGTGGCCCCTCTCAGTCTGTCCTCTGTGGCCCTCCTCTCTGAGGCCCTCGTCTGTAGAGACCACCTCCATAGAAATCTCCTCTGTGGGGCCATCTTCTGGGGGCCATCCTGAGTTGTCCTGTGTCCATGTGTGGTGGGCTCGGGGCCACTGGAAGAATGAAGTCAGGGCTGAAATTGTCCGTGTCCCTGGGGGCCCTCAGTGCAGTCTGAGGAACCAGAAAGCCCAGAGGCTGATGGGTGATGGGGTAGAGTAGGAAGTGTCCCTTGCCCAGCAGTGTGGTGGGCCCCGGGGCCCTGCGGCGAGGGGAGTCTGACAGTAGACTCTCCACACTGAAGGGGTTGTGTTTGTGCAGGGGCCGCTGCTCGGGGCCCGGGCTGTGTGTGCTGTGGGGAGATGCCAGTTCATGGGGGCCTTCCTGATTGTGCAGAGGGCTGAGCTGACTGGGCTCACTGGCCCTGGGGCCCGGGAGCTGGATGTGAAGGGTCCCGTGTAGAGTGGGCCCCGGCTGCTCACTGTCTGTGAACTGGGACACCCCACTGTCGCTCTCAGAGCCCCCTGGAGTGTGCAGCTCCCCGGGACCCCTCTTGAGCAGTTTGCGCTCCTGTTTGCGTCTCTTCTTCTCGGCGCGGTCTCTCTCTCTGCGGGCGATCTCCTCGGGGTCCATGGGCTCCCGCTGCAGGTGGTGGGGTGGGAGTTGTGTGCCGGACGCCCAGGGCCCTTCTTGGTGTTCTCCTTCTTCCTCCATTTGGCCCTGCGGTTCTGGAACCAAACCTGGGGCCACACAGTAAAGTCAACATTATGTTTGTCATCACAGTGTGGCATTTTAATGTAATCTGAATTATCTGCTCATTTAGGCATTTTCATCATTAGACCAGTGTAGGGCAGCACTTTAGATTAAGCTTTTGGCTACTGCGGTAACACAACCGCAAGGGGCTGAGGTTGTTTTTATCCCTGCCTTGCTTTTGAGTGACAGACATGACTCGTTTCCATTGTCCAGCGCAGCCAATCAAAAGTCACTGCAGGAGAATCATGTGCATATGCGCCGCATTCACAATAAACAAACTCCACATGTCTCACGCAGAGCAAACTGCTAATATTCACAAGATTATGTCTCTCACAGTGGACATGCACCTACGATGACAATTTCAGACCCCTCCATGATTTCTAAGTGGGAGAACTTGCAAAATAGCAGGGTGTTCATATACTTATTTTCCTCACTGTAAGTCCTCACCTGCACACGGGACTCCACCAGGTCCAGCCGCAGAGCCAGGGCCTCTCTCATAAACACATCAGGGTAGTGGCTCTCACTGAAGGCCTTCTCCAGCTCCTCCAGCTGCCAGCCCGTGAAGTTAGTACGTGTACGCCGCCGCTTACAGCCCGGGCTATCTTTATCTGGGTCTCCACCATCTGCAGGCACACAGGGACAATAACACAACATGTTAGCATACGAGCAGTTTTCCCGCTTCGATTATCCGCTTAATTAATATATCATTAAAATCACATGAAACAGGGCCGCTTATGCGCCCAGAACTTTAGGGTTTAAGCGCTTGTTTCCGCACGACCACTTCTGAAGAGCACAGCTCAGTCTATGGTAGTAAACAACAGAGCGGAGCTAGCTGTGCTAATACTCGTAGCCAGGCAGCAGAACTAGGTACCAGAGCGGAGAACCAGGCTGCCGTAATCATCAAAACACGGCTCAAACAAGAAGAAACTCAGCAACCAGAGGTGAAGATAGGACGGAGGCTAACAAGGCGAAAGGATACGGCTCTCCCCGCTATCGTGCTACAACAATGCTAACAGCTGCATCAATGATGATTTACCATCAGGACAGACGATCTACACATTCATCCACTGTTCAAAGTGTGACATAAGGTAAAGCATGACGGCGAACTTATCTCCTTTCCCCCCCTCACCAAACGCAGACTTTAACATCCTACTTTATCTACTTCTCCCTTGCTGCGAAGTTTTTGCGCTAAATATCTTTACGCTGCATCTACGATTTAAATTAAATAAATCCACAGATCTAAATATAGTAACCACCTGTCCCTCTTTTGGTTGTACTGCAGAGCCATGTCGTTCTCTGTCCCTCCTGGTGCTTAAAATGTCCCACTTTTTCATTGAAGCCTACCTCGTGATTTATTTTATTATTATTATTTATTTATTTTTACGTCTAACTGCTGTATAATATATTGTGATCTGTTGCTAGCCCAGTGTTATATACGTTGTAATAGTGAAAAGGTGTGTGTCGTTCTTTAGTGGGATGAAAATGCCTGATCTATAAAAAACAAAAAACTAATTCCTCTGTACTTCAAAGTTCTGCCAAATTGTCCCCCTGGTCTCTGTTTAAACTATTTGAGGTGGTCACACTATTGCAAAAGCAGAAAAAACTCCAACAGTCATACTGTTTCACCTGTACTTGAAAGTTTCTCATATCCATCCTTTCATTGCTCACAACAAATACATTTATGAACCATGCAAACTGACACATTATCCCCTGTTTTATAGCAATACTATGACAAAAATAATGTTTTTCCTCTTTTAGGAAACCCCTCTGGTTGAGATCCTGGGAAAGAAACATTTCAAGATTATGTCTCCAGTCAGGACCTACTTCACTTGAATAAGAGTAAAAGTACTGATATAAAAGACACTATGAAGCTGCTCTCTCTCCTCATCATGGATATAAGGACAGGTGTCTCTTTATGAGAGTCAAATGTTGCTGCTTTTGGGACAAACTGATAAGAAATTAAGAATAAATGATGTTATTTCTAGCAGAAAAATCCTTTGTTTAAAACTATGTTTTTTCTCCTTTTATAATCTGCTCTAAAGTCATGGAATTTAGTTTTTCAATATAAATAAAATACTTATCCAATTAATCGATGTAAATAATTGATAGATTAATCGATTTCTAAAATAATCGATAGTTGCAGCCCTACAAAACATGTTAGCAACGAGCATAATATGATAATACAACATGGTACCTTACTGTAAATGTTAGCACACACACACATAATAAGAGGTTCTCTTTATAGAAAGCTTGCAACTGTTAAAATGGATTTATTTGAAGTTACTTAGAGATCCCAACAGACAATTGGAAGTGTTAAAATGACATTAAAACGGGGCACAAAATAATGTCTCTCTTAGCTGCCAGTACAGCCTCATTGGCTCTTTCCTTCATCTATGGCAGTGGTTCTCTACTTGGGGGTCGCGAGACAGATTTGGGGGGTCGCCAGATAGTGTAGATAAAACATATGTATTTTATTGTAGCATGTGTGAGATATTTTATTAAAGTGCCATTATTTGTTCTTAATTTGATTAATTTTATTGAAACATTTGTTTTTTCCCTTTGTTCTTTAAGAATTATATAAGGCTAATGTCCCCGTTTCCCACGGTGTGACCCGGACGGGGGTCACAAACCCAATTAACTGTAATAATGGGGGTCGCGGCTCCAAAAGGCTGAGAACCACTGCTCTATGGTGTTTTGACATTAACACATTTGTTAATTGCTGGTAGCCCCCTAGGAGAGACCAACAGGCCCGGTTTGAACCGTGAGGCCGTCCTTCCGTGGACCCACCACCTGCAGAAGGAGCCATGGGGGCCGGTGCTATGTGACCTGGGCAGCTCCAACTGCCCCCACGACCCGGCAACGGACAAGTGGAAGAAAATGGATGGATGGATGGACATTTGTTAATTGGTAAAACATAGATGCATCAAAAGTTTAGCAACATGTAAAAATGTATTTTGAGAAAACATAGAAAATATACCAAAACAACACAGCTGTATTTTTTGCTTTTTTCTGTGAACTGCATTTGTGGTTTCTGTTCCACATAGTTTTTCTGGATACTTTTGTAGCTATGTTTTTGCCGTCTTTTTGTGCGGTTTGGTGGACTTTGTTACTGCAGAGAGCCCGTAATGGTCCTGAAGAAAGCAGCTTTTTAAAGTTAACAAACAGCAGCTTATGAGCTAAAGCCATTTGAGACCAAACATTAACCGGAAATTTTCCATCATGTACGGAATATTTTTAGCTTTGACGGAACATTTTGAAGGCCGTCCTTCATTTTGACGGATTGAAAATCAGCCGGAATGAAAGTCCAGCTCTTTTTCTGACGGGGATGTCTCTGTCTCACCGTATGGTTTTGCTTTTGCTTTCCCCACAGCAACTGAACAGCTTATAGATGGATCTGACATCGGAGCTGAGAGCACATGGTTTTGGATAAACAGGAAGGACCGAGAGTGGAGAGAGAGGGAGCTGGGCAGAGGCGCGTGGTGTGTGGACGTAGGAGCAGAGTGGACGGGCGCGTGGGGCAGCTCAAAAATTCTACGATGTGAACTGCTAGCCTAAATATTGTCCCGTTCACCCTCTGTTTCTTAAGCATTGAGTTCAAATTGAGAAAATGCATATAATAAGCTCCAATTAACATTTGTATTAGTGTAATACGAGTTGATGTTGTAAAAAAGTACTATATGCTACGGCACATATACGTGTGAACCCTGCTCTGGCTTCAGCATCGTGGGCTTCAGCTCCAACAGTTCTCCACCTCAGTTCACTCTGAGCCGTCCCGTCTCTTAAGGAAGAAGAAGAAGAAGAAGAAGAAGAAGAAGAAGAAGAAGAAGAAGAAGAAAAGAAGAAGAAGAGAAGAAGAAGAAGAAGAAGAAGAAGAAAAAGACATTCTGGTAATTACTTACGATACTGATACCTGAGTGATACCAGTGTCATTTGAAAGCTAAGGCCTACAAAACTGATCCTAACCTTTTGGTCACGTTGTCGCCGCATTTTGGTCACATTATTTAAGCATTTTTGTCATAATTTGTGTTGCATTGTCATGTTTAAAAAAAAAAGTTTGTTGTCATGGTTTCGCCACATTTTTGTCGCTCTTTAGTCACGTTTTTGTTGTATTATTGTTGCTTTCCTTCTTCGTTTTTTTTGGTCACTTATTTATTGCGTTTTTGTCACTTTTTTGTTACTCTTTTGTTGCGTTTTCATTCTCGTTTTTGTCGCTATGTTGTCACTTTTGTCAAGAAGCTTTTAGATTTGGGTAAAGCCAAACTGGAGAAAATGTGCTTGGTTCAGGTGGGGGTTAAGAGGTTAAGAAAAAATAGGGGGAAATTGGGAGAAAAAATGTGTGGGGGGGGGTGAATGGTGCAGAGATTCTGAAAATAATAGGGGGAAATGGGGAGAAAATATGGAAAATATAGTTAAACAAATGGGCAAAGATTTGGAAAAAATTGGGCCAAAATAAGGAAAACATTTAAATATATAAAAAAAGTTTGGGGAAAAATGGGCCAAACATTTAAAAAAAGAAATGGGCAAAATTTGAGGGGAAAACACAATTTATTGGAGCTGAAACAACCAAGCGGCTTCCTTTAATGCCTGTCCCTGGACCAACAGCATCAAAACTCTATTTATTTTTTGATACCAGTAGTACGTAAAGCTTTTTTTTTTAATGTCGTACTGTTTCGCTTTAACAGCAGCCCTAGTCTTGTATTAGTTTCACAGTTCGTATGTCAGTGTTAATGCTCCTTTATAGAGAGCACAATAAACTTATTTTATATAATGGTCTTTGAAAAACCACATTCACCTCAATAAGGACTGGAGCAGCCGTCAGAGAGGGCCCTGGGTCTCTATAGCCTGTCCGTCCATGGGAGTGGATCTCTCCTTCTGTGGTTCTCCCCAAGGTTTCTCTTTTCTCCCACCGGGTTTTTGAGTTTTTCCTTGCCGTGCTGGAGAGTCTAAGGACAGGGGACACCCGCGCCGCTCGTCGCCACCTACTGCTGACGCTTATTTGGACATTATGTTTGCCTGGATACTTGATTCACCTGAACTTTACATTGTCTTATTTACTGCTCTGTTTTATTGCCTTAATAAACCATTGATTGATTGATTGAAACCTGTCCCCTGCATTTGACCCATTCTTGACTGCTTCAGCCGGTTCGGTCTGAAGGACCTAAAGCTGGAGGAAGTATTGTGCATGTTTTGGGTTGACGGGGAAACCCGAGCAACTGGAAGAAACCGGTCCACGGGAAGAACCTTCAACCTCCCACTGTGAACGTCCCAGCTGTGACTAAAGCCCGCATCGACATAAGAAATGGAAAAAATCAAGGCTTTTCTATTTTTAGCTAAGCATATGCCCAGTAACACTTGGTTTGGAGTTTGTTTCCAAATTCACATTTTGTTAGCACCTTTCAACCTCTTAACCCCCACCTGAACCGAGCACTTTTCCCCAGTTTGGCTTTACCCAAATCTAAAAGCTTCTTGGAAAAAAAAAGCATAAAAAATGTGACGAAAACGGGGATTAAAACGTAACAACAAAGAGACGAAAAAGTGCCGGAAAAACAACAATAACAAAAAACATTTTTTAAAGCAACAAAAACACAACAAAACAACAAAAACATGTAAAAAAAAAGCAGAATAAAACCCCATGAAAGACGACAAAAAAACAGCAAAACACGAGTCGAAAACGCAACAAAACAAAAAAAAAGCAACAAAAAAAAGGTGAAAACAGGTTTAATCAGTTTTGTAGGTCTTAGCTTTCAAATGAGGCGTTACACTGGCTTTCAGATTTGGGTAAAGTCAAACTGGAGAAAATGCGGTCGGTTAAGGCGGGGTTAAGAGGTTAAACACATTTAAGAGAAGACGGATCCGAGAATAGAGGACGGGACAGCAAAGCGGGGCTACTGTATACTTTTATATTATTATGGTCACATGTGGATCCATATGTAAATCATGCCATCATTATAAAAAAGCCTACATGTATGACTCCATATCATTTTACATTATGCCAAGGAAAAGAATGATGAAGAATGGACTTAGTGAAATAAACGCTCTGTCCTCTCAAAATGGCCGGTGGAGTCTCTTCTCTCTTCATTTTAGCGAGTGCATAACTGCTTTAAAGTATGAAGTATACACACTTTCCATCCATTATTCATAGTTTTTTGTTGTTGTATTTATTACTGTTATATCCTTTATCCACAGAGAAGCACTAAAATGTCATTACGATGGCCATGAGCTGGAGCACAAGGAGAGAGTGTTTAATAAATGATCATCAATAAAAGCATGTTTTCCTGTCAGACGCACATCCACTTATAGGTGTTGGTTGGGTGGTTTTGCAAATCGTAAAAAAAAATGGAGAGAAATAGAACATTTGAAGAGTGAAAGGCCCAAGACGCTTTTAAGGAGCATAGCCTAAAAGAACAGGCCATTAAGAAACGATGAGTGAGGATATCACCAGCAGTAAAAATAAAACAGATGGAAATTCATTTAAAAAAAAGGGGCTTTTATTTATTTTTTTAAAGAATTGTTTCCAAATTAAGTAAGACGTTTATAATACATGTCCCATTTTTTTTGCCAGTGAAATAAAAAGTGATAAAATAAAATAAAAAGTAAGACAGTGACACGCAGCAGACAAAACTAAATGTTCCCATTTTTCAGGTTTCGGTGCATTTTCTCTGTTTTTACATAAACGTTCACCTGTTTTATTATGAAACAGATCCAGAGGAAAATTGTATAAAGGCCATTTTCTCCTTAAGAACACACATTTTCCGTTTTTCTAATTACAGGCCTAAATTATGTATCATTTGCGACACAAAAAAAATAAAAATAAAAAAAATAACAGGATTTTTTATTTTTTTTACTTTTTTTCCAGCAATAACTTAGACTAAATAAGTGATTGAAAATCCCCTTTGAAAACACTCTATTGTTCAGATTGAGTCGCGCGCAGGTCACAGAGATAAACCCGCTTTACTTTTCTTGAAATAAAGTTTCACAGTGATCTTTCTAAATTGTTTCCCCCTTCGTCTCCCCGTAATTAAATCGTAAAAGCCTTCAAAATGATCACGACTCGAGCCGCGCTGTTTCGGTGAAGCGCGGAAGAGGCCCGTACCTGAGAGCGCGTACCGCTGCGTGTCCGGCCCCAGCACCGAGGCACCGGGGCACGAGCCGCTCAGTAATCCGTCTATGGAGAAGGGCAGCGCGGCGGAGGACTGCAGGGGCCCGCGCTCAGCTCATACTGCCGCTGCTGCTGCTGCTGGTGCGGGGGAGATGGTGGGGGCCGAGCGCGTACGGGAAGCCCAGCAGCCCGCCGAGGGAGCCTCCGAACTGGGCGTGAGGGTGCTCGAGGACCCGGCTGTCCATTATGATGGTGCCCGGGCTGCGACGGTGCGTGGAACATGCAGAGTCCCGGGACAGTGGCGCCTGTGTTCTCCGGTAATGTGTTCAGGGGTCCGCCAGTCCCCGCGCTACGCTTCAGGGTCGGTCCTCCGCGTGCGCCCCCCCCAGTCTCCAAGAGCAGAGTGAGTCCTGCGCTCGTGCAGCTTCACCCTCAGACTGCTCTTCATCAGGAGCCCACCACGCGCCTCTCCACGCGCGGGGCCAATAAGAGGCGTTAATGTGCGCGTGACGTCAGCAGGGTTAATGGAGTGGGAGCGGAGGAGAACCATGTGTCAGGACAGGGGCGCTGCTGTCTGCGGACATGAGGACAGGGGCGCTGCTGTCTGGGGGACATGAGGACAGGGGCGCTGCTGTCTGGGGGACATGAGGACAGGGCGCTACTGTCTGCGGCCATGAGGACAGGGGCGCTGCTGTCTGGGGGACATGAGGAAAGGGGCGCTGCTGTCTGGGGGACATGGGGACAGGGCGCTGCTGTCTGCGGGACATGAGGACAGGGGCGCTGCTGTCTGGGGGACATGGGGACAGGGGCGCTACTGTCTGGGGGACATGAGGACAGGGGCGCTACTGTCTGGGGGACATAAGGACAGGGGCGCTACTGTCTGGGGGACATAAGGACAGGGGCGCTACTGTCTGGGGGACATGAGGACAGGGGCGCTACTGTCTGGGGGACATGAGGACAGGGGCGCTACTGTCTGGGGACATAAGGACAGGGGCGCTACTGTCTGGGGGACATAAGGACAGGGGCGCTACTGTCTGGGGACATGAGGACAGGGGCGCTGCTGTCTGGGGGACATGGGACAGGGGCGCTACTGTCTGGGGGACATAAGGACAGGGGCGCTACTGTCTGGGGGACATAAGGACAGGGGCGCTACTGTCTGGGGGACATAAGGACAGGGGCGCTACTGTCTGGGGGACATGAGGACAGGGGCGCTGCTGTCTGGGGGACATGAGGACAGGGGCGCTACTGTCTGGGGACATGAGGACAGGGGCGCTACTGTCTGGGGACATAAGGACAGGGGCGCTACTGTCTGGGGGACATGAGGACAGGGGCGCTGCTGTCTGGGGACATGGGGACAGGGCGCTGCTGTCTGCGGGACATGGGGACAGGGGCGCTGCTGTCTGCGGGACATGAGGACAGGGGCGCTGCTGTCTGGGGGACATGGGGACAGGGGCGCTGCTGTCTGGGGGACATGAGGACAGGGACGCTACTGTCTGGGGGACATGAGGACAGGGGCGCTACTGTCTGCGGGACATGGGACAGGGGCGCTACTGTCTGGGGGACATGGGGACAGGGCGCTGCTGTCTGGGGGACATGAGGACAGGGCGCTGCTGTCTGTGGGACATGAGGACAGGGGCGCTGCTGTCTGTGGGACATGAGGACAGGGGCGCTGCTGTCTGGGGGACATGAGGACAGGGGCGCTGCTGTCTGGGGGACATAAGGACAGGGGCGCTACTGTCTGGGGGACATAAGGACAGGGGCGCTACTGTCTGGGGACATGAGGACAGGGGCGCTGCTGTCTGGGGGACATGAGGACAGGGGCGCTACTGTCTGGGGGACATGAGGACAGGGGCGCTACTGTCTGGGGGACATAAGGACAGGGGCGCTACTGTCTGGGGGACATGAGGACAGGGGCGCTGCTGTCTGGGGGACATGGGGACAGGGCGCTGCTGTCTGCGGGACATGGGGACAGGGGCGCTGCTGTCTGCGGGACATGAGGACAGGGGCGCTGCTGTCTGGGGGACATGGGACAGGGGCGCTGCTGTCTGGGGGACATGAGGACAGGGGCGCTACTGTCTGGGGGACATGAGGACAGGGGCGCTACTGTCTGCGGGACATGGGGACAGGGGCGCTACTGTCTGGGGACATGGGGACAGGCGCTGCTGTCTGGGGGACATGAGGACAGGGCGCTGCTGTCTGTGGGACATGAGGACAGGGGCGCTGCTGTCTGTGGGACATGAGGACAGGGGCGCTGCTGTCTGGGGGACATGAGGACAGGGGCGCTGCTGTCTGGGGGACATGAGGACAGGGCGCTGCTGTCTGCGGGACATGAGGACAGGGGCGCTGCTGTCAGGGGACATGGGGACAGGGGCGCTACTGTCTGCGGGACATGAGGACAGGGGCACTACTGTCTGCGGGACATGGGGACAGGGGCGCTGCTGTCTGGGGGACATGGGGACAGGGGCGCTACTGTCTGCGGGACATGAGACAGGGGCGCTGCTGTCTGCGGGACATGGGGACAGGGGCGCTACTGTCTGCGGACATGAGGACAGGGGCACTACTGTCTGCGGGACATGGGGACAGGGGCGCTGCTGTCTGGGGGACATGGGGACAGGGGCGCTACTGTCTGCGGGACATGAGGACAGGGGCGCTGCTGTCTGGGGGACATGGGGACAGGGGCGCTGCTGTCTGGGGGACATGGGACAGGGGCGCTGCTGTCTGCGGGACATGAGGACAGGGCGCTGCTGTCAGGGGGACATGGGGACAGGGCGCTACTGTCTGGGGACATGGGGACAGGGCGCTGCTGTCTGGGGACATGAGGACAGGGCGCTGCTGTCTGGGGGACATGAGGACAGGGGCGCTGCTGTCTGGGGGACATGAGGACAGGGGCGCTGCTGTCTGTGGGACATGAGGACAGGGCGCTGCTGTCTGGGGGACATGAGGACAGGGCGCTGCTGTCTGGGGGGCATGGGGCAGGGCCAGGCTGGTCTGCGGGACATGAAGGACAGGGGCGCTGCTGTCTGGGGGACATGAGGACAGGGGCGCTGCTGTCTGCGGGACATGAAGGACAGGGGCGCTGCTGTCAGGGGGACATGGGGACAGGGGCGCTACTGTCTGCGGGACATGAGGACAGGGGCACTACTGTCTGCGGGACATGGGGACAGGGGCGCTGCTGTCTGGGGGACATGGGGACAGGGGCGCTACTGTCTGCGGGACATGAGGACAGGGGCGCTGCTGTCTGCGGGACAGGGGAAGGGCGCTACTGTTGCGGGACATAGGACAGGGGCCTACTGGTCTCGGGACATGGGGACAGGGGGCTGCTGTCTGGGGGACATGGGGACAGGGGCGCTACTGTCTGCGGGACATGAGGACAGGGGCGCTGCTGTCTGGGGGACATGGGGACAGGGGCGCTGCTGTCTGGGGGACATGGGGACAGGGGCGCTGCTGTCTGCGGGACATGAGGACAGGGGCGCTGCTGTCAGGGGGACATGGGGACAGGGGCGCTACTGTCTGCGGGACATGAGGACAGGGGCGCTGCTGTCAGGGGACATGGGGACAGGGGCGCTACTGTCTGCGGGACATGAGGACAGGGGCACTACTGTCTGCGGGACATGGGGACAGGGGCGCACTGTCTGGGGGGGGGGGGCTCTGTCTGGGGGACATGGGGACAGGGGCCTGCTGCTGTCTGGGGACATGGGGACAGGGGCGCTGCTGTCTGCGGACTGGGGACAGGGGCGCTGCTGTCTGCGGGACATGAGGACAGGGGCCAGGCTGTCGCGGGACATGAGGACAGGGGCGCTGCTGTCAGGGGACATGAGGACAGGGGCGCTACTGTCTGCGGGACATGGGGACAGGGGCGCTGCTGTCTGGGGGACATGGGACAGGGGCGCTACTGTCTGCGGGACATGAGGACAGGGGCGCTGCTGTCTGGGGACATGGGGACAGGGGCGCTACTGTCTGCGGGACATGAGGACAGGGGCGCTGCTGTCTGGGGGACATGGGGACAGGGGCGCTGCTGTCGGGGGACATGGGGACAGGGGCGCTGCTGTCTGCGGGACATGAGGACAGGGCGCTGCTGTCTGGGGGACCGGGGCGCTGCTGTCTGGGGACATAAGGACAGGGGCGCTGCTGTCTGCGGGACATGAGGACAGGGGCGCTGCTGTCTGCGGGACATGAGGACAGGGGCGCTGCTGTCTGCGGACATGAGGAGGGGCGCTGCGTCTGCGGGACATGGGGACAGGGGCCAGGCTGTCTGCGGGACATGAGGACAGGGGCGCTGCTGTCTGCGGGACATGAGGACAGGGCGCTGCTGTCTGGGGACATGGGGACAGGGGCCAGGCTGTCTGGGGGACATGAGGACAGGGGCCAGGCTGTCTGCGGGACATGAGGACAGGGGCGCTGCTGTCAGCGGGACATGGGGACAGGGGCGCTGCTGTCTGGGGGACATGGGGACAGGGGCGCTACTGTCTGCGGGACATGAGGACAGGGGCGCTGCTGTCTGGGGGACATGAGGACAGGGGCGCTGCTGTCTGGGGACATGGGGACAGGGGCGCTGCTGTCTGCGGGACATGAGGACAGGGGCGCTGCTGTCTGCGGGACAGGGGCGCTGCTGTCTGGGGACATAAGGACAGGGGCGCTACTGTCTGCGGGACAGGGGCGCTGCTGTCTGGGGGACATGAGGACAGGGGCGCTGCTGTCTGCGGGACATTAGGACAGGGGCGCTGCTGTCTGGGGGACATGGGGACAGGGGCGCTACTGTCTGCGGGACATGGGGACAGGGGCGCTGCTGTCTGGGGACATGGGGACAGGGGCGCTGCTGTCTGCGGGACATGAGGACAGGGGCGCTGCTGTCTGGGGGACATGAGGACAGGGGCGCTACTGTCTGGGGACATGAGGACAGGGCGCTACTGTCTGCGGGACATGGGGACAGGGGCGCTGCTGTCTGGGGACATGGGGACAGGGGCGCTGCTGTCTGCGGGACATGAGGACAGGGGCGCTGCTGTCTGGGGGACATGAGGACAGGGGCGCTGCTGTCTGGGGGACATGGGGACAGGGGCGCTACGGTCTGCGGGACATGGGGACAGGGGCGCTACTGTCTGCGGGACATGAAGACAGGGGCGCTACTGTCTGCGGGACATGAGGACAGGGGCGCTGCTGTCTGCGGGACATGAGGACAGGGGCGCTGCTGTCTGCGGGACATGGGGACAGGGGCGCTGCTGTCTGCGGGACATGAGGACAGGG
The DNA here is from genome assembly GCA_007210695.1 of Neogobius melanostomus. Lineage (NCBI taxonomy): Eukaryota > Metazoa > Chordata > Actinopteri > Gobiiformes > Gobiidae > Neogobius > Neogobius melanostomus. The sequence continues at coordinate 261,449 of VHKM01000617.1, forward strand.
GCCAGGCTGTCTGCGGGACATGAGGACAGGGCGCTGCTGTCTGCGGGACATGGGGACAGGGGCGCTGCTGTCTGGGGGACATGGGGACAGGGCGCTACTGTCTGCGGGACATGAGGACAGGGCACTACTGTCAGGGGGACATGGGGACAGGGGCGCTACTGTCTGCGGGACATGAGGACAGGGGCACTACTGTCTGCGGGACATGGGGACAGGGGCGCTGCTGTCTGGGGGACATGGGACAGGGGCGCTACTGTCTGCGGGACATGAGGACAGGGGCGCTGCTGTCTGGGGGACATGGGGACAGGGGCGCTACTGTCTGCGGGACATGAGGACAGGGGCGCTGCTGTCTGGGGGACATGGGGACAGGGGGCGCTGCTGTCTGGGGGACATGGGGACAGGGGCGCTGCTGTCTGCGGGACATGGGGACAGGGGCGCTGCTGTCTGCGGGACATGAGGACAGGGGCCAGGCTGTCTGCGGGACATGAGGACAGGGGCGCTGCTGTCTGGGGGACATGGGACAGGGGCGCTACTGTCTGCGGGACATGGGGACAGGGGCGCTGCTGTCTGGGGGACATGGGGACAGGGGCGCTGCTGTCTGGGGGACATGGGGACAGGGGCGCTGCTGTCTGCGGGACATGAGGACAGGGGCGCTGCTGTCTGGGGGACCGGGGCGCTGCTGTCTGGGGACATAAGGACAGGGGCGCTGCTGTCTGCGGGACATGAGGACAGGGGCGCTGCTGTCTGCGGGACATGAGGACAGGGGCGCTGCTGTCTGCGGGACATGAGGACAGGGGCGCTGCTGTCTGCGGGACATGAGGACAGGGCGCTGCTGTCTGGGGGACATGGGGACAGGGGCCAGGCTGTCTGGGGGACATGAGGACAGGGGCCAGGCTGTCAGCGGGACATGGGGACAGGGGCGCTGCTGTCTGGGGGACATGGGGACAGGGGCGCTACTGTCTGCGGGACATGAGGACAGGGGCGCTGCTGTCTGGGGGACATGGGGACAGGGCGCTACTGTCTGGGGGCATGAGGACAGGGGCGCTGCTGTCTGGGGGACATGGGGACAGGGGCGCTGCTGTCTGCGGGACATGAGGACAGGGGCGCTGCTGTCTGCGGGACAGGGGCGCTGCTGTCTGGGGGACCGGGGCGCTGCTGTCTGGGGGACATGAGGACAGGGCCAGGCTGTCTGCGGGACATGAGGACAGGGGCGCTGCTGTCTGGGGGACATGAGGACAGGGGCCGGGGGGGGGCAGGGCCGCTGCTGTCTGGGGGACATGAGGACAGGGGCGCTGCTGTCTGTGGGACATGAGGACGGGGCGCTGCTGTCTGCGCGGACATGAAGGACAGGGGCGCTGCTGTCTGGGGGACATGAGACAGGGCGCTGCGGTCTGGGGACATGAGGACAGAGGGGCGCTGCTGTCTGCGGGACATAGGAAGGGGCGCTGCTGTCTGAGGGACATGAGGACAGGGGCGTTGCTGTCTGGGGACATGAGGACAGGGGCCGCTGCTGCTGCGGACCATGAGGACAAGGGCGCTGCTGTCTGGGGGACATGAGGACATGGGCGCGCTGTCTGGGGGACATAGGGGACAGGGGCAACTGCTGTCTGGGGGACATGAGGAAGGGGCGCTGCTGTCTGGGGACATGAGGAGCAGGGGCGCTGCTGTCTGCGGGACATAGGAGCAGGGGCGCTGCTTCTGGGGGACATGAAGGACAGGGGCCAGGCCTTTGTCGCGGACAATGAGGACAGGGCCAGGCGTTCTGCGGGACATGAGGACAGGGGGCGCTGCTGTCTGCGGGACATGAGGACCAGGGGCCAGGCTGTCTGCGGGACATGAGGACAGGGGCGCTGCTGTCTGGGGGACATGAGGACAGGGGCGCTGCTGTCTGGGGGACATGAGGACAGGGCGCTGCTGTCTGGGGACATGAGGATAGGGCGCTGCTGTCTGGGGGACATGAGGACAGGGGCGCTGCTGTCTGGAGGACATGGGACAGGGGCGCTACTGTCTGCGGGACATGAGGACAGGGGCGCTGCTGTCTTCGGGACATGAGGACAGGGGCGCTGCTGTCTGGGGACATGGGGACAGGGGCGCTACTGTCTGCGGGACATGAGGACAGGGGCGCTGCTGTCTTCGGGACATGAGGACAGGGGCGCTGCTGTCTGGGGACATGAGGACAGGGCGCTGCCATGTTTATGAGAACATAACAGAATGTTCTCATTCATTTGCAGAAATCAATAAGCTACTGATTGACTTTGTAAATTGGTGTTTTATTTCCAGCTCTTGAGTCATATATATATATATATATATATATATATATATATATATATATATATATATATATATAAAAGATAATATTAGATTAGATTAGATTTAAAAATAATTATTTTATTACAGTTCTGTTTTCAAAAGCACTCCCATGGCACACAGTTCACCGTCATGAGAAAGTTCAGAGAGAGTGGATCACTCGTGCAGCACACACTGCGTCACACATTATACATGAGCATAAATCAAATTATTATACGGCCCTTCACAATGCAAGTAGAACGCTCCATTGATTTGAATGTGATTTCCCAACGTTCTACCGGTCATTATTTATTGATAGAAGACCTCTGAAAAAAATAATGACCGCTGCCAATGGCAACGGAGTTCGTGCTTGTAATACAGGTCTTTCATATCACTCCGCGAGTAGTAGTAGCGGAAAGGCGGACACTAGCTCTGTCCCCGTCCATAAGAGAGAAGTTGAGGGAATCGCTCGTGAAGTTAACGGGAGTCCGACTTTCAACTTACCCAGAGATTCACCACAATTCCTCCTCTCCAACTGCACCTTCAACTAAGTAGCTAGGCTAGCAATAAGTAGCTAGCTGTGCTGCCTCGCCACACTGCCTGGAATCAACAAACGTTGCCAAGCAACGCGCAAACTTTTGGGAACTATTTGCCGCGGAAATCATTAAATAAACCTTTCTGCCTTCATAAAAGTGTATGAAGTTTATTTGTGTGTGTACAGATGGCAAACAGCCGTATAATAAGCAGTTCGCCCCTTCAGGGCGCCCTGTCGGTACTTATTTTACCGATAATGACCGGCGTTCTATACATTATCCCTTACATAAAAGAGGAAGCTAAAACATACGTTTACATACAAACATATGAGATGAGAACACATAATCTAACAGCCCCACTTGTTCTCATCATATGAAATCACCTGTGACTGGCATTATACATCTCTATTCATTTCCAAACAGAAAACATTTGAACTTCAACATTCTTACTTTTGACACAGGTTTTGTCAACATGTCAGACCATCTCTTCTGATGAACAATATTCAATATTTATTTTGCTTTCATTTACTGCATCGCAAATGAAATGATATTTAGGCCCGAGCGCCATCAGGGCTGGCGAAGGGGCTCTTGTAATCGTGTACAAAGTGCGCACAAAACGAGTGCGAAGCGCTCGCCTCCTCTCAAACATGCACTAACGCACTCCTCTCGTCGTGCACGTTCCGTGCACGTGCACATGTATCAGAGAACGAACATTGTAATTGTACACTCCCCCAAAGTGCGCCTCCTCTCAAACACATTCTTTCTTTCTTTCTTTCTTTCTTTCTTTCTTTCTTTCGCACCGTCGCAATTTTCACCTTTTCGTGAACATTGACGAAAAGTCACAGATTTTGGCCCAAATTCAAATCCGATCCGACGCAACTTTTGACTATTTCCAAATTTTGAAATTAAATTAAATTAAATATTATTACGGCAACGCCGTCCGCCATATTGGGTGTCGGCCATTTGGATGAAAGCCCGCGAAGCGGGAATCCGTCTTTATTTTTCACTTCGTACAAAATCTACCTCCTCCTAGAGCGTTTATCGGAACGAGCTAATTTTGGGTGGAAAATAATGAAGTAGAACTTTAAAAGTTATCCAAATTATTTTTCTAAGTTTTACGGTTTTTATGCGGCGAAGCCGCAAACTGTACGAAGTATTTTGCGATTTTTCGTAAACAAAAAATGGCTCCCATTCGCACATATGAAGCCCGATTTCGCTCATTTTGTTATCAGTTGTTAAAGTCTCAGTCCTAAACACTTTCATTTGGCAAAATTCAAATTGGGCGCGATAGCGCCCCCTATAGGAATTATATGGAGAGTACAAATTTTAGTTTTACTAAAATTTTAATAATTTGGCACAAAATTCTATTTGGTCGTTCTGATCAGAAAAGTCAATTACACCCATGCCATATTTTTCTCGGTGTTGCCGTAGCGATGACCAGAACGTCCCATTTTATTCTGATGGAAAAATGTTAAACTCCATAATTCAGCGAGAAGTGAGGACCCAAAGGTGATCCAAAGTACTTGGATAACCTTTGTGGATGTTCTAAGCCCTAAGTAAAATGTAAAAATATGCTTCAGTTTGCAGATATAGTGTGATACAAATTCATACTCATTTTTTTCTGTATAATGTCAAAATTGAGCGCGGTGTGCGCGTTAGCGCATTCCAAAAATCCTACAACTAAGACCCTTGGGAAAAAAGTTAAAAACAAACATAAAGGCAGTAGTAATACCGTAATTTTAGATTTAGGGAGACAAAAGGGAGCGAAGCGCCCCCTTGCTTTGGGCAGGGCGGTCGGCGAGGGCCGATAATTGCCGCTTTGCGGCTATATTTAACGTTGTTATGCTTTGACCGTTTTCTGTTTACAGGATTCCTTGTTAGTGCAACTGCTCCCTGATTGTCACCATACATTTTAGTACAGGTGTACATCTTGTTATCCACTCAGACTCAGATACATGCTTTCTTGGGTGGCATTTGCTAGGCCTATATATTCGGCCTCACATGTGGACAATGCAACGACTGGTTGCTTCTTTGACTTCCAGGAAATGACCGGACCTTGTTCTGTCAGGCTAAAGCAATACCCTGAAGTACTATGTCCGTCGTTGGGAGATGATGCCCAATCAGAGTCACTGAAAGCTAGTAGACTCAGATCACCATTTGTTTTCTGAAAACACAACTCGTACTCACTTGTGCCCTTTAGATACCTTAGCACGTGTTTGGCAGCCACAATGTCCTTGATAGGGTTTGTGATAGTTTGCTTACTATCCAACTAATATCTGGCCTGGTACATGTCATGGCATAGATAAGACTACCCACTATCTCTCGATATTCTCGGGGATTTGAAACCTCCCTGCTGCTGTCTTGATCATTCTCACCACTCTCTACCTTTAACTCACATGGAGTAGTCCTAGGCTTGCAGTCTGACATTCCAAAGCGTTCAAGCATTTTCATCACATATCCCTTTTGGCTCATTTTGATTTTCCCTTTTGTTTGTTCAAAATCAATACCTAAGAAATGTGAAATCCCCCCAGATCTTTCATATTGAATTCACTTTTCATGCTGTCCTTGAATCTGTTCAGTTCTTCGTTACTGCTTGCTGCAATGATCAGGTCATCTACCCAAATGATGACTCTGATAATGTCTTTTCCGGCTTGCTTTGACAGATTCCTCTCAAAACCATTTTGTTCAAGGTGATCAGTTAGTAGTTTGTACCAGTTCCGACCAGATTGTTTCAAACCGTACAGGGATTTCTTCAGTTTATACACCAACTTTTCCCCTGTCACAGAAGTTGATTCAAAACCCTCAAGTTGCTCTAAGTAAATGTCTTCATCTATCGGTGCATGTAAGTATGCCGTCTTGACATTTGATGAACTACGAGATCATTCTGGACAGCTATCTGCATTAATGCTGTCAGATCTGCTGTGGGTGCAAAAGTCTCATGATAATCTATACCTTCAGTCTGGCTATAGCCCTTCGCCACATATCTTGCTTTTAAGAGCTTTCCCTGTCCCACCATTTTCTTTAATGGTGTAGACCCATCTTCCTCCAACGATCTTCCTATCCTCAGGTGATGTAGTCAATTCAAAAGTGTCATTTCCTTTGAGTGAATGCATTTACTCCTGCATTGCACGCTTCCACCCAGATGCATCAGGTGACATCAAAGCCTCTCTATACGTCTGGGGAACACCACATACTGCCCTGTAACAATAATCACATTTGTTACATCACTCTTGTTTAGATCTGATATGTAATCTTCTAAATATTTTGGAGGTTTCTTCTCTCTCTGTGATAACCGTTGTTATTGGTTAGGAATGAGTTCTGCATCTGTTTTGTTTTCATTCTCATCTGAGACTTCCTCCCTCATCACCTCATTACCCTCTTGATCATTTTGGATCTCATTCTCATTCAGTGTATGTTCATCTGTACTGTCTTCACCATGACCTGTCAACCTTCTCCCCCCCAGCATTGCTGTCTCCACCGGCAACCATTTCTAGATCCTCCTTGCCTGTTTGTGTTGTTTGTTCACTACGATCTTTCTTAGTGAATTTTACCAATCTGTGCTTGGTCACTTTTCTTGTCTGACGGTTATAAACCAAGGGCAGGGCTATTTTTACTGTACCCCACAAAGACTCCTTTATCACACCTAGGGTCTAATTTCTTTCTAATTTCTTCTGGTCATACTTGTATGCGTAACAGTCTGAACCAAATATCCACATTTTAGAGAGGTCTGGCCTCTTTCCGGTGAGCATGAAGTAAGGTGTGTTTTGTGTTCCGTCATTATAGCAACGATTTCTGATGTGGGCAGCAGTTTGAACAGCATATGGCCATAACACCTTCGGTAACTCTTTCTCTAACAGTAGGAATCTTGCCATCTCAAAAATGGTCCTCCACTGCCTCTCAGCTGTGCCATTTTGATGCGGAGAGTAAGGGCTCAATGTCTCATGTCTAACCCCTTTACTTCTCAAAAGGGACTGGAACGCATTACTAGTGTATTCTGTGCCATTATCAGATCTTATGCACTTTACTTTGCCATAGGGTGCACTGTCTGCAAAAAAACTTTTCAGTGGCTAATGTTGCATCACTCTTATTCTTGAGAAAGCACACTGATATGGCACCCGAATAATCATCTGTGAATCATATGGCGTATTTTTGTACCCTTCTGGAGCAGTTGGTTCAATGGGACCCGCCAAGTCAGTGTGCATCAGCTCAAGAGGAGCATTAGCTTTTGCATCGGCCTTTCTACTCCTTCCTTTCTGTGCATAAACTTCCTTTCTGTGCATATGTTACAGTTACTTTAGTTTTATCATTTATCTGCATACCCTCGACTAGTTTAGGTAATTTCAACAAGTCATCAAAGTTACAGTGCCCCATGATTTCATGCCATGTCTTAACATCACATGCTAAATTTACTTTGTCTCTGGCACACATATCATTTGCATATTCACAATCGCACTGATCTGGTTCATTGACCGTTTAAGTAGAATAGTCTCTCGTGCTCTTTGATTGGAAACACAGTCCCATCTTCACCTATGAGTTCGTTTTGGCCCTTTTGGAAGATCACCCTGGCTCCATCTGCAGTGGCAGCTTGAACGGAGATGATGCTCTGTGGGTATGACGGTATGAAGAGGGCTCTCCTCAAAATGGTCTTGACTCAAAATGGTCGTTCTTCCTTCCCCGTCTTGTAAGAACACCTCTGCTTCTCCACGCTTTAAGGCTACGTTGTTCATCCTCGTTCCATCTGCCAACTCCATGTAATGCGACGCAGGGTTGAAAGATTTGTCGAACCGCATGAATCTTGCTTTCTCTGTAATGATGTGGGATGTTGCTCCACAGTCCACCATTAGTCCTCTTCCTTTAATACTTTCAGGGAGTAAACGTTGGCTAACTTTGAAAACAAATGTTTGCTCGTCGTCGTCCTGCTTTTCGGCTGTCTGTTTGGCGTCATCTCTTTGTCTGCTGCCCTTTCTTGCCGGAACACTCTCATTAAACATCATTATATCAGATCAAATTTTTGCTGGATCCTCCTAAATATTTCCCGGATCCTTTACCCTGAAAAACTTAAAATTGGGGGAATGCGTTCCCCCAAACGGGGGATCAAATTAAGCACGGGTTACACCACTTCGATGATACTTTCTGGCGGCAATCTCTGGCTATGTGACTGCGGTTACCACAGCCATAGCATGTCACAGTCGAGGCTTCTGCTTTCATCACGTTGTCCGATTTTGTCTTAAGATCAAACTTTTCTGTCTCCTCGTAACTTCGTAGTCGACTCTTGAATTGTGTGAACGTCAATTCTTCGCTACTTTGTGTGGTGTGGATGGCAAAGGGTTTATATGATTCTGGCAGGCATAGCTATTATCAGTCCATCACTTAGAATTTCCTTAGCATTTCTGAGAGATGTTATCGCTCTTTCGGCTTGGATAATATAGTCTGTATTGCTTTCTTCTGGTTCCTTCTTCAGAGAAGTTGACTCTGTATATAAGGCAATGATTCTCGGCTTACCCTGGCTGGCGTAGTGATTTCTTAGGATTTTTAACGCTTTCCTTCCATCGTCGGGTGCTTCTCTCATCACTTCTATCGGTCGACATTGTCGTCAGTGGATAGTATTGTTTCCTTTAGGCCAAGCATTCTCATGCGGCCTAAAAATTTTACGACGTACACGATGCATCTCTTATTAACTGTTCTCCTGGCGTGCAACACTGTCAGGTTAATTGCTTCTGGCAGTGTGGCGACGCCTGCCGCCGTGTGTTGGTTACCGTCAGTCCCGTCGCCAGATGTCAGTCTTAAGGGGGGCATATGAAATCCACGAGGGGGCACAATTACTAGACATACACTCCACTTTTTTTGGACCATGATTTGAATAAACAGGAGAGCGCGTGGCTCGGTCAGTGCTGTGGGCGTGTCTTTTTCAAGCCTTCAGCAGTAAAACACACACTTCGAACAAATACGCGGAGTCTTTTCCGTGGACTTCAACGCTTTGTAGTAAAATACAGATTGCTTGTTACCAGCCCGCACCTGTCACTGCCTAGCCCAAAGATGCTCACGAGCCGCTGCAGAGTAACAGAGAAATGCGCATAGCCTAAAGGCTCATAGCGGGGGATGAACAGGGAAAATGTCTCTGACAGGGAGACACTGAGCTGAGCGTGAGACATACTGTTAATAAGCCTCTATCATTATCAGCTATTCTCCGGTCGTGTTAGGGCTTGTTAAAGTTGGACCCAGAAACGGACTCAACACCCAAAACGTGGATCAAAAGTGAATTTATTAACAAAAAGTGTCCTCTTGGCTTGGCTTGGTCTTAGGAGTGGCTCCAGAGCAGGCTCAGGGTCCAGAATCAAAAATAGAACCTGGCAAAAAGTCGTACATACTAGAGGTGACAGAGCTGAAGTACCGCAACATGGACGGACCAATCCCACGATGAGTGGAGGTGAGTCTGAGGTCTTTGTATTGCAGTGATGAGTAATTGAGGCCAGGTGTGCCTGCTCGGAGTCCACGCCCCACCAGGACCAAGCCTAAAAGAAAAACAAAAAGCCACAAGAGGGAGACAAAAACCAGGCACATAAGGCCAGAAACATAACAGGTCGGGTTTTATTTTTGTGAGCAGACAACACGGGAACCGTTGCAGTGATCAGATATTAGATTAGATTTTAGGTTATTCTGTGTGGCCTTTTGTTTGACTATTATTTGGAAGACTTGCACATGATAGTTAGGCAGAAAATTAGGCTGCTGCTGATTTTACTTCATATTATAGATGTAGAACGCAGAAATAGTGAATTGTTTTACTTTTTCTTTTTTCCCGCAAATAAGTTGTTTTCCTTTCTTTCTTTTGCTTGGTGTTATTGAGGAGAGGTGTGTTGTTATAGCTTTGCACTATTACATGACTTTATGAACTCTCCAAAGCCAACACATCCCAGACTTTGGCTTCAACCATAGACTGTAGAAAGCGCTTCAACACAGCTGCTTCATGAACACACGCTCCGAACCACGCTTCGCCTGGGCATGCGCTGATTACTCAAAAGTTACCTGTGAGCAGAGTTGTTAAGTCTCGGGTAGTCCAACATTAGGAAAATGCTTCTTCATTTCTTGGCTTTGTCGCAGTTGTTTGTCAACACCTTCGTAGCCCAGGTGAGAGGGGTTCAAAATTTCCGGTTGTCCGACCATGAGGATGGGTTATCAAAGAAGACTTTATTATTATCATTATTATTATTATTTCTTCACTATAGATTTGGCTATATGAGAATTTGAAATTAAAATTTTTATCAAAATCAATTTTTCTCACAGTAGGGTTGGTTTGGAAACCATAGCTGCCATGAACGTGTCTTCCTTCCAACTGGCAGAGAATTAGAGAAGTCAAAGGCAATTAACTCCACAGAAGAAAAGATGTCTGCCCAAGGATCCTCACGTGACAAAGGTAATGCTGTGTTAAAAATCAGAGAATATGAAGAGTAGCTCTGAATGAGCCTTGAATAAATCACGTTCCACCTTACTAAAAAAGGTGGAACGTGAAAAGATGAACATTTTTATGTGATGTGCACCACGCAATAATCCACACATTCGCATGCGATGAAATCCATTTTTCTGAAACATTGGCATATCCTAAAATCGGACCTGAAGCTGTCATTGAGTGGCTGCGCAATTCAATGATGTGGACAATGACATCAGTTCGCTCAGATTCTTTGGCATCAAGCATGTCCCCCTGCTGCCTAGATGGGGCGAACATGACAAGCTCCTAAAACAGAGGGAAGAGTTTTGGATTCACACGCTTAAAACCCCAGCACCAAAAGGTTTAAATGATGAATTTGACTTGAACATTTTTCTTTGAACAGTAACATGAATGTTTGTGTGGAGATATTTTGGAATATGGTGGATCAGGTTCTTAAATTGCATTGCCTGTTTGCTGTTCAATGTTTCAATATTATAGATAATACTACTTTTTTATATTGATGCTGATCAATGTTATTCTGATGATGTTATGGAGATCGATATACATATTTTTGATATAGGCCTATGTATTTTTAAATGTTTGTATTTCTGCAGCCTATAACCGGGCACCCCAGGGTGCTTGCCACACCCTTGGCTATTTAAGATAGCCTAGAAACACCTGCCTCATTATTTGCCAGAGGAAGACCCTGTCGGGTCGAAATGTTGCACATTAAATACACTTTCTCCAAGTATTGATGGTGTGCGGGAATTCCTTAATGCAACAGTGCTGTGTCACCAAAATGATCTTTAAAAAGAAAGTCTGAGTCTGTGAAAAAAAGGAGGAAGGTAGCCCAAAAAGAGTCGGGCTACTCAAGCCCGACTCAGTTACACTGCTCACCAAGAAGAAGACATGCTCCTGATTGTGTCCAGTAGCAGGTCTCAGTATGAAGATTCAAGATGGATTATGCCATAGAAAGGCAAGAAAAAGAAGCAGCTGGTTAAAAACAATAAGGGATCTGTCCAGACTAAAAAGAAAGAGACAGCTCGCCCAAAGCATAAACCTGTGACAAATGACCCCCTAATACAGGAGGAAAAACAGGAGACTGCTCAGCCTGCACCACCTGAAGCATCAGACAACCGATACCAGAAGAGGTGCTCATACACACCTCTTCTGACGGAGCTCTGCCATTTCTCCGCAGAGCAGCCAGAGTCTGTCGATTGAGGCAAACTGCAGTGTCCAGTCCTGTGGCGCAGTGTTACTATCGGCTCGATTGAACCAAGGAGGAGTCAGCTGCCCAAAACTGTGAAGAAGCTGAAGGACACCATCAGCTGGCTGGCAGAAAACAGATTCACACAACTGCAGGATTTCTCCTTATGTCACTGGATACATGATGTTAATCATGCAGTGCAAGCTGTGTCCCAGTCTTGCCCTCACCTACAATCTCAAACTGTCACACTGATCAGGGTTCACAAAACAGGCCTTTGACACACTTGGTGTTCACAGCCAGTCCCTGAAAAAGCCAAGAAGCAGTACTCCAAAAAGATAACTGATCACTTCAGAGACAGCAGGGACGACCATCACAGACTATAAAACTCCTCAACAAACCTGTGACAGTGACACCTCTCTGTTGAACGCTCTAAATGAATTCTTTGCTCGCTATGAGGCACTCAACAGAACCCCGGCACAAAAGTCAAACCCATTCCAGAAGACCAGGAGCTGAAGCTATCTCCAGAGAGTGTGAGAAGATCTCTGAGCAGGGTCAACGTACGCAAAGCACCGGGTCCAGACAACATACCAGGTCGTGTACTGAAAGGTTGCGCTGATGAACTCACTGAAGTCTTTACAGACATTTTTAACACATCTCTGCAGCAGGCTGTGGTCCCAACGTGCCTCAAAGCGACCACCATCATTCTGGTGCCAAAGAAGTCACCACCATCCTGCTTTAATGACTACCGCCCAGTAGCACTCACTCCAATTCTTATGAAGTGCTTCGAGCGGCTCGTCATGGAACACATCAAGTCTGTTCTCCCTCCCACCCTGGACCCATACCAGTTTGCTTATCGGTCCAATCGCTCAACTGAAGATGCCATCTCCACTGCGCTTCATTCAGCCCTCACTCACCTTGAAACAAAGGACTCTTACATTAGAATACTGTTTTTAGACTTTAGCTCAGCATTCAACACTATAATCCCACAGCAGCTAATACACAAACTGCTCCACCTGGGGATCAACACATCACTGTGCAACTGGCTGCTGGACTTTCTGACGGGGAGACCACAGGCTGTACGTGTCGGCGGAAAGTCCTCCAGAACCATCACACTGAACACGGGGGCTCCCCAAGGCTGTGTGCTGAGCCCCCTCCTGTTTACTCTGCTGACCCATGACTGCGCTCCAAAGTACGACTCAAACCTCTTCATCAAGTTTGCAGACGACACAACAGTGGTGGGTCTCATCAGCAACAGAGACGAGTCAAACTACAGGAGTGAGGTGAGCAGTCTGGCCATGTAGTGCACACAGAACAATCTCTCTCTAAATGTGGAGAAGACAAAAGAGATTGTTGTGGACTTTCGAAGAGCGTGGGTCCAGCATGCTCCTCTAACAATCAATGGTGCTGCAGTGGAGAGGGTGACCAGCACTAAGTTCCTGGGTGTGCACATCACAGAGAACCTTTCCTGGACCATGCACACTACATCACTGTTCAAGAAAAGTAATCAGCGTCTCTACTTTCTCCACAAGTTAAGAAGTCCAGAGTCCCAGCCTCCGTTATGTGCAACTTCTACAGAGGGACTATAGAGAGCATCCTGACCAGCTCCATCACTGTGTGGTTCTTCTACAGAGGGACTATAGAGAGCATCCTGACCAGCTCCATCACTGTGTGGCACTTCTACAGAGGGACTATAGAGAGCATCCTGACCAGCTCCATCACTGTGTGGCACTTCTACAGAGGACTATAGAGAGCATCCTGACCAGCTCCATCACTGTGTGGTTCTTCTACAGAGGGACTATAGAGAGCATCCTGACCAGCTCCATCACTGTGTGGCACGGCGCCAGCACTGCCTCCTGCCGAAGGAGCCTCCAGCGCATCGTGAGAGCAGCGGAGAAGATCTGTGGAGCCCCTCTCCCATCATTTAGGACATGTACTCCACCCGTCTCACCCGCAAAGCCGTCAGAATCACCAGGGACTCTCCTCACCCATCACACAGTCTCTTCAAGGTCATGCCTTCAGGGAGGAGACTGGAATCTACGTGCCAGGTCCAGTCGACTTAAAAACAGTTGTATACACAAGGCCATCGGGAAGCTGAACTCCCTGCCCTCCCTCTCACCCCTCTTCCCCCGCTCCACAATCAAGGATGAGAGAAATATAATTTCAAACCATTCACATGGTTGACAAATAAAAAATCTTGAATCTTTTTAATTTTAATTCTTAACTTGTATTGTAACCTTTAATTTATTTAACTATGTGGCTTGTTTGTTTTTTAAGACTGTCTTTTTATGTTTTATGAATGAATGTTTGACAGTGCACTTTGAGCTACTTGCACCTTTTTTCCAATGTGGTTTTGTACTGCAAATGGCAAATAAACTGAATCTGAATCTGAATCAGCAAGGAGCTGAAAGTTGAAAGGACGAAGTGTCATGCTCCTTTTCAACAAGCTGTGCAGCCCAAAACGCGTAACCATAAAGGCAATGAGCCATTTCGTACGGGATCGATCCATGCGTTCCAAGCATAGTTACTGTCACTGCATTTATGCTTCCATGTGTTTGTAATATCCAGCATGTGTTAAGGGTGGGATGACCATACGTCCCGAAAAATTCGGGACAGTCCCGAAAAATTTGGGACAAAAATATTGTAAACGTAAAACTAATTTACGCTTCTTCATTTCATTCTTCATTTCACAAGTTACGTTTACAATTCACAAGCTACGGTTACGATACATTTTTTCTGACCCTTTTTTAAATGGGGGCGGGCTCAACGCTCATTGGCTGGAGTCACAGGATGTGACGTCATCGCTATAACTTGAAATCAGACGCACACTACAGACTCTCTCAGACAAAAAGGCAATAATCCCGGGAGTTTTGTTCAGTCGTGTGAAAACCATGTTTAATAAAACGTATTTGAGTCATATTATCCATAAATGTTCCACTGTCCTTTGAGTTTAGTCGGTCTTTATCGCAGAAATACATTACTCCCAAATTTTAGTGAACTTATAGTAGAAGTAGTCTCTCATTCTGCTGGGGTTCGGAGTTCCGACACACTATATAGTATACAGTCTACTATATAGTGCCAATATAGTAGACTGCATACTATATAGGCACTATATAGTAGACTGTATACTATATAGGCACTATATAGTATACAGTCTATAGTATAGTATACTATATAGCAGTGGTTCTCAACCTTTTGGAGTCGCGACCCCCATAATAACAATTAATGGGCTTCGTGACCCCCGCCCACCGCCGCTACCCCCCACGCCACACACACATAGCCTAATGACTTTCTTTATGATCTTTGTTACACAAATAGAATGATTATTTCTTTCATTTTAAACTTTTATTAGATGGGGAATGCATAGGAAATTAGGAAATATGCCAAGCCTACAGCTTTTCTTTTTTATAACAAAAACATGGCTAATAAAATTCAGTCTTTTTTGTCCTTGTTGTCGAATGCGTAATTTAATAATTATCTGAATATAACCGACCAACAGAAAGAAACAATAACTATTTACATTTATTCATGACATTAAATTGACAATATTAATGAGATGGCTGTGCCTGCTTCTTTGAACAAAGTAGTGGTATTCTTGGCTTTATTTCAGACACTGACACGTGAAGGTCATCCTCAACCCTCCTCAGCTGGATCTGTATTTGTTTTTAATGAATGTCAGCGCAGAAAATGTCTTTTCGCAAAGATACGTTGACGCAAACGGATACAGTACATTAGTTGCAGCCTGTGCTAACGCTGGGTACTCTGGGGCAACCGACAGCCAAAACTCTTCCAGTGTGCGCGTTGGAAAAACGGACTGTAATGTGCGGTCAGAGGAGAGTTCCAGCAGGGCGTCCTGTAGCTCTGACGGCAGGTGCGGCGCATTGGACAAGGCGAAAGGATCACGTATCCAGTCATGGATCTCTGGCGCGTCCTCTTGGGGGAAGTATTTATTGAAACTTTGACAAAGGCTCCTGAGATGGGAACTTATTACATTTTTAAGTGCACCAATGCTTATGTCGTAACTGTCCATGAAGTCATCAAGCTCGGGGAACATATCAGCGCAGCCCTCATCCATACGCACGGCCCATCGCTCCAGCTTTCTTTTAAATGCAGTGATTTTATCAGAAAGTGTAAGGACATTTGCGTGTGGGCCCTGAAGAGACGTGTTTAAGATGTTCAGTCTGTCAAAAATGCTGGCTAAATATGCGAGGCTTGCAACCCACTTAGGGTCTCTGTAGCAGCTCAAGTCACTGCAGTGACAACTACACAATTGACTCTAAAACCAGACTGAACTGTTCTACTTTAAACTAAGCAGACATTCATCAGCCATCAGTTCAATAACTCCATTATATTTGTAAAACATGGAGAAACAAAGTTTTCCCCCATCAGGTCTTGATCCCTCGCGGAGTTCTCATTGGAATCTGCTGCTGCGGTCTGCACTCTGCACCGGAGCACGAGCGAGCGAGAGGCGGGCTTTAGAATAAAATATCCAATCAGAGACAACCTAACACGTCAAAACACGGCGCTATTGGCTGTCACAGTCTGCTGCGGAGACGAGTGCGAGAGGGGACAAAATGACACAGACGCGGAGGATCCTGCCGAGCGCTCTCTCCGCGTCTGAGGAGTAAAATAAAGTTTGTGCAGCAGCAGAGTTGAATGCGGGACACCGCTCCAATTTGCGTGATGCGGGATTTGAGTTGGAAATGCTGTGCAGTCCCGCACAATGCGGGACATCTGGTCACGCTAGCTGTTGGGTCACACCGTAAACGGCCATTATAGCCCCTATAACCTATAATTCTTAAGATAAATTAATAATTGGCAAAATCTAATAATTAAGAACAAATAATACACCTTTGATAAAATACCACACACATGCTACAATAAAATAATATTTTTCTAATTGATTTTTTTTTCTTTTTACTAGCCTGATCTGGCGACCCCCCGAATTTTTTTCGCGACCCCCACGGGGGTCCCGACCCCCAGGTTGAGAACCACTGCTATATAGTATCCTATATAGACTGTATACTATATAGGCACTATATAGTATACAGTCTATATAGTATACTATACTATAGACTGTATACTATAACTATATAGTGTACACTATATAGTATACAGGCCCTATAAAGTAGACTGTATACTATATAGTGCCTATATAGTATACAGTCTATATAGTATACTATATAGTATACTATACTATAGACTGTATACTATATAGTGCCTATATAGTATACAGTCTACTATATAGTGCCTATATAGGGCCGTTGTAGTGAATGAGGGGTTAGGGACTAGGGTGGACATTCGGACACATCCTCTGTATTGTGCGTTTGATTCATTGACAGTAAATAGAATGGTTTGATTTCAGCTTATAGTGATGACGTCACATCCTGTCACTCCAGCCAATGAGTGTTGAGCCCGCCCCCATTAAAAAAAGGGTCAGAAAAAAATGTATCGTAACCGTAGCTTGTGAATTGTAAACGTAACTTGTGAAATGAAGAATGAAAAGAAAGTTTTATGTTTACAATTTTCTTGTTTTGTTTTCTCTTTATAATTACAATACTGACAACCTACGTTTACAATACCTCTTTTACGTTTACGTTAAAGCAGACCCTAATTTGACGCCATACAACTCTCTGTCCTGTGAAAGCGTGAAAGTTTGGGAGGAGCTGAGAGGGAAGGCAAAAGGGAGAGAGATGCTCTGTGGTGCAAGTGACAGATAGAGCTGCACACAACGCATTGAGCAGCACTGATTCTGTCTGTAATAAAACCAGAACTCGACTCCAAAGGACTTCTAGGGCTACTTTCAATCAGAAGTTCCATTATATATCTATTGATGAGCTTATTGGCATGTGGACAGGCCAAAGATAAATAGAACAATGCGGTCGTTTATAAATCATTTCCTAGTTAGATTTGCAGTTGTGCATAATGTGCGTAATTGTGAATGTGGCATATGATAAAACATAAAATAAAAACATTAACCCCCGTCCCCAATTTCAGGGCAACTCATCTGGTCACCTTATTTAGGGGTGTAACAATGCACCGACGATATGAACTGTAGTAAAGTGACGGTTCAAGTTTTAGTCCAAAATTCTGAATATTTAAGCAGACGTGTGTACTGTACCTGCACGTAAACAGACGCATGTGAGTCATCATCACTTACCGCTAAACTGGAGGCTGCTGGCAGGGTTGCCAGGTCTGGGCAGCCAAACCCTGTGGTGTATTGCAGTAGTAAACAGTACATGTCTGTGACCGACCACTAGGCGGTGCTATTGAAATGTCATGCTGTTGTGTAAATGTGCCGACCACCAGTAAACTACCACCGGACTCGAGCTGCCTGTCTCAGCCTCTTATTTATGATTTCTACGTATACATTAGTAACCCACAGTAAGACTTGACTATCATAGAACATCAAGCTACAACATGGTGTCAGAAGTTCGGCTGCCGAGTGAAGAAAGACAACGGAGCGAGTAAGCTAACTCAAGACTAGCCCAAAGCTAACAGTTGCTAACAAGAGCGAGCATGGAGCAGTTCAAGCCACCGTCGCCGCTCGTACTCACCGGTAATTTGTCTGAGGCATGGCGCAGATGGGAGCAAAGATTTCAGCTCTACATGACAGCCACAGGTGCGTTGGAGAAGGACGAAGAGGTTAAAATAGCCATCCTTCTTCACTCCATTGGCGAGGAGGCTCTAGAAGTGTATAACACACTCACCATCACCCCAGCTGGAGACGCATTGACAGTGGATGAAGTCCTACAAGCGTTCTAAACATACTGTAGCCCACAGAAAAATATTGTTTTCGAACGCCATCAGTTTTGGTCTCACCCGATGTCGCCAGGAATTACAGTGGACAGGTACATCACAGAACTACGGCAAAAGAGCAAAGACTGAGTTTGGTCAAAATACGGATGATATGATTAGAGACAAATTGGTATTCAGCATAAATGATTCACGTCTGAAAGAGAGACTGCTTCGCGATAAAGAGCTCACTCTGAACAAAGCTGTTGAAACATGTAGGTCAGCAGAGGTGGCCAAGTCGCAAATTCAGGTGATGCAGACAACTCCTGTCATCCATGATGCTTCGGTGGATGCATTGAAAAAAGCAACCGGACACACACGACCAGGATATAACAGAAACAAAACCTTTGGTAACAAGCAAACAGTTTGTACAAAATGTGGAAATAAACACAAGCCCAAGCAATGTCCAGCTTATGGAGCAACGTGTCACAAATGTGTCACAAAGGTATGTCGAACAAATACTGAGAAAAACAGTAGCTACAAGAAAACAAAGACTGTGAATAACATTGAGACAGAAATGGACGCTTTGTACATTGGCATGGTGTGCAGTGACAAAAGTGAGGCGAAGAGCTGGAAAGAAACAGCCACAATTAAAGGTCACGATGCATCCGCAGCTGCATCGTGACAACCCGTTTGCAGCTCTCGGGCTGGAGATTGGAAAACGGAAGCGCACTTTGAAATATGCAGTAAATAGCAGTTGTGCAAGCTGCACAACTGAAGCAAAACCGATTTGGCTAAATGGCTCCGAAGAAGTTAAGTGAAGTGGCCGAGGAACTCGATGATATTAAAATCACGTTGAACTTCCTCAAAACACAGCTCACGGAGGTAAAGGAGCAACAGACTCGCATTCTGGACTTGGTGAAGGAAGTTCAGTCTCTTCGCATCCAGAACGCGGAGAAAGACACGAAAATAGCGCAGCTGGAGAACCGGGTTGCAGACCTCGAACAATATTCGAGGATGAATGATATCATAATAACCGGGCTCACGGTGAAACCCCGTTCGTATGCTCGAGCGGTGGACGCAAACAGCAGGGATCCAGCTGCCGAGATTGACACCAGCTCGACAGAGCAACAAGTGGCGACATTTCTACAATCAAAAGGAATCGAAATGGATTGTAATAATGTTGAGGCTTGCCATGTGTTGCCAAGGAGGAACGCCGGAGATAAATCTACTGTTATCATGAGATTTGCAAACAGAAAATATAAAATTGCGATCTTGAAGGAAGGAAAGAAGCTCAAAGGAACAAGTGTTTTTATTAATGAGCATCTCACGAAGCACAATGCAGACATCGCAAAGAAAGCCAGGTACCTGAGAAAAATAAAGAAAATACAACATACATGGACTGCCAACTGTAAAGTGTTTATAAAGCTAAACGGAAGCCCAGAAGCAGCGAAAGTATTGATGGTGAGGAGTTTGGATGAGCTAGCCGAGTATGAGTAAACAAGGCTGTCAAGCTACTGGAATACGAGGTAAGCTGACTGACACGCATACTCAAATGAGGCACTCATCTGCAGCAGAAGATACAACCAGTCTGGAGTTACAGACATTTGATTATACTGACTACATAAGTCTTGATATGGAACATGATATCGATCCAGACAATAACTTTTTTACTTGTGCAAACAATGATTGTGGCTATTACACAGATGAAATGCACAATCAAATCATCAAAGATGGTAGACTCTCCGTTATTCATATAAACAGTAGAAGTCTATATGCAAATTTTGAAAATATTAAGAGCTATTTGCATGGGTTGGCACAACCATTCAGTATAATTGCTATATCTGAAACATGGATGCATAAAGAAAAAAAAGATAATTTTGAGTTGGATGGATATGATTTTATACACATGGATCGAAAACATGGAACAGGAGGAGGTGTTGCATTATTTGTGGACAATAACCTGAGATTTAGTGTTGTGGAGGATATGAGTCTCGCTGTTGAAAATATATTTGAATGTCTAACAATTGAGGTACACAGAGAATATAGGAAGAGTGTGATTCTAAGTTGTATTTACAGGAAACCAGGCTCATGTGTTGAAAAATTTAGTGAATATATGGAGGAAATGTATACCAAAAAAGCAAGTAAAACAATCATTGTTTGTGGAGACTTTAACATAGATATGCTCAATCCAAATAAGCATAAAATGACAGAAAACTTCATCAGTACAATCTATAGTTTGAATTTGTACCCTAAAATCACTAGACCTACGAGGATAACAACTCATAGTGCCACACTAATTGACAATATTCTTACAAATGAAATATTTAATAATGCAATAAGTGGAATATTGATAAGTGACATCAGTGACCATTTGCCCGTATTTACAGTGTTTGACAGCGACCATAGCCCTAATCAGCAACCATTAAGTAAATACAGAAGATTAAGATCTGAAGAATCTTTAAATGTCTTTAAGAATGAATTGTATGCACAAAATTGGGACGGTGTATATGATAAGAGCAATGTGCATGATGCTTACGATGAGTTTATGATAATATTTCAGAAATTGTATGATAAAAATTGCCCATTGAAGAAAATGCGTACAACTTCAAAGAAAAAAGGCCATCCCTGGATTACAAAGGGATTGCAAAATGCAATCAAAAAGAAGAATTTGCTTTATAAGGAGTTTTTTAAACAACGAACTAAAGATGCGGAAAATAAGTACAAGAAATACAAAAACAAATTGATTAATATCTTGAGAAAAGCTAAGAAGGAATACTATAATAAATTGATAGAAAATAATAAATCTGATGTGAGGGAAATTTGGAAATACTGAATAATGTCATAAAAAAATCTTCTGGCCAGTTAAACTATCCTAAATATTTTAATATGGGAGGGAAAGATAATTATAATATGACAGAGGTGGCGAATAGTTTCAATACATTTTTGTCAATATTGGAAAGGATCTGGCTGAAAATATTCCTGACCCCAGAAATGATCAATATGGTTATAGCTTTATTGAAAGAAATTTAAATTCAATGTTCCTTTCTCCGGTGGAGGAAAGCGAGATCATTCAAATTGTTTTAAAATGTAAGAATAAAACTTCAAATGACTATAGCAATATTGATATGACTGTGGTGAGAAATGTTATTGACGCCATTTCAAAACCTCTTACCTATATTTGCAACTCATCATTTCAATCTGGCACATTTCCCAATCATATGAAAATAGCAAAGGTCATTCCACTCTATAAATCTGGAGACAAACATCAATTTACAAACTATAGACCAGTCTCTCTGCTTCCACAATTCTCAAAATTCTAGAAAAACTTTTTATTACTCGTCTTGACAACTTTTTGGAAAAAAATAATATACTTAATGAATGCCAGTATGGATTTAGAGCAAAAAGGGCAACATCACTCGCATTGGTAGACTCTATAGAAGAAATATCAAGTTCAGTAGATGACAAAAGGCATACTATTGGAATATTTATTGATCTTCAGAAGGCGTTTGATACGATCAATCATGACATTTTACTAGGAAAATTAGAGCGATATGGGATCCGAGGAAAGGCACTAGACTGGATCAAAAGTTATTTGACTCAGCGAAAGCAGTTTGTGAAACTGGGAGATTACATTTCGGAATGCCTGGAAATTTCTTGTGGTGTTCCACAGGGGGCAGTGTTGGGCCCGAAATTGTTTATTCTTTATATTAATGATTTATGCCAAGTGTCAGAAGTATTTAAATTAGTATTGTTTGCTGATGACACCAATATCTTTTGTTCAGGCAGTGATCTACAGTTACTAGCGCAGGAGACAAACAAGGAATTAGAGAAGATGAAATTATGGTTTGATACAAACAAATTATCACTAAATTTAAAGAAACAAAATTAATGATGTTTGGTAATGGTCGAACAAATTTGCAAATTGAAATTAAGCTGGATGGAGTGAATATTGAAAAGGTTAATGAAATAAAATTTTTAGGAGTCATAATCGATAATAAAGTGAACTGGAAATCTCACATTAGTCATGTTAGAAGCAAGGTTTCTAGGAGTATAGCAATAATTAGTAGAGCAAGTCAAGTCTTAAACCAGAAATCCTTACGAATGCTCTATTGTTCACTAGTCTTGCCATATTTTACTTATTGTGCTGAGGTGTGGGGAAACAATTATACAACAACAGTTCAACCACTTGTCATTTTACAGAAGAGAGTTTTAAGGATCATCCATGGGGCAGGTTATAGGGAACATACAAATATATTTTTTATGGAGTCCAAATTATTAAAATATAAAGATCTTGTGGATTTGCAGACTGTACAAATTCCATATAGGGCAAAGCAAAAAGATTTACCTCAAACGTACAAAAATGGTTTACTCAAAGGGAAGGAGGGTATGTGTTGAGAAGAAAACTGAATTTCAGACTACCAATAGTAAACAGTAGGAGGAAAAGTTTTTGTGTTTCCGTAAAAGGGGTAAAATTGTGGAACAGCTTAAATGAGCAGCTTAAGGAATGTCCAAATATAAAACAATTCAGGAAAAGATTTAAAGAAGTTATTTTTGAACGTTACAAGAATGAAGGAAAGTGAGTTGGTTTAGCCGAGAATTTTGTTAACTTATTGTAAAAAAACGATATATGTGCTTGTGTTTTGTAAGAAAATGATTATAACTAAGGAAGTAAACTATTGTATTAAGTTTTTGGAAGAGGGGGTGGGAATTGATAAGTGTTAAACTTCAGCCCACTCCTTTTCAAGCCGCGGTGAATTTCTTTGACTATCAGTGTTCCTTGCTATTATTGTTATATGTTGTACATACTGTACACTTTTTTATTGTGTGCTTGAAATAAATAACTAACTAACTAACTAACTAAAGGTGTGCCTATCACTTTTAAACTTGACACAGGCGCTGATGCAAATGTGCTTCCCAAGTACATATACCACAAGCTACCGGGTCCCATTCAACTTCAACCCACAAAAACTGTGCTAGTAGCTTTTGGTGGAGCCCGTATACATGCAGATGGTATTGTATCTCTTGAATGTAAAACTAATGCAATGCTGTGCTTGACTTTCTTGTGTCTAAACAAGCTGATAAGGCGATCCTAGGTGGACAAGCTTGCGAGGAGCTGCAGCTGGTGAAGAGAGTAGAAACACTCACAGCCAAGTCACTAAAGCTGAGCAAGCCACCAGCCACCAAAGAGGAACTTGTGGAGAAATACGCAGAGGTGTTCACAGGTTTAGGTGAGTTTCCTGGGGTTCACCACATACATATCGACTCAAACGTCACACCTGTCATTCACGCATGCAGAAATGTACCTCTCTCTATAATGGACTCGCTTAAAAAGACATTAAAAGACTTGGAGGACAGAGATGTAATAACTCCTGTCAATGAGCCTGTCATCCAGTCTTGTCGCTACACAGAAGAAGAACGGTACACTAAGGGTGTGTTTGGACCCTTGTGACCTGAATCAAGCAGTCAAACGCCAGCACTACTCCATTCCCACACATGAGGACATCCGCGGCAGACTTGCAGGGAAATCCGTCTTCACCATTTTGGACGAAAAGGATGGATACTGGCAGATCAAACTGGATGAGTCATCTTCAAAGCTATGCACTTTCAACACACCGTGGGGCCGGTATCGCTTCCTCCGACTTCCATTTGGGATCAAATCAGCCAGCGAAGTGTTTCAACAAAAGAACTGTGAAACATTTGGTAACATCCCTGGTGTTTTTATCATAGCAGATGACATGATCATTGCAGCAGAGTCAGAGCGTGAACATGATGAAATCCTACAGAAAGTCATGGAGAGAGCAAAAGCAGCAAATGTGAAGTTTAACAAAGACAAGATTCAGTACAAAGTTGACACTGTGAAATACATGGGACATGTCATCACAGCAGCAGGTCAGAAAGCTGATGACACAAAGATCAAAGCCATAGTCAACATGCCACCCCAGAGGACAAACAAAGTCTCCAACGCTTACTGGGAATGACAAAGTTCCTAGCGCAGTATATACCAAATGAAGCGTCACTTACTGCACCCTTGAGACAACTACTAAAGAAGGACACTGCGTGGCAGTGGCAGCCACACCACTGTGAGGCGCTGCAGACACTCAAAACGGCCTTACGCAAGCTCTCGTTCTGAGATTTTATGACCAAAAGAAACCATTAACACTGCAAGCTGACTCTTCAAAAGATGGACTTGGTGCGTGTCTACTACAAGAAGGTCGCCCTGTGTGCTATACGTCACGAGCACTCACAGACACTGAAAAAAGGTACGCACAAATAGAAAAAGAGTTGCTTGCCATTGTGTTTGCTGCCAAAAGATTCCACCAATACGTTTATGGAAGACCAGTGACAGTCCAGTCCGATCACAAGCCTCTTGAAGTGATAGTGCGCAAACCGCTATGCAAAGCACCAGCAAGGCTGCAAGGAATGCTCCTTCAACTACAGAGGTATGATCTCACTGTCATATACACACCTGGCAAACACATGTACATCGCTGATGCACTTTCACGAGCCATAACAAGCAGTGTAAATGACAATGCTAATGAAAACTACTGTGAAGAGAAGGTTGTGTATGCTTTAGAGGCCACAGATGCCTTGAGTGAGGACACACTCGGCCAACTGAAAGCGGCAACTGCAGCAGACAGTGTGCTACAAGCTGTGCGTGAAAGACACATGAATGGCCTACAAAAAGGAAAAGTTTGGACAAAACACTACACAGCTATTGGCCAATGCGACACAATATTAGCATTCAAAAGGACATTGTTATGGTCGGAGACAAAATCGTGATACCGCAGAACTTCAGGAAGGTTATCTTGGAGAAGTTGTTTTTAGCTCATCAGGGAGTACAGCGCACAAAAGCCAAAGCTCGCAAAGTACTGTACTGGCCCGGAATGGCACATGATATAGAGACTATGATCGAGAAATGTGCACAGTGCCAACAAATGCAACCAAGGAACCAAGCAGAGCCACTTGTCCCACACCCAATTCCAGAGTTACCATGGATGAAAATTGGAGCGGACATTTTTGAGCTGAATGGTCAGTCATATCTGTTATTAGTTGACTACTTAACAAAATTTCCTGAAGTGCTTAACCTTCCAAACAAAACAGCCTATGCAGTGATTCAGAAGATGAAATCTGTCTTTGCAAGACACGGGATTCCCAAAGAGATAGTGAGCGATCATGTTCCTTTCGCCAGCTACAAAATGAAATTATTTGCACGTTCATGGGAAATAAAGCTCACCTTCTCAAGTCCAGGTTTTCCCTCTTCAAATGGAATGGCTGAGCGTGCCATTAAGACTGTCAAACATGCTCTGAAGAAAGCAATGCAGACTGGTACAGACCCACATCTAGTGTTGTTGTCCCTGAGAAACACTCCAGTTACAGGACTAAACATGTCTCCAGCACAAATGTTGATGGGTAGAGTCCTACGCAGCACACCGCTCAAAACATTCACAACAAAATAAAAGACATGCAGTCCCGCCAAAAACAACACTTTGACCAGCGTGCAAAGTTACTACCAGTGTTAACACCAGGCAACACAGTGCACATGCAAACACAGCGTGGTTGGGAGCCAGCCGTTGTCATCCGCCAAAGAGAGGAACCACGCTCCTACACCGTGCAGACTCCAGCAGGAAGGATGCTCAGGAGAAACAGAAGACATCTGAGGAAAATTCATCCAAGTCTGTTTAAAGACATCTCTGGTGATGAACAATCTGACTCAGAAGACCAATGTCCAATGGAGCCATCACAAGAGGTCCCACCAAACGTTTCTCCTCCTGCAACTCTAGACAGCACACCTACCTGCTACACTCGCAGTGGCCGGGCAATCAGGCGCCCTGCCAGGTACAAGGACGATTAAATGCACAGTTCCAGTAAATAGTCCACGATTTATCTGTTTATTGTGTTTACAATACATTGTTAAAAAAAAAGAAGTAAGTCAAGAGTTAACAAAACATTGTCAATGTCAATGTCAACTTTATTTATATAGCACACTTAAAAACAGCCACAACCGCCCAAAGTGCTGTACAACAAACATTATAAAGTACAATTGAAGAGTAAAAACAGTCACAAAATATACAACATGAAACAATAATAATAAAATTGTAAAGAAGTTTTACATATGTCAAAATGTTTACGAGTTAGTTCATATTGCACTATGCAAGTACAGTGCGTTCATTAAAGAAAGCTTTAATATGTTTAGAAAAGTTATGCACATTAAAAAAGAAAATTACACTATGAGTCAAAAGGTATGAAAAGTATCTCATGCTGGAAAAGAGGGATGTGGTGTATTGCAGTAGTAAACAGTACATGTCTGTGACCGACCACCAGTAAACTACCACCGGACTCGAGCTGCCTGTCTCAGCCTCTTATTTATGATTTCTACATTAGTAACCCACAGTAAGACTTGACTATCATAGAACATCAAGCTACAACAAACCCGCCCAAAAATATCTGAAAAACTGCGGAAAACCCGCGGACATACAGTACGCCCATGTGCTCCCGCGATGATGAGAAACAGCCCCTTTCTCCCTCTCTTATTTGAAAAGCAGCTCAAAGAGCCTTGGATTTGAGATTTTGTCATTTGAAATAGTGATTTTGATCAAATAATAAGATAGAAATAGCCAATTTTACATTGAAAACAGCAAGGCAAAAATACTTTTTTTTCCTCCTTTTACTGCCACCATTTGGTAACATGCGGTCACTTCTCTGGTGGGAACTATATCATCTGTTCCTGGTCCTGCCGATGTGCGCTCATACTGTTGTATATGTTGTAAAAGCCCATAAATGGATGATAACAGACACAACGTTTGCAGTGAAGGCTGCTAAACTGTGGAACAAACTACCTGACAATATAAAGACATGCATGGCCATCGAGGGCTTTAAAACTGAACTCAAAAAACATCTAAAAAGCAGCCAGCATTGCACACACTAGCCATGCCAGCCCTCTTTGGTTTCACATTCCCTCTGGTACTGACTTGTTTGTATTTGTGTTGTTGATGTGTCTTGTCTGGTCTGTTGCTAAGGATTTTTATCGATCTGTAATGTTGTATGTGGTTTGTCTTTCTTGGTCAACCCCTTGTCTTGTGAATCTGGTCTTGTCTTCTGTTATGGGTTGTCCGTTCCCTGCCAGGGACTGCAGATGTAAATTAGCCTCAGGCTAACTCTGGTACAATGCATCAAATGGCAACATTTATGTTATAATTGCACATGGTCCCTTTTAAATAAATAAACTAAACTAAACAAGAGCAGGTCCCCGTCAGTCGAACACGAGCAGTTTGTTTTAACACTGCGCTTTTGACTAAAATCTTTTACCGCCAAAGCTTTTTCAGCTGCAGTCGGACGGAGCAGCCACTGACCGGACAGACGGGTCTCACACTTCTGATCACTCTTAATAAAGGATTCACGGGTCAGTCAGACAAGTGTGTTTATGGGTTTATGCCAATTTTATATTTATATCTCCACTTCACTGCGTTCCAAATTAGTATGCAAATTAGATTTTCTAAGATTTTCTAAATTATCAACTCAAATGACAGTCAGCATCATTTTCAGGTCTCTAACTGTTAGAGGATCATTTAAATGTGATTGAAAAAACCTCCCAAAAATAAATATAAACAACTCAAAATCTACTGTTTCAAATTATTATGCAACTCATTGTTTCAATACATTTTAAAGGTTGTAAAGAACTGAAAATGGTCATTTGTTGAATTTGCAGCATTATGAGGTCATATTTACTTAAATCAAAAGCTATTTCAATCAAGATGTCAGAATAGCCTCCCAGAGCTGCTGTTTGGATGTGAACTGCCTCCCACCCTCATAGATGTTTTGCTTGTTGATGCTCCAAAGGTTCTCAATAGGGTTGAGGTCAGGGGAGGATGGGGTCCACATCATGAGTTTCTCTCCTTTTATGCCCATAGCAGCCAACGATGCAGAGGTATTCTTTACAGCATGACATGGTGTGTTGTCACCCACATGGAAAGAACCTATATGAGGATATATGCGCATACATGAATCCTATATGCAGCATATATGCACACATATGCTGCATATATACAGCATATATGCACATATATGATAATATACACTCACCTAAAGGATTATTAGGAACACCATACTAATACTGTGTTTGACCCCCTTTCGCCTTCAGAACTGCCTTAATTCTACGTGGCATTGATTCAACAAGGTGCTGAAAGCATTCTTTAGAAATGTTGGCCCATATTGATAGGATAGCATCTTGCAGTTGATGGAGATTTGTGGGATGCACATCCAGGGCACGAAGCTCCTGTTCCACCACATCCCAAAGATGCTCTATTGGGTTGAGATCTGGTGACTGTGGGGGCCATTGTAGTACAGTGAACTCATTGTCATGTTCAAGAAACCAATTTGAAATGATTGGAGCTTTGTGACATGGTGCATTATCCTGCTGGAAGTAGCCATCAGAGGATGGGTACATGGTGGTCATAAAGGGATGGGCATGGTCAGAAACAATGCTCAGGTAGTCCGTGGCATTTAAACGATGCTCAATGGGCACTAAGGGGCCTAAAGTGTGCCAAGAAAACATCCCCCACACCATTACACCACCACCACCAGCCTGCACAGTGGTAACAAGGCATGATGGATCCATGTTCTCATTCTGTTTATGCCAAATTCTGACTCTACCATCTGAATGTCTCAAAGAAATCGAGACTCATCAGACCAGGCAACATTTTTCCAGTCTTCAACTGTCCAATTTTGGTGAGCTCGTGCAAATTGTAGCCTCTTTTTCCTATTTGTAGTGGAGATGAGTGGTACCCGGTGGGGTCTTCTGCTGTTGTAGCCCATCCGCCTCAAGGTTGTGCGTGTTGTGGCTTCACAAATGCTTTGCTCCATACCTCGGTTGTAACGAGTGGTTATTTCAGTCAAAGTTGCTCTTCTATCAGCTTGAATCAGTCGGCCCATTCTCCTCTGACCTTAGCATCAACAAGGCATTTTGGCCCACAGGACTGACGCATACTGGATGTTTTTCCCTTTTCACACCATTCTTTGTAAACCCTAGAAATGGTTGTGCGTGAAAATCCCAGTAACTGAGCAGATTGTGAAATACTCAGACCGGCCCGTCTGGCACCAACAACAATGCCACGCTCAAATTGCTTAAATCACCTTTCTTTCCCATTCTGACATTCAGTTTGGAGTTCAGGAGATTGTCTTGACCAGGACCACACCCCTAAATGCATTGAAGCAACTGCCATGTGATTTGATTTGAATATTTTATTTCGAGCTAAAGAAGAAAAGAAAAAACAGAAATATATATATACATAATAAAAGAAAAAAGAAAAAATAATTTACATTACAGCTCGAAAAGGAGTGGGAAGAAGACGAGCTTATTGACTCCCACCCCTGTTCATAAACTTCAATAACAATAACTGACAACAGTGCATATTTCTTACCATTTTCAAAACAACTATCAACCGAGTTGGTTACATATTAACAAATGCGACACTGCATTATACCAGGTCAACATTCACAGTATCTCACACGCTACAACCAGTGTATTATTTCTGTCTCCCATACCGAATTCATTACCATGTTGGCATTACCGTTGTTCACCATCACCATTACAACCCATATAGCATTACTCTGTATCAAAGTGTTTGAATGATACATAAAATACTCCACATTTATTCATGAAAGGTACAGTAATGGCAGACTGATTGATGTTCATGATAACAAGAATGGTCTTAATGATGTGTGTTAAAAGGGATTCGGGGCTTTTCTTTCTTTTTCTTCTTTTCTGTGACTGGACCAGCTGCCAGAGGGGAGCAGCCCCCGAGCAACCGGACCATCATTTGTTAAGTGTCCTATACTATGCATTAAAAGAGACAATGTTAGGAGTCTGCTGCCAGAAGAGAGTTTCCTCGAGCTGCCGGCCCCACATGTCTGCCCTATACTATGGGTTATGTTGAATGCGGAGTACATAGATATGTGCATGTTTTACTTCTAAGAATTTATTCCTTTATATTACCATCAGCATCAATAGCAGTACTGCTGTCTGAATCGATTGAGTTGGATTCTAAGAATAATCCACAGATTGTTAGGTATTAATCCTAGACTGTTACATTTAAAGTTTAAATAGTGATGATAACAACACAACAGCAATAGCAATAACAATGGCAATTAAAGCCGCAAGCGGCATTTAGAGGCCCTCGAGGGTCTCGTTTGGCCGGTTGACGCCGGTGGCCGCACCACCGCCCCAATAACCGGGAGGCGCTGCCGCGCCCTACCTGCCACACTAGGTTGAAATGATAAAAGAGCAAAGGCAAGAAATGGCGCCTCTGGCGCCAGATCACTCGATTTTTCCCAAAATAGCGGACCTCCTGTTGGTTGCCTAGCAACCATGTAATGTACTTTTTTGTTCGGACAGTCATGACGCACGCTAGGTGCATCAAACGCCCCAATGTCAACCAATTATTCTGTCCCCAGTTTAAAAACATTCCTTTGGTCATAAAAAGAATTTCTACCCATTTTTGTCTAATTCCAACATGTTTAGGGGTCCACCTCAATAAGCAAGATTTGCATTGGTTTATATGGGCATTCTATTGCGATATTCATGTAGTTGAATGTTATTTGCTGTTGACCTCTTTACTTATGTCATATTTTACAATGGTACTGAATTTCATTAAATAACTATTCTTTGCTTGTTTATTCAAGCTGTTTGTGAAGTCTGCAATCTTTGAAAGTGAGTTTTTACAAAATATTTCAATTTTATCTCATTTTGTATTAAACCTTTTAATTTTAATTTTTATTGAACTTAATATGTTATACTTTCATGTTGTCGCAATTCTAGAGCCTGTTTTACAAATGTTATATGCAAACTGTTATTAGTCATTACAGGGCTGTTAGATTTAGCACATGTTGACTGTTAACACATTGAGTGCCGCGCTGTTTTGGGGATTTAGCTGTAGAGTGCCAATAATCCAGACCATTTTTTCATGACCACAGAATCAAATACAGGTCACGTAACTGCAGCCTGTGTGACAGTCCAGAAGCAGCTTGGACAAGTTCTCCTTTGGTCAGCCTGTCGTCACCATGTTGGTGAGATGATCCTGTGTCATGTTTTTGATGATCTGAAGATTGAGTCATCCAAGTCTCCAGAATGCTGTTTTTAGACTTTAGCTCAGCATTCAACACAATAATCCCACAGCAGCTAATACACAAACTTCTCCACCTGGGGATCAACACATCACTGTGCAACTGGCTGCTGGACTTTCTGACGGGGAGACCACAGGCTGTACGTGTTGGCGGAAATCCTCCAGAACCATCACACTGAACACGGGGCTCCCCAAGGCTGTGTGCTGAGCCCCCTCCTGTTCACTCTGCTGACCCATGACTGCGCTCCAAAGTACGACTCAAACTCTTCATCAAGTTTGCAGACGACACAACAGTGGTGGGTCTCATCAGCAACAGAGACGAGTCAAACTACAGGAGTAAGGTGAGCAGTCTGGCCATGTGGTGCACACAGAACAATCTCTCTCTAAATGTGGAGAAGACAAAAGAGATTGTTATGGATTTTCGAAGAGCGCGGGTCCAGCATGCTCCTCTAATAATCAACGGTGCTGCAGTGGAGAGGTGACCAGCACTAAGCTCCTGGGTGTGCATATCACAGTGAACCTCTCCTGGACCATGCACACTACATCACTGGTCAAGAAAAGTAATCAGTGTCTCTACTTTGTCCGCAAGTTAAGAAGAGCCAGAGTCCCAGCCTCTGTTATGTGCAACTTCTACAGAGGGACTATAGAGAGCATCCTGACCAGCTCCATCACTGTGTGGCTCTTCTACAGAGGGACTATAGAGAGCATCCTGACCAGCTCCATCACTGTGTGCACTTCACAGAGGGACATGAGAGCATCCTGACCAGCTCCATCACTGTGTGTTCTTCTACGGAGGGACTATAGAGAGCATCCTGACCAGCTCCATCACTGTGTGGCTCTTCTACAGAGGGACTATAGAGAGCATCCTGACCAGCTCCATCACTGTGTGGCACTTCTACAGAGGGACTATAGAGAGCATCCTGACCAGCTCCATCACTGTGAGGTTCTTCTACAGAGGGACTATAGAGAGCATCCTGACCAGCTCCATCACTGTGTGGCACGGCGCCAGCACTGCCTCCTGCCGAAAGAGCCTCCAGCGCATGGTGAGAGCAGCGGAGATGATCTGTGGAGCCCCTCTCCCCTCTATTAAGGACATGTATTACACCCGTCTCACCCGCAAAGCCGTCAGAATCACCAGGGACCCTATGCACCCATCACACAGTCTCTTCAAGGTAATACCTTCAGGGAGGAGACTGCGGAATCTACGGGCCAGGTCCAGTCGACTTAAGAACAGTTTCATACACAAGGCCATTGGGAAGGTGAACTCCCTCCCACCCTCTTCCCCCACCCCCTGCTCCACAATCAAGAATGAGAGAAATCTAATTTCAAATCATTCACATGGTTGACAAATTAAAAAAATAAATCTTGAATCTTGAGACAGGTGTTAAGCTTAGCTCAGATTTCTTGGCATCAGCAAGGGGTGAAGGACATGACCAGAACGTGCTGCAAGTTGTTGAGAAGGACCGTAAAGAACAGCCCAACTTGCGAAAAGGCAAAGGACATAGCGACTAACTGAAGAATCTACCAAATAACTACCATTGACTTTAAAACATTGCTGAATGTAGAATAAATTTAACTATATTTAACTTTTTAAACATTGGATAAATCATTTAGAACAATGTTGAAAACAACATATACTATCTGAATTCATTGCGTTGAAACTATTGTCTCCGATGAGTTGAAACATTTTAAAAGATGTAGCGAATGGTTAATGTTATATAATGAACACTTCTAACACCCGTTGTATAAATGTAGCATCATACTATTGAATATAATCAGATAAAAACTGAGAATTTACTATTGCAATATCTATATACAACTCTGTATGCAATATTATTTAACAAAATGACATAAAATGAAATGGAAATATGCCAAATGGCGAATTTTCGATATTTAGACACAATTCAGTTGAATGGTGGACCACCTAAATGTACTTCAAACTTCACCAAACTTTGCCATACATTTTCTTTTTTTATATATAAAAAACTAGACAAGGGACAAAATGATCCATCCATCCATCCATCCATCCATTTTCTTCCGCTTTATCCGGGGCCGGGTCGCGGAGGCAGCAGTCTCAGCAGAGATGCCCAGACTTCCCGATCCACGCACACCTCCTCCAGCTGTTCTGGGGGGACCCCGAGGCGACACCAGGCCAGCTCGGAGACATAGTCCCACCAGCGTGTCCTGGGCCTTCCACGAGGCCTCCTCCCAATAGGACATGCCTGGAACACCTCCCGAGGGAGGCGACCAGGAGGCATCCGGAACAGATGCCCTAGCCACCTCAGCTGGCTCCTTTCGACGTGAAGGAGTAGCGACTCTACCCCGAGCTCCTCCCGGGTAACTGAGCTCCTCACCCGATCTCGGAGGGTGCACCCAGCCACCCTGCGAAGGAAACTCATTTCGGCCGCTTGTATTCGCGATCTTGTCCTTTCGGTCATTACCCAGATCTCATGACCATAGGTGAGGGTGGGAACGTAGATCGATCGGTAAATCGAGAGCTTTGCCCCCTGACTCAGCTCTCTCTTCACCACAACAGTCCGATACAGCGACCGCATCACTGCTGACGCTGCACCGATCCGTCTATCGATCTCACGCTCCATCCGTCCCTCACTCGTGAACAAGACCCGAGATACTTGAACTCCTCCACTTGAGGTAAGGACTCCCCACCGACCTGAATGATCACAAAATGATCCATTGAAGTTAAAAAAAAAAAGGGGCGTTTGATTCACCCTAACGCACGTGTGTACCAATCTTGGTTTGACTGCGCCAAAGTTGACACCGGGTCGTTGCCATGGCAACACGATGGGAAAAGAGGCGTGGCCATGATTGACTTTTTTTATCGGGATCACGTGACGCACGTCTGTGCCAAATTTCTTTTGTCTACGACAAAGTTTGATCTTATTCTGCATTCATTTTTATTTGGTGCTCTGCAGGGGCGCTATCGCGGCCATTTTCAAATGTCCTAAATCACAACATCCGGGGTCGACAACTTGACCAACGATTCAAGTTTCGCTCAAATCGGCCACAGTTTGTGCGAGTTATGACTGTTTGAGCGCGGCGGCGAGCGCTGAAAATGGACGCCGAATTCATGGCGTCGCCATGACAACACCATTAATCCTATTAGAAAGTTTTTAATAACTTTTGATGTCCCACTTGTGTAGATGATCTGGAGCGAACGGGGAGTCGCTGCGTTCAACGCCCTAGGACGAGTTCGTTCAAATGCGAGTGCACGAAATGGCGCCTTCGGCGACAGATTACTCAATTTTTCCCAAAATGGCCGACCTCCTGTTGGTTGCCTAGCAACCATGTAATGTACTTTTTTTGTTCAGACAGTCATGACGCACGCGTGTACTAATTTTGGTTTGGCTGCGCCAAAGTTGACACCGGGTCGTTACCATGGCAACACGGTGGGAAAAGGGGCGTGGCCATCATTGACTTTTTTGATCGGTATCACGTGACGGATGTCTGTGCCAAATTTCATTTGTCTACGACAAAGTTCAATTTATTCTTCATTTTTATTGGTGCTCTGCAGGGGGCGCTATCGCGCCCATTTTCAAATTTCCTATATCACAACATCCGGGGTCGAGGACCTGACCAACGATTCAAGTTTGGCTCAAATCGGCCACAGTTTGTGAGAGTTATGACTGTATAAAGGTGACGGCGAGCACCGAAAACTGACGCCGAATTCATGGCGTTGCCATGACAACACCGTTAATCCTATTAGAAAGTTTTTAATAACTTTTGATGTCCCACTTGTGTAGATGATCTGGAGCGAACGGGGAGTCGCTGCGTTCAACGCCCTAGGACGAGTTCGTTCAAATGCGAGTGCACGAAATGGCGCCTTCGGCGACAGATTACTCAATTTTTCCCAAAATGGCCGACCTCCTGTTGGTTGCCTAGCAACCATGTAATGTACTTTTTGTTCAGACAGTCATGACGCACGCGTTGTACTAATTTGGTTTGGCTGCGCCAAAGTTGACACCGGGTCGTTACCATGGCAACACGGTGGGAAAAGGGGCGTGGCCATCATTGACTTTTTTGATCGGTATCACGTGACGGATGTCTGTGCCAAATTTCATTTGTCTACGACAAAGTTCAATTTTATTCTTCATTTTATTTGGTGCTCTGCAGGGGCGCTATCGGCGCCCATTTTCAAATTTCCTATATCACAACATCCGGGGTCGAGGACCTGACCAACGATTCAAGTTTGGCTCAAATCGGCCACAGTTTGTGAGAGTTATGACTGTATAAAGGTGACGGCGAGCACCGAAAACTGACGCCGAATTCATGGCGTTGCCATGACAACACCGTTAATCCTATTAGAAAGTTTTTAATAACTTTTGATGTCCCACTTGTGTAGATGATCTGGAGCGAACGGGGAGTCGCTGCGTTCAACGCCCTAGGACGAGTTCGTTAAAATGCGAGGGCACGAAAATGGCGCCTTTGGCGCCAGATTACTACATTTTTCCCAAAATGGCCGCCCTCCTGTTGGTTGCCTAGCAACCATGTAATGTACTTTTTTGTTCGGAGTGTCATGATGCACGCGTGTACCAATTTGGTTTGGCTGCGCCAAAGTTGACATCGGGTCGTTGCCATGGCAACACGGCGAGAAAAGGGCGTGGCCTCAATGACTTTTTTGTTCGGGGTCACGTGACGGATGTCTGTGTTAAATTTCTTTTGTCTACGACAAACTTAAATTTTTTCCCTATTAATTTTTATTTGGTGCTCTGCAGGGGGCGCTATTGCGCCCATTTTCATATTTCAGATATCAAAACATCCGGGGACGACGACTCGACCAACGATTCAAGTTTCGCTCAAATCGGCCACAGTTTGTGCGAGTTATGACTGTTTGAGCGCGGCGGCGAGCGCTGAAAATGGACGCCGAATTCATGCCGTCGCCATGACAACACCGTTAATCCTATTAGAAAGTTTTTAATAACTTTGATGTCCCACTTGTGTAGATGATCTGGAGCGAACGGGGAGTCGCTGCGTTCAACGCCCTAGGACGAGTTCGTTCAAATGCGAGGCCACGAAATGGCGCCTTCGGCGCCAGATCGCACTTCTGGCCAATATGGCCGCCCTCCTGATGGTTGCCTAGCAACCGCGTAATATGTTTTTTTTGTGGCTTCACGTGACCAATCACTGTGCCGAATTTTGTTCGTCTACGACGAAGTAAAATTTTCGGGGATTTCGGGATTGGGGGTCTGGCCATAGCGCAATGTTAACGCTGTTTTCCAGGGGCGCTCACGCGCCATTTTTTGAATTTTAAATTTTGGAGATGTGAAGGTTTTTTCACTAATTGAATTTTGGGGCAAAAAATCAGGAGTTTCGTCAGTGGAAGTGCCGAAACTGCTCCGGGGGGAGAAGAAAAATAATAATAAGAATAAAGCCGCAGCGGCATTTAGAGCCCTCGAGGTCTCGTTTGGCCGGTTGACGCCGGTGGCCGCACGCCGCCCAATAACCGGGAGGCGCTGCCGCGGCCCCTACCTGCCACACTAGTCGAAGAGCAAAGGCAAGAAATGGCCTCCGGCGCCAAGATCATTGAATTTTTCCCAAAATAGCCAACCTTCTGTGGTGTTGCTAGCACCAGTAATGTACTTTTTTGTTTGGACAGTCATGACGCACGCTAGGGTGCATCAAACGCCCAATGTCAAACCAATTATTCTGTCCCCAGTTTAAAAAACTCCTTTGTCATAAAAAGAATTTCTAACCGAATTTTTTGTCTAATTCCAAACATTGTTTAGGGGGTCCACCTCAATAAGCAAGATTTGCATTGGGTTATATGGGCATTATATTGCGCATATTCAATGTAGTTGAATGTATTTGCTCTTTACTTATGTAATATTTTACGCAATGGTACTGAATTTGATAAAAATAACTATTCTTTGCTTGTTTTCATTCAAGCTGTTTGTGAAGTCTGCAATCTTTGAAAAGTGAGTTTTTACAAAATATTTTCAATTTATCTAATTTTTGTATTAAACCTTTTAATTTTAAATTTTTATTGAGCTTAATATGGTTATACTTTCATGTTGTCGCAATTCTAGAGCTGTATATCATATGTTATATGCAAACTGTTATTAGTCCATTACAGGGCTGTTAGATTTAGCACATGTTGACTGTTAACACATTGGAGTGCCGCGCTGTTTTGGGCGATTTAGCTATAGAGTGCCACAATTCAGACACATTTTTCATGACCACAGAAATCAAATACAGGTCACGTACTGCAGCCTGTGTGACAGTCCAGAAGCAGCTTGGACAAGTTCTCCTTTGGTCACCTGTTTCGTCACCGAATGTTGGTGAGATTATCTGTCTCAATGTTTTTTGAATGAATCTGAAGATTGAGTCATCCAAGTCTCACAGAAATGCTGTTTTTAGACTTAAGCTCAGCATTCAAGCACTATAATCCCACAGCAGCTATTACACAAACTGCTCAACACTGGGGATCAACACATCACTCGTGCCAACTGGCTGCTGGAGCTTTACTGACGGGGAGACCACAGGGCTGTACGTGTTGGCGGGAAATCCTCCCACGAACCATCACACTGAGCACGGGGGCTCCCCAAGGCTGTGTGCTGAGCCCACCTCCTGTTTTCAATCTGCTGACCCATGACTTGCGCTTTCCAAAGTCAACTCAACCTCTTCATCCAGTTTGCAGACGACACAACAAGTGGTGGGTCTCATCAGCAACAGAGACGAGTCAAACTACAGGAGTGAGGTGAGGCAGTCTGGCCATCGTGGTGACACAGACAATCTCTCTCTAAAATGTGGGAGAAGACAAAAGAGACTGTTTTGGATTTTCGAAGAGCGCGGGTCCAGCCATCGCTCCTCTAATATCAAGGTGCTGCAGTGGAGAGGGTGACCAGCACTAAGCTCCTGGGTGTGCATATCACAGTGAACCTCTCCTGGACCATGCACACTACAATCACTTGGTCAAGAAAAAAGTAATCAGTGTCTCTTAACTTGTCCGCAAGTTAAGAAGAGCCAGGTCCCAGCCTCTGTTATGTGCCAACGTGCTACAGAGGGGACTATAGAGAGCATCCTGACCAGCTTCGCATCACTGTGTGGCTCTTTCTACAGAAGGGACTATAGAGAGCAACCTGACGCAGCTCCATCACTGTTGGCACTTTTCTAGCAGAGGGACTTAGAGAGCATCCCTGACAGCTCCCATCACTGTGTGGTTCTTCTACCGAGGGACTAATAGACAGCATCGACCAGCTCATCACTGTGAGGTTCTTCTACCAGAGGGACTATAGAGACGCATCCTGACCCAGCTAGCATCACTGTGTGGCACGGCGCCAGGCACTGCTCCTGCCGAAAGAGCCTCCAGCGCATGGTGAGAGCAGCGGAGATGATCTGTGGAGCCCCCTCTCCCCTCTATTAAGGACATGTATTCGCACCCGTCTACCCGCACAGCCGTCAGAATCAACCAGGGAACCCTATGCACCATCACACAGTCTCTTCAAGGTATACCTTCAGGGAGGAGACTGCGGAATAATACGGGCCAGGTCCAGTCGACTTAAGACAGTTCATACACAAGGCCATTGGGAAAAGGTGAATCCCCCTCCCACCCCTCTTCCCCCAACCCCCTGCTCCACCAATCAAGAATGAGAGAAATGTAATTTCAAATCATTCACATGGTTTGACAAATTAAAAAAATAATTTGCAACTCTTGAGCACAGGTGTTAAGCTTAGCTCCAGATTTCTTGGCATCAGCAAAGGGGTGAAGGACATGACCAGAACGTGCTGCAAGTTGTTGAGAAGGACCGAAAGAACAGCCCAACTTGCGAAAAGGCAAAGGACATAAGCGACTAACTAAGAATCTACCAAAATAACTACTGGACTTTAAAACATTGCTGAATGAGAATACATTTAACTATATTTAACTTTTTAAACCAATTGGATAATCATTTAGAACAATGGTGGACAACAACATATACTATCTGAATTCATTGCGTTCGAAACATTGTCTCCGATGATTTGAAAACACTTTTAAAAGAATGTAGCGAATGGTTAATCGTTATATAATGAACACTTCTAACACCCCGTTGTATAAATGTGCATCATACTATTGAATATAATCAGATAAAACTGAGAATTTACTATTGCAATATATAATACAATCTGTATGCAATATTATTTAACAAAATGACATAAATTGGAAATGGAAATATGCCCAAATGGCGATTTTCGATATTTAAGACAACAATTCAGTGAAATGGGTGACCACCTTATGTAACTTCAAACTTCACCAAAACTTTGCCATACATTTTCTTTTTTTATATATAAAAAAACTAGACAAGGGACAAAAATGATCCATTGAAGTTAAAAAAAAAATGGGGCGTTTGATGCACCCTAACGCACAGTGGTACCATTTTGGTTTTGACTGCGCCAAAGTTGACAGCCGGTCGTTGCCATGGCAACATGATGGGAAAAAGAGGCGGTGGCCATGATTGACTTTTTTTATCGGATTCACGTGACGCACGTTCTGTGCCAAATTTCTTTTGTCTACAGAACAAAGTTTGATCTTATCTGCATTCATTTTTAATTTGGTGCTCTGGCAGGGGGCGCTATCACGGGCCATTTCAAAATGTCCTAAATCACAACAATCCCGGGGTCGACAACTTCGACCAAACGATTAAAGTTTGCGCTCAATCGGCTTCAGTTTGTGCGAACGTTTATGATCTTTGAACGCGGCAGCGAGCCCTGAAAACGGAGACGCCGAATTCATCGGCGTTGCCATGACAACCGTTAATCCTATTTAGAAAGTTTTTAATAACTTTTAATGTCGCCCACTTGGTGTAGATGATCTGGAGGCGAACGGGGAGTCGCTGCGTTCACGCCCTACGGACCGAGTTCGTTCAAGTGCACGAAATGGCGGCTTCGGGCGACAGATTATCATTTCCCAAAATGGCCGACGCTCGCTGTTGGTTGGCCTAGCAACGATGTAAATGTACTTTTTTGTTCAGAAGTCATGAACGCACGCGTCGTACTAATTTTTGGTTTGGCTGCCGCAAAGTTGACAACCGGGTCGTTACCAAGGCAAACGGTGGGAAAAGGGGCGTGGCCCATCATTGACTTTTTTGATCGTAATCACGTGACGGATGTCTGCTTGCCAAATTTCATTTGTCTACGACAAAGTTCAATTTATCTTCATTTTTATTTGGTGCTCCTGCAGGGGGCGCTATGCGCCCCTTTTCAATGTCCTATATCACACATCGGGGTCGAGGACTTTGAACGCAACGATCTCAAGTTTGGCTCAAATCGGCCAACACGTTTGGTGCGAGTTTAGGACTGTATAAAGGTGACGGCGAGCAACCGAAAACTGACCGCCGAATTCAATGGCGTTGCATGAACAACACCGTTAATCCTATAGAGTTTTTAATAACTTTTTTGATGTCCCCACTTGTCGGCTACGCATGATCTGGAGCGAACGGGGAGTCGCTGCGTTCAACGCCTAGGAGGAGTTCGTTCAAAATGCGAGGGCACGAAATGGCGCCTTGGCGCCAGATTACTTACATTTCCTTCGCCAAAATGCCGCCCTTCCTGTTGGTTGCCTAGCAACCATGTAATGTACTTTTTTGTTCGGACTGTCCATGATGCACGCGTGTAAACCAATTTTGGGTTTGGCTCGAAAGTTGAATCGGGTCGTTGCCATGGCAAACACGGGAGAAAAAGGGGCGTGGCTCAATGACTTTTTTGTTCGGGGTCAACCGTGAACGGATGTCTGTGCAAATTTCTTTTTGTCTACGACAAACTTACAATTTTTTTTCCCTATTAATTTTTATTTGGTGCTCTGCAGGGGGCGCTATTGCGCCCATTTTTCATATTTCAGATATCAAACAACATCCGGGGTCAAGGACTCGACAACGATTCAAGTTTCGCTCAAATCGGCCACACGTTTGTAGCGAGTTATGACTGTTTGAGCGCGGCGGCAGCGCTAAAAAAATGGACGCCGAATTCATGCCGTCGCCATGACAAACACCGTTAATCTATTTAGAAAGTTTTTAATAACTTTGATGTCCCACTTTTGGTGTAGATATCTGGAGCGAACGGGGAGTCGCTGCGTTCAAACGCCCTAGGACGAGTTTTCGTTCAAATGCGAGGGCCGAAATGGCGCCCTTCGGCGCAGAATGCACTTCTGGCCAATTATGGCCGCCCTCCTGATGGTTGCCTAGCACCACGTAAATATGTTTTTTTTTGTTGCTTCACGTGACCATCACTGTGCGAATTTTGGTTCGTCTACGACGAAGTAAATTTTTTCGGCGGATTTCGGGATTCTTGGGGGGTCTGGCCATAGGGCGCAATGTTAACGCTGTTTTTCTCCAGGGGGCGCTCACGCGCCAATTTTTTTGAATTTAAATTTTGAGATGTGAAGGTTTTTTTCACTAATTGAATTTTGGGCAAAAAATCAGGACTTTTTTCGTCAGTGGACAGTTGCCCGAAACTGCTCCGGGGGGGGGAGAAGAAAAATAATAATAGGAATAGAAAAACCCGTACAATACAATAATAGCCCGCCAAAGGCGGCGCATATTTATATATTCGGAAGGTCTCAAACGTCCAGTAATCGCAACGTGGGGTTTATTCGTCCACACATACGAGCGCGTTGCGCTCGTCATTTTACCTCTTCTTTCTCAATATTTCCCAATGGGTTTTTTTTTCGTACTTTTTTGTCGAGCCAGAAGCAAATATGCCGCTTTTCGCGGCAAAGAACCTATAATTTATCGGATATGGGGTGGTCTCGATGCCCTGAAGTCACTCTAGACGAGTGTTTGAGTTTTTGCCTTTTTTGGTTGGGGAAGGGGGTTTGGCCATGGTCGATGACGAGCGCGTTGCGCTCGTCAATCGACTGCTTTCTGTCCATGTTGCGCCTTGCCTGTGGTTTTCAAACCTTTTTTTCTTCGAGCCAGAACCAATGTGCGCTTTCGCGGCACACGCTTATATCACCGAAAGTCGGGGTGCCGGGATAAACAAAAGGGGAGAAGGGGGAGTGTCGTTATTACAGTGTAAATGTCATGGGGAGCGCTCCGCGCTCTGTTTCTTGAGCGGCTCCGCGCATCTTCTTGGGACGTGCGCTACGCGCACGTCTTTCGTCAGTGGCGCTCCGCGCACTGCTTGTACAATAACAACAGGCCGGACCCTGTCAGGCTCTCGGGCCTAAATAACAACGCAATAGAATAATAGTAAGCAACCAGCAAAATATACTTTCATTATTAGTTAGATCTGACCTTTAAGTATACAGCACTTTTGTGGAACACCATTAGCAATCAGTACCCATTTCCCTCCTTCTGGTACTTTGACTCATACCATTTTTTTATATCTTGATTTGAAATGATGAATATTTGGACATTGTTTATATTCTGCCCCAATTTGTTCCAGAGTTTAACTCACATACAGACCACAAACATACTTTTCCTAGTGGAAGACACTGCTTGAGTCTTAAAGTTATCCACCCCGCTCAGGTTAATATCCCCTTCTGTGCGTGCAAAAAGCATTTTGTATCTTGCAGGTAGCATACATTTTTTGTTGGCTTTAAACAGAAGTTGGGAAAGTAGAGAAATCAACTAAATATGCATTTTAACAGTTAGATGCAGAAATAATATTATTAGTGTGATCATAATATCTACTTTATGTATAATTCTTACGCCGTTTTTTGGAGTATAACAAGGGGGTGTAATGAGCTTTTATAGTTATTGCCCCAAACCTCTACACAGAAGTTTAGATATGGCAAAACTAATGAACTTATATACAAGAAATAATGCATTGTAATTTAATGAAAAACTTTGCTTTGTTACTGATTGAGATAGCTTTTGGAGACTTTACGCTTATATGTGTCTTATGTGTGGTTCCAGCTTAATTTACTGTCATTGAATGACTCCTAAGAATTAATTTCTGATACTGTATCTAAACTACACCGTCTATGTTTACTGAGTCTGGTTTTTCCATTAATAATTTACCGGAAAAACATTACTTTGTTTTATTTAGGTTGAAGGGACAATTTATTAATGTTTCCATACCATGTTTTAATTTCCTAGTTCACAGTTTATGTTAGTTACTAAAATTACAATAAATAATTGTATTGGAATAGAAGTACGTTTGTGTCATCTGCCGAAAATCACTATTTTAATAATTTAGAAACACATTAATAATGTCATTAATAATATAAATTAAACAACTTTGGGCGCTAAGAACAGATACCCTGTGGGACCCCACAGCCAATGTCCAAATAACTGATGTATAACTTCTCCCCATCTTTCACATACGTTGTCTCCCTGGTAAATAGCTTTGATCCAGCTCAAAGCCCTCCCTTAATGCCATATCTGTCCTACATTTTTTAATAATATAGAATATTTAGTGTATCAAATGCTTTTTTTCAAAGTCAATGAATATTCCCAGCTGCATGTTTCTTGCCCTCTAAGCTATTAGTAATTCTTCTATTGCAGTCAATGATGGCTATGAAGTTGACCTTGCTTGCTCGAACTCCGTACTGACGCTCATTAATTAGTTTAATGGCTTTAATCTATGAAATTATCCATTCTAACTGTTAATAAGTTTTCTCC
This sequence comes from Neogobius melanostomus, assembly GCA_007210695.1. Lineage (NCBI taxonomy): Eukaryota > Metazoa > Chordata > Actinopteri > Gobiiformes > Gobiidae > Neogobius > Neogobius melanostomus. The sequence continues at coordinate 305,305 of VHKM01000617.1, forward strand.
TAAGATTTTTTGGAAAACTGGGGGAGCAGAGAACAGGTCGTAGTTAGTGAAGATGTGTTTGTTCATTTTTTATCGTATAGGTATAAACCTGCAATTTTCAATTAAGGCCGCGGAGCCTGACAGGGTTCCGGCCTGTTGTTATTGTAGCAAGCAGTGCGCGGAGCGCACTGACGAAAGACGTGCGCGTAGCGCACGTCCCTAAAGAGGCGCGGAGCGGCTCAAGAAACAGAGCGGCGGAGCGCTCCCCATGCATTAACACAGTTATAACGACACTCCCCCGGCACCCCGACCTGTCGCGGTGAATTAAGCGGTGCGTCGAAAGCGGCACATTTGTTGCTGCTCGAAGAAAAAGGTGAAAACCACAGGCAAGGCCGCAACAATGGACAAGATGCAGTCCGATGACGAGCGCAAACGCGCTCGTCATCGACCATGGCCACTCACCAGCATCAAATACTGTTACAGTGACTAGGCATCGGAGGCCTTATCCGATAACATAGGTCTTTGCCGCGAAAGCGGCAAATATTTGGCTTCTGCTCGCACAAAAATACGAAAAAAAAAACCCCATTGGGAAATATTGAAAAGAAGAGGTAAAAGAGGAGCGCAACGCGCTCGATTTGACATATAACGCCCACGGTTGGATTACTGGAGCGTGAGACCTTTCCGAATATAATAAAATATGCGCGCCAAGCGGCGCTATTATTGTTATTGTATGGGTTTTTCTTATTAGGCCCCGAGAGCTCTGACAGGGTCCGGGCCTGTTGTTAGTTCTCAAAGCAGTGCGCGGAGCGTCACTGACCGAAAGACGTGCGCAGTATGCGTCATCGTCTCCTAAAGAGCGCGGAGCGCTTCAAGAAACAGAGCGCGGGAAGCGCTCCCATGCTTTACACAGTAATTAACGACAACTCCGGGCCAACCCCGAACCTGTCGGCGGTGATATAAGCGCGTGCCGCGAAAGCGCACATTTGGTTGCTGCTCGAAGAAAAAAAGGTGAAAACCACAGGCAAGGCGCAACATGACAAGAAAGCAGTCGAATGACGAGCGCAAACGCGCTCGTCATCGAACCATGGCACTCACCAGCACTCAAAACACTGCTAGAGTGACTCAGGGGGCATCGAGATATCCGATAATATAGGTTCTTGCCCGCGAAAGCGCATATTTGCTTCTGCTCGCACAAAAATACGGGAAAAAAAACCCATTGGGAAATATTGAGAAAGAAGAGGTAAAAGTCGAGCGCAGGTAACGCGCTCGTAATTTGCAATAACACCCACGGTTGGATTATGACGTGAACCTTTCCGAATAATATAATATGCGCCGCTTTGGCGGCGCTATATTGTTTTGTATTGGGTATTTTCTTATTAGGGGCCCGAGAGCCTGACAGGGTCCCGGGCCTGTTGTTATTGTACAGCAGTGCCGCGGAGCGCACTGTACGAAAGACGTGCGCGTAGCGCCGTCCAAAAATGAGCGGCGGAGCGCTCAAGAAACAGACCGCGAGCGCTTCCCATGCATTACACAGTATAACGACACCGGCACCGCCGAACCTGTCCGGTGATATAAGCGTGTGCCGGCGAAAGCGGCACAATTTGTTGCTGCTCGAAGAAAAAAAGGTGAAAACCACAGGCAAGGCGCAAACATGGAAAGAAAGCAGTCGATGACGAGCGCAAACTCGCTCGTCAATCGACCTGGCCACTCACCAGCACTCAAACACTGGTTAGAGTGACTCAGGGCATCGAGACCTATCCGAAATAATATAGGTCTTTGCCGCGAAAGCGGCAATTTGCTTCTGCTCCCGCACAAAATACCAAAAAAAAAAAAAATTGTTTTCCATGTGGGAAATATTGAGAAAGAAGAGTAAATACGAGCGCAACGCGCTCGGTATTTGACAATGAAACCCCAGCGGTTGGATTACTGGACGTGAGACCTTTCGAATATATAAATGCGCCGCGGAAGGCGCGCTATATTGTATTTGTACGGGTTTTTCG